>GG745331.1:1722264-1754952 GCA_000151295.1 Allomyces macrogynus ATCC 38327
TCGCCCGCGTCGGCGGATGCGGTCGCGCCGCCACTTCCTGCTCGTGAAGAGCCGAAGCCGGCGCTTCCCGCGCGCGAGGAGCAGAAACCGGCGCTCCCTGCTCGTGAGGAGCCGAAACCGCCGCTCCCGGCGCGCGAGGAGCCCAAGACGATTCGGTGTGCGATGTGCTACGCGGAACTGGATCCGGTGCGCTCGCTTACGTTTCTCATCGCTCAGTAAGGAACACACTTCTCATTGAACTGAGCTCGAATACAGGATAAGGCCAAGCGCGAGCGCGGCAGCACCGACGCGTACTGCCAGAGTTGCTGGAACGTGCGCCCCGTGCCTGAAAGGGACATTGACGTGCCCGCCGGGTTCGGTGCGGCGCGTGGCATGCTCAACTACCAGACGGGCGCCGGCGACCGTGTCCCGCTCAAGATCCCGAACTTTAACTTGCAGTTTGACAAGTGCGACAAGTGCAACACACCCATCTTGACGACGATCATTTCGACGCCTGATGGGCGCAAATGGTGCGAGGACTGCTGGGTGTGCGCCAAGGTACGCCGCAAGTCTGCGCAGAATGTCAAGAGACTTGGTGGCTGACCGTGCCGGGCCGTGAATAGTGCGGTCTGCCGATCGCGTCGACCCAGTTTGCGATGGAGGATGGCGAACCGATCCACCCGACGGTGCGTTTGCTCTGCCGCTCACCTGGTGCTCCAAGACGTCATTCTCACCCTTCAATGTCGTCTCCATCAGTGCGCCAAGCGCGATGCTTGCCCGCGGTGCGGCATGCCCATCGACGGCGCCTACGTGCAAGTCGGCGGCAAGCCCGTCCACTCGCACGTCCGTTTGCCCTTCCTCTCACAATATCCCCACGAAAGCAATGTATTGATCTCACGCCCACTCTCCCTTACCCTAGTGCTTCACGTGTGCGCGGTGCGGTAGCGAGCTCGCGGGCAAATCGTTCGCCAAGCTCGGCAACGACGAAATCTGCTCGTCGTGCCTGCGCCGGCCGCCGCGGCACTAGCTGCGGAAATGCCGGTCCCAGACGAGCTGCACGGCGCTTTCGACGTGGTCGACGACGGCCGTGGGCGTGACGGCGGGCGTGCCGGCCTGGTACACGCCCGTGCGCACAAGCAGCGAGTGCCACCCGTGCCGGTTCGCGCCGAGAATGTCGGCGTGCGGGTTGTCGCCGACGGCTAGAGAGCAAGGAGAGTTCAAGATTTTTTGTCAGTCCTGTTGTTCCGTTTGTGCCTCGATTACCTAGGATGAGAAGACAGTACCGTATACTTCAAAGTACTCGTTGTCATTGTTGGTCAAGGACGCGGGCAGTTCCGGGTGCCGCAAGATCTCTTTGTGCAAGCGACGGAACGCGTAGGCGTAGGTCAGGTACTCGGGTTTGCCGTAGGATTGGTAAACGAGGTCTTGGCTGACAAGTTCCTGGATCAAAGGAGCGTCAGTCTCAGCGCGCAACGTGTCCTCGAGCGATATGATCCGCGCGCTTCGAGGGAGAAAAAGCAGCGAGAACCTACCTTCCAAATCGCCTTGAGCGACGTCCGCAACGCGCCCTGCCCGAACCGCGGCATCGGGAACGCATTCGCCCACAGGAAATCCGGATTCGAGAAATAGATTGGGACGTGCTGCGTCTTGATCTGGTCGAGCGCGTCGGGACCCATTACGCGGCGGCCGTGCTTGGCCTGCTCGGCAAATGACTGCGCGCCGGGCACGTCACCAAGGCACCCGCGCGGACTGCGCAGGACGTCGACCATGATTTGCAGGTCGGTGCCCCAGTCGCGCGAGTCATGCAGGACGAGAATTGCGGCAAAGTCGATGTTGGTCACGTCGGGGATCTGGAAACACCAATTCGGTGAGGAACAGCACAAACAACTGAAGGGAGAATGCTCACGAACATCAGTCGGCACCATCCCCGCCTGCGGGGTCGGGCCAAACGGATAGATCGTCGGGTTCCACGCATGAATCTCCGCGGGGGTCACAATCTTCGTGAACCCGTACCGCTCCAACACACGCTTCCCGTTCATGCCCTCAGCACCCACGGCCAACACCCACTTGTCGCGAAACTGCATGGCCAGGTCCTGCATCGGCGTGTGTGACAACACCGTCTGGTCGGCGCGCACGGGCACGCCAAACTTGGCCGCGAGTTCCGCAGCCTTGGCCTCCTCAGTCACGCCGCCGCCATTCGTCAAGTACAGGTGCGGAATGTACTGATTGCGCGGGTTGTCGCCGTTCACCACGGCGAGCGCGCGCCGCGCCTCGGGGAGAACTTTGCCGCCTTGGATCAGGACGCCGTCAATGTCGAAAACGAGCGCGGGGAGTTTGGAGGTGCGCGAGCCGGGCGGGATTTGGGTCGGTGCGTGCGCGTCCACGAGAGTCGTTGTGTGCAAAAGCCGGGATCGGTTGAAACTGGTGGTCGCGATAGCGCAGCGGGTCGCGGGAAATGGTGCCGTGGGCCGAGGTGCGAGCGGTCGTGCAAAGAGTGTGCGGCAAGTCATCGTGGTGGGAGGGGTTGATAACATCGATGTTGGCCGTTTGTGCGTGGTGTTTGAGTGTGCTGGGCGTTGATCACCCGCAACACACAAGCCATGAACAGTAACAAGTCAACGCAGGCTCATATTTTGAAAATAACGACCGCCCGTCGGAGCCTGAACGTGCACCGGCACGAAACACATAGAGCAATTGTTGAATACCGGCTCAAGGTCCTGAAAAGTATGAGCATCCAGTCCCGGCCAAGGTTGATCAGTCGAGCCCAAATGTCCCAACTGACCTCGGCTCGGTTGCTCTTCCCCAACCTGGATATATAAAAATCTGTCACGGATCTTCTCCACCCTGAAATTGGCGTGGTAATTTGTTGTTATCAGCAGAGCCGGGCACTTCGCCCAGTATTTCCAGTGATGAGAAGGGAACTTGCAAACTGATTTATGTTACAAATGATACAAGCACGAATGGAAGGG
Organism: Allomyces macrogynus ATCC 38327; assembly: GCA_000151295.1. Lineage (NCBI taxonomy): Eukaryota > Fungi > Blastocladiomycota > Blastocladiomycetes > Blastocladiales > Blastocladiaceae > Allomyces > Allomyces macrogynus. The sequence goes on from GG745331.1 coordinate 1,725,213, forward strand.
CAAAGGAGAATGGGAAATCTGGGGGAAGATGGTATCTAGCATCAAACGAGCGGGGCTGACTTTCGCTCTTCATCATCACCAAAAAAAAAAAATCAAAACAAGACCAAATTGCGCCGCGGCGCCGACAAGACAGCTTGTTCCGGCAAGCTTGACATGTCGAGCGCGTTGATCCTTGACTGCGACTCGCATTTGACTCGGCGAGCTGATCAAATCTCGCGAATGTCCATGGTGAGCGCGATCGCGCCGTGCTTCGACTGGCCGTGGTACTGCCACTGGCCCGGCATGTGACGCGCGCCGCCCCAAGGAGCGCCGGGACCAAACGGCATCTCGTGCGGGCCGCCATGCGGTCCGTGAGCGCCAAACGGACCTTGGTGCAGGCCATGTTCGCCAAACGGACCTTGGTGCCCCGGGAAACCGTGCAGGAAGCCAGGCATGCCGCCAGGACCCATTCCATGCGGGCCCATCCCACCAGGACCCATGCCGCCGCAACCCATGCCAGCGGGGCTCATGCCGCCTGGGCCCATACCGCCAGAACCCATCCCGCCGGGACCCATCCCGCCAGGGCCCATCCCACCACGGCCCATCATACCCGCCATCCCGCCACGGCCGCCCCACGTGCCACGGAACCCGCCGCGACCACGCATCCCGCCACGGCCCCACATACCAGCCATGCCCTCGAACGTTCGTCGGCCTGTTCCAAAGTCGAGCCGGGCATTCTTCTTTTTCTGCCCATCCATTCGCCTTTCTCTATTCTTGATGCACCTTCTCCACAAGGTGACGTTCGATTTGCGGCCTCCAGAGACTCACCGCCGTGCCTTGTGCGCTCAACCGCGTGGGGACGCTCGAATCATGCGCACAAATACCTTCACCAAAGATGAGAAGCGCAAAAGGTTCTATTTGGGCAAAGAAAGAATCGGCAACGACCATCACCGCAACGCACGGACCGGTGAGTGGGTATCTAACAGCGTCAACCATCATCAAATCAAGTCAAACGCCGGCACCTGGCGGCGCTAACTCCGGCTCCTCGGGGCTCGCTGGCAGCGGCGGCAGCGGGTGGTCGAGCGCATCCTTGGATCCGCGACCCGACGCAGGCCGCGGCAACGACTTGCCCCCCACTCCGTCCTCCTCCTTGGTCAGCGCCGCTGGCGGTGCACCCGGCTCGGCATCGCCACCGCGTGCACTTGCCGCCGCCGCCGTCGCGGCGACGTGCTCATCGATCGTATCCTGCACGGCGGTCGGTGCCGGGAACAGCGGTTCCGGCGGGGATTTTGGTGTGTAGAGCTCAATCTGTTTCTTGATCGCGCACAGCCAATCGACCATATCCTCCTCAGTACTCGCCTTGATCAAGTACTTGGTCTCCTTGTTCTTGCCAAACGCAAACAGACCCGTCTCGCGTGGCGGCTGCACCGTGATCTCGAAACAGTACTCGAACGCTCTGTCGGCGAGGTACTGCACGGACGTGCGTGCCTGCCGCAGACACACCGAGAACAGCACCTTGGACGCGCGCACGGCGGCCGCTGCCGACGTGGGCCGCCCCCCCTTGGCCACGTCCGCGTCGAGGCACGGGTCGAACGGGACCGACTTGTCCTCAAAGCAGTGCAGGAACCCGGCTTCAGTCAAGACAAACCACGAGGGTTTCCACGTCGACTTGCGAATCGTGCCGAGCCGGTGCAGCACGCCCTGCCGGACGACGCCCGTCACGTGCGGGACATGGATCCGCTCGCCAAATTCGCTCGCCGCGTGCGTCGTCGTCCACAGCGGCGACGGCACCTGGGCCTCGTCACGTGCAAAGATCGTGAACGGTTCCGACTGATCGTAGGCGACAACGAGCTGCTGCAACCGAATCACTTGGTCGCGCAACTGCGAGGTCGCGTCGCGCTTGAGTTCGAGAAATTCGTTGAGCACGGCCTTGAGTGACCCGAGACACTGCTGCTCGGACTGGCGCCCTTGCTCAACAAGGATTAGGATCCGGTCCTGGAACCGGTTCTCTTTCGCGACCATTTCCTGCAGCTGGATGTGCAGCGCCTTTTCCGTGAGCCACGGGTCGACGAGGTCGCCCGACGACCCTTGCCGCACGTTCACGAGCTGGTAGGCCTTTAGGTGCGTCGCAATGGCCGAGAGCGTCTCGTTGCGCGATTTTTGCACGTTTTGGCATTCTTTTTCGATCTCGGACCGGATTTCCTAGATACGAGCAGCGTGATCAGCATCGTGAAGCGGAGGACATGGGGCAGGATGTACTGCGAACAAGCCGCGTACCTTGAAGCTGCGGTTGCTCGTCGATGCGATCGTCTCGAGGTGCTTGATGATCGTGTCGCGCACGGCCTTGGCAATGCTCAGGTGCTGGTCGGAAATGACCGTGACGCCCACAAACAGGTCGCCAACACCCTGACCAACGACATTCGGGTCTAGTCCGTCGCCGGTCGCGTTGTTCAGTCCCGGTATGCCGACTCTCTGAGAAACCAGGTAATTGCGGTGCACGAACCAAACGTGGGCCCCTTGGACGGATCCACAACCCCGAAAATCTTGAGCGCCTTGCGGTAATCGCGCGCAGCCGTGGCCTCGATTGTCTCAATGAATTTGAAGAAATCGACGCAGTCCTAGGTTCATATCGTGCCATCGCTTCATCAGTTCCTGTGCGTGTTGCGCTCAAACCAAGAACACACCTCGAGCAACTTGCGCTGTTTCCCCAACCGCTCCACGACTGTGTAGAGCCGCTCGTTCTGTTCCTTGGCGTAGGGCCACAGGTACTCGAGCGTCATGGGCACGTCGCTACCACGCCGCGAGTTGGTGCCGTTGCTGCCGGTCGCCGACCCATGCCGCGAGATCGTGCGCCGTTGTGGCGGGAGCGGTGGCGGTGGCGGCGCCGCGAGCGACGACATGTCGGTCGAGTCGAGCGCCGATGGGATGGTCGTGGTGCCGGCGGCCGAGCTCATGGTGGGCAGTGATCGTGTAAGAGGGTAACGTTGGTCGCGGTGAAGAGGAACAGATGGTCGGCAGATTGAACTTGATGAGCGAGAGCGACCGGGAGAAAACAGCGTCGAGCGAACGAGATTGCTGCCAGTTCGCGAAGAGCGTGGTGTGTAACCGTGGATGAATGAGCGGCCGAGAAAGAGCGACAGCAGAAAAGCATCTTGGCCTTGGCCTTGGCGCTGAGATCAGAGATGCAGTCATGGCGTGACCGCGTCGCACGCCTGTGTCTTTTCACACGTGATCCATTGGTGAAGCAGCAGCTGCTTCAACTTTCGCCACAGCAAGTCGCGTCTCACCAACCAGAAAAGTCCGGAATCAACGTCGAATACAATCATCATCTTCAAGATTGTCCTCCAACACTTTGCAGCTCGCCATGGCCCCAAGTAAACCCGACCGCACGCAATACCATGCCCTCGCCATCAACGACAAGCCGTCCACGTCGCCACGCCGCGCACCCAGCTCGCCTGCCGCGGCGCTCGACCGCGCCAACAGCGTGATTGGCGACTATGAAGTCGTGTTTGATTCAACAGCCCATGGAGGCGAATTGGACGACGGTGGATCGACAGGGTCCAAACTGGAACTGGGTTCGCCGCGGCTCGAGGCCTTTGGGATCACAGATGCCGCCGGGACCCAAGGTGCGCCTGGCGCGATCACGCGAATTTGGCCACTGGAACAAGAGAACTGATCGGAGCCTCCCGTCAAGAGAAAAGCTCGGTCATGGGAGCTGCCCTCAACTTTACGAATAGCATCATTGGCGCAGGTATGGGCATCTCGACGTGCAAGTCGGTTTGAAGCGCGATGATTGCGAGTTCTGATGTGTTTTTGAGCGTAGGAATCATTGGTCTTCCGTACGCGTTTCGGCAAGCAGGCTTCTTTCTCGGCGTTGCGCTCTTGATTGGCCTTACTGTGCTCGTTGGTGCGTTTGGCCCAAGTGACGACCTCGGTTTGGCGCTTTTTGACGACCATTTTCGCATCAGACTGGACCGTCGTTCTGCTTGTCAAGGCAGGCAAGGTCTCCGGCAAGTCGTCCTATCAGTCACTTGTCGATTCGGTCGTTGGAAAACGCGGCAGTTTTCTGGTCGCCATGTTCCAATTTGTCTTTGCGTTTGGCGGTGCGGTTCTCTCGCACCCGAAATGGATTGTTTGGGCCAGGTGGTCCTAACTCCACCCGCACGAACGAATAGCAATGTGCGCGTACACGGTCATTGTCGGCGACACGCTCCCGACCGTCTTGAAAGCGCTAGTGCCGTCGATTGCTGACGCACCGCTGCTGTCGCGCGAGTGGATCATGGTCTTGACGACCGTGTTCATTTCGTTCCCGCTATCGATGCAGCGCGACATGGCCGCGCTCGCCAAGACGAGTGCTGTCTCCATGGCGGCCATTGTCCTGATCGTGTCGCTCATCATTTTGCGCTGCCTCGACTTACCCGAGTCCCTCCTCGGTGACCCAAACGCACGGCTTACGTGGATCGGCGACTCCCCGATCAAAGCGATTGGAGTGATTAGCTTTGGTTCGCAATCGTCCATTTTTCACATCGGAGATTGGCACGACACTCACCCCACCCCCTCCGCTAGCCTTCGTTTGCCACCACAATACGTTTATCATCTACGGCTCGCTCGACCTGCCGACGCTCGACCGGTTCGCGCGCGTCACGCACCTCTCGGCGGTCACCTCCCTCATCGCGTGCCTGCTCCTCGCCGTATCGGCGTACTTGGCCTTCACGACTACGACGCAGGGCAACGTGCTCAACAACTTTGCCACCGACGACACGGTCATCAACATTGCGCGGCTCGCGTTTGCGCTCAACATGTTCACGACGTTCCCGATGGAAACGTTTGTCGCGCGACACGTGCTCGACGACTACTTTTTCGCTAATGCTGCCGTGTCACACGTGCGACACTGGGTGTGGACGGTCACGCTCGTGGCCCTGTCGCTGATTGTCGCTGTGAGCGTGCACGACGTCTCGGTGGTGCTCGAGGTCACGGGCGGCGTGTCGGCGTCGGCGCTCGCGTTTATTTTGCCGGCGTTGTGTTGGATCCGGCTCGCGAGCACGCAGCGGTGGAAATGTATCGCGTGCATAGCGTTTGGCGTCGTTGTGATGGTGCTGTCGGTCGTAATGTAATTCATATCTTTGCATTTGCTGGTGCGGATTTTGGTAACATTTTTGACAAGCACGATGAAGCGCGAAGGAGCAGACAGACCATGTTGGGAGTATCCAACCCATCCACATCTCCTGACGCATGGTTCGCGCCAGAAAATGGTCGAATCTCATCGAAGCTTGTCGAGCCTTGTTGATCTCGCCGCCACGAAGAGATTGCTGCGCGAAATGGGCTGGGCGGGTGGAAGTGTCGCACTGCCTGGTCTCAACCCAGCTGTGGTTGTGTGCGAGACGCGTCCAGCACTGCCAGCACAACCGACGCTCTGCCGTGGCGTAAAGTCGACTGTCCAACCCATCGACGACCGTATGCGCCTCGAACCCGGTCGAACCCGGGAGAATCTCGTCGAACCTCACCGATCCTCATCGAACACGAGCCAGGGAGCCAGGGACCGGTGCTCGATATATTTGAGCCAGATCAACCGCCAACGACTGAGGGCGGCCGCGCAAGTTGCAGCCCGCGCGCAGCGAGCTTGTCGGCCATGAGCGCGACGGTCTGACGGCTATGCCGACGCGCTCGATGGTATAAATACCACGAGTCCCAGCGTACTGTTCAGCACGCACCAACCGACAACAATCGCGCGCCCTCCCCACTCTTCTCCACCTTCTCCACCACTCACTCCACCATGGCCCAGATCACCGACTACGCGCTCTCAGGACTTGAAAGCAAATATCCGCCGTGATGGACCTAAGCTGACTCGGCGATTCGGTTGTTCACCTGTTGCTCACAGGTAACGTTCTGCTGCTGGCTCAGATTCGCGAACTCGCAGCGGTGGAACTGTATCGTGCGCATGGTGATTGATATCGTCCTGATGGTGGAGTCGATTATTCTGTGAATGGACGCCTTTGCTCTTGCCAATGCACAATGAACCAGACCACAAATGGACGCAACACGCTGTGACACGCTCCAGAAGTCCATTCCATCAGCGGGCTCCCGATGCATGGTCCGCGGCAAAATCCTGTCGAACCTTATCGAACCTCGTCGATCCTCGTTCATCTTGCCGCCATATTGTGTTGATGGGGCACAAAATGGCCGGTTGTAGGGTTCTCCATTGCTGGTTGCACTGCCTGGTGTCAGGATCCCTGCTTGTGTCCCAACCTGAACCTGTCGCGGTCGCTCTTGCGAGACGCGCAACACCATCCGCGCGCACCCGCGATCTGGCGTCCGTGGCCTCAAGTCGACTGTCCAACCCATCCGCGACCATATGCGCGTCGAATCTGGCGGAAACCGGTAGAACCGCTTAAAACTGATCGATCCCCGTCGAATGCGACCCAGGGACTGGTACCCGACATATTTGAGCCAGAACTACCGCCAGGACCCACGCTCCGGGTCAAACCGGCCACAGGCGGCGTGAGCTCGTCGGCCATGAACACGTCGGCTTAGCTGCGGCGCCGACGCGCACAATGATATAAATCCACACGACCCCCGCGTCTACTGCTCGTCACGCACCAACGACAACAATCGCGCTCGTTCTCCTTTTACCCGCACCTTCTCCACCCCTCTACCGACTTACCATGGCCCAGATCACCAACTACGCGCTCGACGTGTCGATCAAGATGGACACGATCCGAGTCATGGCCACCGTCGACGACGACCAGTCGACACGGGTGCTGCAGATGAAGATATGGGCGACGAGGATGGTGAGAACGGGGTGGAGAATGGAGGGCCGTGGCGCCACACGCAGCTCGCGAACCTGGCAAGGCGGGTCGTGGCACACGCAAAGACGACCGTGGGCGCGTCGGGTGCGAGTTTGGGCGGGCCAAAGGCGCGACGGTGATGCGGGATTGGCTCGCCGAATGAAATGTACTGTGCTTGCCATGTTGTATTGAGCAATCTGAAAGAGGAGCCGGCAGTAACGTATGACCAGAATCCATATCAAAGTTCACGCATGCAGCGATCATGAGTGTTGTGACGGCAAAGCACCCGTTGGACAAATCAAGCTTCTCATCACGACCGTCGCGTGCGTGTGAGGTTCTGCCATCTCAATCCTCCACTTGGACCTCCCTCAGCAATAAAACGATAGATTGTGCGTCATTTATAGCCAAGAATAATGTCCCAGTCTCCCTCCAACAATGCCGTTGTGTTCCGCGACGGGCAGCGTGCATGCGCTCTTGGAACACGACGGGGCGACGTGCCCACGACTATCTCAACGATCTCCACCCGGAAATATCCATGGCAGCACTTGTTGCTTGCTTCTCCACCAGCCATCGAGCTTGCCCGTCGTCGCTCGATCCCGTTCATCCGTCGCGTTCTCCATGGGCACATCTACCCTCCTCACTCGCCTAACATCAAACCGCCGCACGATGCGCGCTCACGTTCTCCCCCGACGCCGCATGCATCAACCCCGTCGTCGACGGCGACTTCCCAATCCCGGTCCCGACCGTAGCCCCACCTTTCCCCGGTACAAGCGCCATCCACGCCGTCCCCACGACTGACGAATACCGGCGCGCCCTCTCCATCTCTTCATCCTCCCCAAATTCTTCATCACTTGCGGACCCGCTGCTGCTACTGCTCGCCATAGTCATCGATACGGCCAACGACGACGGCCGCCGCGGAATCGACAGTCGCGCACGCGCCATCGGGGACATCGGCGGTGCCGGTGGCGGCGGTGGAGCGATCGTACCCGGCGGTGCACGCAGTCGCGGAATCCCCGCGGCGTCCATCGGACGACGAACGGGTGGACGGCGCGGCGACCGGACGGGGGACGAGGGCACGCTCAAGGGCCGTCTCGCACGGGATGAGCCGGAGCTGGGCGCGTGCCCAAGACTCAGGCGGCGTGTCGGTTCCACGCGCGCGCGCTTGGAGACGTGTTCGTCCATGACCTGCATCTGCATTTGCGGTGGGGCCAGTGCGCGCGGGAGGAGTGGGGGCAAATGGACCGGCGCGAGGTGCGGCGGCGGCGGGAGCGGGTGCGGCAGTGGCGGGAGCGCGTCCGGCACTGCCGACGATGAGGGCACCGTAACGTGCATCGCGAGCGCGTCGAGTTGCGCGGGGGCCAGGGTCATCGCGAGCGTGGGCGTCTTTCTCGGCGAGGTTGATGGCGATTCGGGCATGCCGAGCGGCGCAACCTGGTGGTGCGGCGGGCTAGTCGCGCGCGGATGGACGCCAGCCGACCGGACGAGGTGCAGGTCCGGCAATTCGTCGAGCGGCAAGCTCAGGCGGCGGAAATCCATGGACGGCGTGTGCGGCCGGGCACTGCCGGACTCGAGGTCGGCGCCAGCGTCGCTGCTGTCGTGGTCGCTCGCGTCGTGTCGTGGCGGACGCTTGAATGCGCTCGGGCCGCGATGCCGACGCCGGTATTGCGTGACGAGGACGGCGGTCATGCCAATGATCACGAGCGCCGGGACGACGATGCTGATGCCGAGGACTACAGGGCTCGAAGCCGAATTGTGGGGTGCGTTGGATGCCGAAGAAGCCGTGTTGGCGACGGTGCCGCCAGGTGCGTTGGTCGGCAAGGGAATGGCCGAGATGTCGCTCGTCATGGATGGCGTCGGGGTGGCCGTGATAGCGGCAGCCGTCAGCGTCGCCGTGTTGGTTGCGAAACTCGACGCGAGGATCACCGTTGCACTCGGCGTGATGGATGCTGGATCCTGCGACCACGCTGGCACGGATACTGCCCCGGCCAGAGGAGCGCTCGCGGGCGACACGAGGGTGGAGGAGGCAGGTGCCGCACCCCAGGTTGCTGCCGGAGCAACGACGACGGCCAACGATGACGCCGGCGGCGCCATGGCGCCGGCATTCGGATCAGAAACCGCGACAGCACCGCCCGTGGTCCCGTCAGGCGAGGCCACCGGAATAGCCTGATCTACACGTACATTTTGCAGTCGAAATGAGTCGACGAAAACTATCTTGAACAGAGCAGCCCGCGCGTACGCACCTGCTCCGGCCTCCACAGTGCCGCCCTGCACGACAACACCAGCGCCAGGACTCGCAGCGCCTGCGCTCGCCGGATCGGTCAGCCCGGGCGCGGCGGCAGCACCGGTGCCTGCACTGGTACCAGCGCCAGTCGCGGGGGTCGCGGCCCACGCATTCGGGGTCCCGTCGCTGCTCGCGGCAGGACTCTGCGCCGAGCTTGCAGCAGCAGGTACAGCCGCAGCGGGTGCCTGCGCCGAACTCGCTGCAGCCGGAGCGGCCGGCGCAGGTCTCTGCGCGGCACTTGTGGCGCCCGAAGTCCCCGCAGCGGATCCTTGGGCATTTCTTGAAGTAGTTGGTGCGGATCTCGGGTTGCCGGCTGGCACGGCACCAGCAGCAAATGGGCCGGCGGGGCTGATGGTAGCGGCAGCCGCTCCCGGCGTCGCGGCAAACGCGCGACTACTAGTGGCGGGATTCGGCGACGTAAGGACCGGAGAGACCGGACTCGCAGCAGCGGCGGCGGGCCACCATGGTCTGGGAGTAGCGGCCATCTTGTCGTGGAGTGCAGGGCCGAGCGCGGGTGATCGATGTGTAACAAGAAGTGAAAAGGGGACGCGTCAAGTCGATGCGGGGGGCACTGTCGCGCGTCGGTCACAAGCGCGCGGCAGCGTGCGTCTAGCTCTTGGTGTTGAGGAGGGAAATCGAGCGCGTCGAGCACGCGCGTTGGCAAGGCAAAGGGGGGGCTCAGACGATGCGCGGCGGTCGAGATTCGGTGGGCGGAGCGAGCCAGCACGTTGCTTGCGTGTCGAAGCTCTTCGTTAAGTTGGCAGGGGGGTACGCGCGCGCACAGCAGAGCAAAGTGCGCGGGGGACGCGAGCTGAGCGATGTTGAACTCGGAGAGAAAGAGCGCGCCGGCTCGGCACACCGCCCCACACGTCGTCGTCAACAGATCCTGTCGCCATGGCTGCCGCCGTGATCATTCTCTCTCGACGTGAGATTGGGCGACAAACTGCAGCTGGAGAAGTTTTTACGCGTGTCTCCTTGCATGCTGGTGGTGGAAGGGTGATCGCAAAGGCCGGCTGTTCGGTGTTCGGTGCGCACGCAGCTGGTACCCACACGGTCGCGAAGTCGCGCAACATGTCTGCCAGCATCGAAGCGCAAGCGTTGCGTTAGGTTGCGTTTGATCTGATCGGCATGGCGCACGTCTCCTTTTCGGCGCGGCGGCCGCGGCCCTTCGTTGGCGCGCGTCGAGGTGCGAGATGTGATCAAGGTGGGAGACAGTCCTCCACGTCGTTTACACGTGTGTCTGGCGTGGCCAAGCAAACCGCGCCATCACCGACCGCCAAACGCTGAGCTGGAGCCGCGATCGCGCACTGCGCGGTCTCGCGTGCAAGTGGAGAGTGATGGCGACGAGAAAGCGCGGAACCGCGCCATGAGCTCATGTCGCGATCCAAACAGAGATATCGCGCCCATCAAGTGTATGTCGCCCGCGCCAGAGTCGCCCCAAAGCCAAACTCTCCCCCACAAGAAAGTACGCCATCCTCAGACCCCAGATCGTCGCCACAATCACCCGGTCTGCGTGTCACCAACCGACAACGCCGTGCTGAGCACCGACGACCGCGACCGCGCCATGCTTGGATCCGCAAACACCGATCCGGCCATCCCCGCAACACACGGCACGCACACATCGCACGGCGCGTGCGTATCCGTCCCCACTGTCGCCGCGGCCGCTGCAGCCGCCGCAGCCGCGCGCTCCTCGCACCAAACACTGTGCAGCGCCCGCATCTGCGCGCGCAACTGCGCAACCTCGTGCCGGACCAACAGCGGCGCATGCTCGACATCCCACAACTCGGCCACTTTCGCGCTCAAATCCGGCCGCGCAGCCTTCCACTCGGGCGGGAACAATTCCGCGGGCGTGAACGCGAGCAGGAGCAGTGTCAGGAACGCCGGCGTCTTCGGGTCCGAGTACTCGGGCTGTGCTGCAAACAAGTCTTCCTGCGACGAGTGCGCTGAGGCGACAGGCGAGCAGAACCGGCACCGTGAATGGTGGGTCGCCGGTGGCGCGGGCGCCGCGGGGATTGCCGTGATCATTTGCAACACCGACTGCGACCGGTGCCGTGACGACGTGCCCGTGCGCATCGCCTGCATGACGACTTGGCACAGTGGGTGCTCGTGCAGCAGGTGCACGAGCTGCGCGAGCTGGAACGCGTAGGCTTCGCGCAACCGGCCGCCTGTCGAGGTGCGGTCGCGTGGGAGAGGTGGGACAATGTCGCTGGCCTCGTGGTTCGGCGTCGAGTGGCCGTCGAGAGTACCGTCAAGACCGGGCCCGGCTCTCGCCTCCAATCTCGGACTGCTCGCGGCACTCGGCGGATCGTGCACGTCGCGCTCAAGTACGACATTGGCCATTTCGTCCGGGATGCACGCCATCAGCTTGGCCACGACCTCGTCAATCCGGTGCGTGTCGATCCCCGGGTCGGCGAGAATGCGGCGCGGGAACTCGACGCACAGCTGGCTCACGAGCAGCGCGATCGTCGAGGTCGTGAGCGACAGTTTGGGCAGCGACTGCGCGGCCGGGTTGCGCGAGAGGACCACGTAGCCGCGCGGCTTTTGCGTTACCGAGTCGCACGGGAGGAGCGCGTCCCAAAGCAAGTCGACCGAGACCCAGTATGGCGGGTACTAGACAAGTGGTCAATGGGGTTAGCGCAAGTGAACAGGCACGCGCAATGCAGTCGAGCGAGACGATTCACGAACCTTGAACCGCGCCACGTCGAGAATCAGCACCATGTTGGTCTCGCGGCAGTAGCCCGCAACAGGAGAGAAATGCCCGTCTCCCGTCTGGCTCAGCACGGAGCGGCTGAAACTCACACACAGCACCTCGTCCTCGGTTGCCGACGTGCGCTGAATGTCGCGCAAGAACTTGGCCTTGGTGACGCGGTCGCCGCGGTAGACCTTGGCCGACAGGCCGTTGCACATGGCCAAGCAACTGAAGGGTGCGCGTGAAAACCGTCAATCGTCGCGTTGTCGTCACCGCGGCCACGGGAGGGGTGGACACGAACCCGAACTCGCCGAGCGTGATCCCAGTCCGTTTGATCTCCTCCATTGGACGGCAGCAGTCTAACAGATGCGGCCAATCAGATCTCCTTGAAGCACATCATTGCGAAGTGGTCCAGTACCGAGCATGGTGTCGTCGTACCACCGCCAGACGCCCTTCCATTGCTGTGACACGCACAAAAGCGACGCGGAACAAGATGATCAGGTCCGTGATCACAGCACTCGCGATTAACAAAATTCGTACCCGCTGCGGATCGACGCCAAGCGCGTTCAATACCATACTAAGTGCCCATCCGCCGTCTCGTCAGCCCACTGTCCCCATCACAGCACGGACGTGACGGCAATGAGCCGTACCATAGTGTCGACGGGCCGCACAGCGCCGGCTCCGACTGTGTCGTGAATCTACGCCAACGATCGGCTCAGACCAACTCGATTCCGAACGAGCGACACAAATTCGCAATAGAACACGAACTGGCTTGCGAGGCGGAAATAGCCTTCGACGTTGCCCTCGTTGAGCGCGCACCGGAACAGATCCTTGCCGACCGGCGACGCGAAATCAATACACGTTGGCGGCAGCGCGCGCTTGTAAAAACTAGCGAGAGCAGGCGCAGCCACGGGCGGTGGGGGCGAGACGGGAGGCGATGGTGCGGTCGTGACTGGTGACGACGGACCGGTGGCCGATGGCGGCTGCGGCGACGACGACGCGTGGTTCCACTTGGTGCTGGGTTCGGGCCCAGCGGAAACGGCCGACGTGGGCATGCTTGGATCAGGGAAACGGGGTCGGTCGCGAGCTTTTCGAATGGTGGACCGTGATCACAGCAGGTGGTATTTTGCGGTCGCGTCTCGCGCGACGACCACGGAAATGGATGGAGCGGCGCGGGAATCGGTGGGTCGCGCGCTGCACTCTTTTCTATTTATGCAGCAAGTTGACGGTCGGGTTGGGCCGTTGGAGCGCGAGGAGCGCGAGATGTCGAGGACGGCGGGGGTGAACAGAAATATGTTGCCTCTGATCACTCTCGGAAAATGAGCCTGCCACAGCCATCGCCTCCACCTGACACGTACATTTGTGTTGATTGTGGATTTGGCTGTCGCAAGTGTCGAGCCGGGCAGGCTTGTTTCCATCGCCGGTTCTTTTATTTTGGCTGCCGCCAACCACCAAGACTTGCCGGCCGCTCTCCGCTCGACTCCGCTGCTCGTCCTCGCGCCCAACTCCCCGCAATCCCCACCACGATGCGCCCGCAGGTTACCTCTGGCCTCCAAGTCGCCGGCTTTGGCGTCAAGCGCCTCTCGCAGTGGTAGGCGCGCTTTCGCCCGACAAGCTGCAAGTGCCAACGAGCTCGACCGCGCTCACCACCGACTGTCCGCCCATCTAGGGTCCCGACCCTTGCCGTCTGGGGCGGCGCAGCGGGACTCGGCGTCCTCTACTTTGCCGAGAAGATTCCGATGATCCGCCGCGACGTGCTGCAGAACATCCCCGTTATCGGCGCGCACTGGCGCAAGATGGTCGAGGAGGCCGACGCTGAGGCGCAATAAGGCGGCCTGCTCGTCGGTTGCTGTCGTTTGGCGGCCTGGCGGAACTCTGACTTTGCCGAGCGTCAAATCCTTGGTACGTTTGGCTCGGCCGTGTCGCCAGACAAGTTCGACCAATAGCTGATCCTGAATTGTCGTGCCCTCCTCCGCAATCCGCATCGTTTCGCGTCCCATCGTCATCCCCCGTCACTGTGTCCCGCCATTAACGCGTGCTTCTGCAGTCTTTTGCGTCGCGGTCCTGCACCATGTGGTTGTGGGTCGCGACCTCCAGTTCCCCTCCGAAAGTATAGTCTAATTTGAATGAACGGGACTCTGGCCAGCGTCGCCTGTCAGGTTTTCCATCAGTTTGTGTTCAATGGGCGTGGTGTGTCCTGCTGGTTCAGCACCAACGATCAACATAATTTCCTCCTCGACATTCAAATCATCAACCAACCCGACCTCCATGGAACTCCCAACTCTCGGCAAACAGTGCTCCCGTGCCGACTGCGCACAACTCGGTCAGTGCTGCTGCTCAATGACGACGACGACCATCAAACAGCCAGTGCTGACCGCCTACGACCAGATTTCCTGCCCATCCAATGCACGCACTGCCGGCAGCCGTTTTGCAAGGACCACGTCCAGCCCGACGACCACGCGTGCGATGCGCTCCCCGCCCCCGCGATCGCGTCCGGTCACGCGCCAACCGCCAAGGTCCAGTGTGGGGTCGCGACATGTACGACGGCCGATTTCCAAATGGTCGTGCCGTGCGCGCAATGCCAGGGCCAGTTTTGTCTCGCGTACGTGGTCGTTGTTGGTTCTGTCCCGATTGTGGACCACGTATCTTGACGCGTCGCGATGGTTTAGGCACCGGCACGCCGACCAACACGCGTGCGTGCGTGTTGGAGGTGACACGGACCCGAACGCCAAGGCGCGCGCGCTGTTGCAAAAGCACTTCCCAGGCAGTACGACGTCGAGCAGCGCGGCCGCGCCCGCCGCGACGACGACCACGTCCTCCGCGACACCGCGCCCCGTGCCCAAGAAAAAACTGCCCATCCTCGAGCTCATGAAACTCAAGCAAAAAGCGCAGGGCGACGCGAAAACCCCACCCGCACAGCGATCCTACCACGCCGTACACCTGCCGAACAGCACCGTTGCGGTGCGGTACTTCCCGAAATCCGCATCCGTCGGGCGCGTGCTCGACACGGCGTTTGCGTTGACGGGGATGAACTGGAAGTCGACGGTCGCGACGCACGACGTGTTTTTGGTCGTCGAGGACGACGTGCGGCTGCCGACGAACGCGGTGTGGAGCGAAGTGGTCTCGGATGGCGCGACGGTCGTGCTGAAGGTGGTGCCAAAATCCAATGCTTGAATGAATATTACAGCAGCGCCTGCGCGTCTCGTTCTCGTTCTCGTTCTCCAAATGCACGCCCACGACCCGTCCTCTGGTTTCTCGACAAACTCACTCACTGGCCGCCGCCCATGAGCGACGCCATAATGTCCTGCAGGAAGTTGGGCTGCGCCTTGCGTGGGCGGATGTTGAAAACGGTCTCGCCCACGCGTTCGAGGAGCTACCATCGGACATTGCGTCAGTTTCCATTACGCGTACAGCGTGCGGGTTATGCCAAACCAAGCAAACGCACGTCGCGCAACGGGTCGTTTTCCGGCACGCTCACGAGGTACTGCTGGCACAGCGTCTGGTATCCTGCGGCCGCCATGGGCCCACGCTGCGCGGTCATGATCACAAGCTGCACGAAATTGAGGACCGGGATCGTGTAGAGCGTCAGGTGGTTGGACGTGGCGGCCGCCGTCGCGATCGTCGTGCTCTTGATGGCTGGGTCGATCGATTCGAGGTGCTTGGTGAAAGTCGTGAAGAAGGTGAGCGCGTGCGCGATGCGCAGCGTCGAGAGGTACCTGGTCGGCAGATGGGTGAGCGTGAGTGGGTGGAGAACGAAGGCAGGGCGGGTGGATGAGTGGGGGGCGTACTGCAATGTCGGGGTCAAGGTCATGTTGGCCAGGTTCTCGGGCTTGAGGTTCTTCTTTTGGCCCTCCTTGAGAATGAGCACGGCGAGCGATTCGGCCGAGTCGGTGGTGCCGAGGATAAAGTGCCGTTGCGCGTCCTCAATCTTGTCCACTAGAACACATGGTCATGAGTGTCCGCTCTCCTCGAAAACTCAGCGGGTTCCGAGAAGCGATGCGCGTACCGCCCGCAAGAATGACGCCAATCTGGTGGTGCAGTGCCGGTTCGCCCGACGCAAACTCGCCGCATTTGGCGGTCCACCTAGTCATTAACGGGTGGTGAGCCTGCTGTACGCATGGACTGTCCAGTCGTCCAACTGATCTCCCGTACTTGATGGCATGCTTGGCGAGATCCCTGATCTCCTTACCGTCGGCCGGGAACGCGTCGAGCAAGTCGAACAGCAGCGTCAAGTTGTCCTCGCAGACGGCCACGTTCTCGTCGGTCCACGTCTTGAGAATCACGTTGGTCATGTCGAGCGCCGACCCGTACTGCTTGTGTTCGCAGAGCAGGCGCGTGCCATTGGCGAGCAGGTCGACGGCCTCCGTGATGCGCTTGCCCTTGACGTAGCTGGAGACGGCGGCGCGTCAGGACAGCGCACTGGTGCTGGTGATCATGACCACGCAGATCGACGCGTACCGGTTGCACACGGTCAGGTACATCTGGTGCGCGCCATAATAGTCGCCATTTTCGAGCGAGAGCTTGAGCTTCTTGAGGACACGGTCGGTCATGGTGGTAGCTGGACTGGACACCTGGATTTCGCGGTGCTGCAGCTGGTACTGGTCCTGATGCGCTGGTCCAAGTCGTCGTTGCAGGTGGCGATCCAGTTGGTGGTCGCTGGTGGAAGTGGTGGAGCACACCCGACGCAATCGACGAGAACACGGCTTCTGCAGGCGAATATCAGTCAGGTGGCGAACGATGGCCGTGGCGGCTGTGCCTCTGATCACTCCCCACCGCACCACCTGCCGCATCCACCAGATAATTCTCCAACAGCAGCGACCACCTCTGATACGACCGGGACGGGGCCCTGACTGATACTTCGGGGAGGATTGCGTAAGGATGTATTTCGCCCAGCAGCGTCCTTCTTATGTAGGAAGACGCCTCACACTATGCGTCTAATTGGGGACCACGTGTTGGCAGGGCGCAAGCGGGGGACGCTTGCATACGCGCCAACAACTCCCTCCCTGCCCGTCCGAGGCGCGCGACGCGTCGGATCCACGATCGATCCTCCACTCAACCACAACACCACCAACCACTACTGCAGCGACCGCAACACCGTCGCCGTCGGCTTGCCGGCCTTGACGCCCGACAGCACCTGCACGCCCGGCGTCTGCGCCCGATACTCGCGCCACTTGACGACCGCGTCCGCGTCCTCGCGCAAGTCCTCGGCGCGTTCCCACGTCGACTCCTTGATCGCGCGCTGCTGCCACTTGATCAAGTACAGCGTGTCGCCCTCGCCGCGCCGGCCCGTCATGCCTTCGCGCAGCACGCACTCGGGCTCGTCGGCCGTCGCCGGTGCCCATCCGTGCTCGTCGTCGGTGCCGTCGTTGCCCGCGTACGGCCGACCCGGAAATCGTGCCAAGTCCGGCTCGCGATACGGTTTCAGCAGCTCGACGTGGAACGTCGGGTGCACCTTGTACCCGGCTGGCAATCCGAGCCTGCACGCGCGACCGCCACCGACCACGGCCTCGACGTTAAACGGGCCAATGAACTTGGGCAGTAACTTACGCGACGTCAGCTCCGTGCCTGATGCTGTGCGCGCCGCAATGTTCTTGGTCGAGAGCCACACGCGGTCGCCGACGAGGTACTCGACGTGCTTGCGGTGCCGGTTGACTTGCATCACCATGGCCGCGCGCGATCGATCCAGGCTCACCCGAGCATCTCGCGTCGCTGCGTCGAGCTGCTCCGCCATGCGCTCGAGCTGCGGTACCGGGATATTGTTGCCGAGCATGATCTCGACCGGCCCGCGCGGCACAACGCCCCACAGCTCGAATGGCGACTTGCCCGTCGGCTCGGCGCGCGAGTTGTTGTAGGCGAACTCGACAAACGGCAGGTATGTTGGCCAGTTGGTGCGCTGCGCGTTGACGAAATGCCGCAGCATCGACTGCACCGTGCGATTCGCGACTTCGGCCTGGCCGTCAGACTGTGGATGATACGCTGTCGACATCGCTAACCGCGTGCCCAACCGCCGCCAAAGCGCTTCCCAAAACGCAGATGCGAACCGCGGGTCACGGTCGCTCACGATGCAGTCGGGCAAGCCAAAATCGGGCAAGACGTACCGAATGTACAAGCGCGCAAGCCCTTCGGCGTCCGTCGTCATGACCGTTGGGATCACGCGCAACCGCTTCGTCAACGCGCACACGAGCGTGACGATGGCGTCTTTTCCGCCCTCCCCGTCTGGAAGCTTGCCGATCAGGTCGATGTTGATTCGGCCCCACGGCCGATCCGGTACAGGAAGCGGTCGCAGCAGGCCGTCAGTCTTGCCGATCTTGGGTTTGTTGGCCTGGCAGCTCACGCACGTCCGCACATAGGCCTCGACGTCGGCCGCCATGCCACGCCAGTAGCACCACCGACGCAGCAGGTCGAGCGTGCGACGCGCGCCCATGTGCCCGGCGAGCGGCGTGTCGTGGGCCTCGGACAGCCACAAGGTGCGCAGCTCGCGGTCGTTTGGGATGAGCGGCACCCGCCGCGCCTCGCCACTGACCTCCACGAACTTGAACAGGATCCCGTCGTCGGCGACGTACCCCGCGGGCAGCTGCTCGAGCATCGCGTGCAACCGTCGATCCGCCGCCGTCGCGGCCACGACGCGCCGCATCATGTCTGGCTCGACTTCTGGTCGAACCCCTTGCACGAGATCCTCGGCGGGCTCTTGCGCGTGCTCGCCCTCGACCGCAATCGCCACGGTCTCGTCGTGCTTGTGCGACCGCCGTACCTGCAGTACCGCGAATTTCCCGTCCTCGCCTTTGTATAATGGCACCGCCGCGACGCGCAACGCACCGTTGGCACCGCGCGCGAGTGGTGTGTACAGCGCGTCGGCAAGCAGCGACCCGTCCGGTCGCAAGTCCGGCCGTCGCGACAGCGCGTCAGCGTGCGGCATGCGCTCGCCCTTCTCGTACTTGATTTCCAGATCGTACTCGGCGAGCGACGACAGCCACCGCACTTGCCGTCCATTGAGCTCGCGCTGCGTCGCAAAGTACTCAAGCGTGCGGTGGTCCGAGTTGCACCGCACCGACTTGCCGTGCACGTACGTGCGCCACCGATTCAACGCGGCGACGATTGCCAGTAACTCGCGGTCGTGGACCGGGTACGCGCGTTCCGGTGGCTTCAACTTGCGACTGAAATATTCGATCGGTCGCCCATTCTGCTGTAGCACCGCGCCGACGGCGAACCCGCTCGCGTCGGTCGTGATCTCGAAATCGCCGTCCTCGTCAGGCAGCACCAGCACCGGCGCCGACGACAGCGCGTCCTTGAGCGCGCGGAACGCTGCGTCGGCCGCGGCTGACCATTCGTACGTGACGTCGTCGGCGAGCAAGTCCGTCAGCGGGTGCGCGAGCTCGGCGAATCCATTGACAAATCGCGCGTAGTAGTTGGCGAGCCCGATGAACCCGCGCAACTCCTTCTGGTCCTTGGGCACGGGCCAATCGCGCACTGCCGCGACCTTGGCTGGGTCGACATGCACGCCGTCGCGGTCCACGAAATGACCAAGGTACTCGACCCGCTCCTTGAAAAACTCGCACTTGCTCGGCTTGACATGGAACTCGTTCTTGCGTAGCACCTCGAGCACCTGCCGAACGTGGCGCTCATGCTCAGCCTTGGTCTTCGAGTAGATCAAGATGTCGTCGAGGAACACGACGACGAACCGGTCGAGGTACGGCTCAAACACCTGGTTCATGGCGCGCATGAACGTCGATGGTGCGTTGCACAAGCCGAAGCTGAGCACGCGCCACTCGAACGTCCCGTACCGCGTCACGAACGCCGTCTTGTGCACGTCCGACTCGTCCATGCGCACTTGGTGATACCCGCTGACAAGGTCGAGCTTCGTGTAGTAGCGCGCGCCACGCAGCATCCGGAAGAGGGTCTCGGCGCGCGGCAGCGGGTATGTATCGCGTACCGTGATCTTGTTCAGTGCGCGATAATCCACGCACACCCGGACGCCTCCGTCTTTCTTTGGCACGAACAGGACCGGCGACGCAAACGGCGAGCCCTTGCTCGGCCGGATCAGCCCGCGTCGCAACAGCTCGTCTAGCTGCTTGCGCAGTTCCTCGAGCTCCTTGGGCGAGGCCTGGTATGCGCGCTGTGCGACTGGCCGCGCGCCCTCCTTGAGCTCGATCCGGTGGTCGACATCGCGCTTCGGCGGCATGCCCGTTGGCTCGGCGAACACGGTTGGGAACTCGTCGACTAACTGCTTCACGACCGTGCCCGTGTAGCCAACGCCCTCGACCTCGATGTGGTTGAGCGAGACCATGAACACGTTTGCCGGGTCGTCGCGCATCGCCGCCGCGCACTCTTTGGCAGAAAGCAAGTCGACCTCGATGTGGGATGGCCCGCCCGCCACCGGCTGCACGCGTGTCGCGCCGCCGTCAAGCGACAGCGCGCCTGACGACCAGTCGAGCTGCGGGTCACACTCGCGCAACCACGGCCGGCCCAAAATCACTTCCCATGCGACGTTGTCGAGCACCAGGCACCGCGCGGTCGTGGCGGCGCCCGCGACCATGACACGCAGCTCCGCCCATTCGCGTCGCACGCGTCGCGAGACGCCGTCGAAACCCGAGACGCGCAACCACCCGTCGCGCACGATTCGCGCGCCCACGCGCTCCACGACGGCACGTCGCGCGACGTTGTGCGAGGCGCCCGAGTCGACCATGACCACCGCGTCGTGCTCCTGCAGCAACTTTTTCCTGTGCCGCTCGCCCATGCACTTCTTCGACCAAGTGCGGCCCTTGCGCGGCTCCTCGCTCACTGCGAGCACCGCATCGTACGCGTACGGCTGGTCAGTGCCAAACGCCAAGATTTCAAGATCCTCCTCGACCACCGCATCGTCACGCTCCTCCCCCTGGTCCAAGTCGACGCGCCTGTCGGCGGTGTCCTTCGGCGAAACGATGAGCGGCTCCCGTGCGTCGTCCACGTCGACGTCAACTGCAACGTGCAAAAGCTGCGTCGTGCCGCCATCGTTCACGTCCGTATGAACAAAATTTGGACTTGTGCCACCAACAGGGACGACCTGACCAGAGCGAGAAGAGCAATCAAAACGGCAGGTGCATTGATGATTGAAAACCGCGACATTCGCGTTCGGCCGGCGCGGGCAATTGTGACGCAAATGGCCCACCTCATCGCACCGATAACAGCGGCGCGTTTCGACCTCGTACTCGTCGTCCTGGCGGTCGTCACGGCCACGGCCGCCACGACCACCCCGACCGCCATTCTGGCCACGGCGACTACGACCCTGGCCGCGATTACCATGGCCACGGCGCCCTTGCACAGCGTCGACCTGCATACGGTCGTCCTGTACGCGATCATGCACCGCCAGCATGTTGAACCCGTTCGAAAGCTGGAGAACGCCCCAAATGTCGATGGCCCGGGTGTAGACCTGCTCCATGAACGACCAACGCAGGTTCTGGTCCTCCGACGGTGGGTTCAAGCGACCGTCGCCGAGCAGCGTCATGACGTTCGTCGGCACCGACGCCAAGAAACACGAGTAAAGCTCGGCGGCAGACGCCTGCTCGACAGTCACTGCCAGGGCCGCAAACGCGGCCACATGCTGCTCCATGGTCCCGCCCGACTGGAAACGGAACTGCTGCAGTTCACGACGCTTGGTCAGGGCCGCCGTCTTGGGCCGGAAACGCTCCGAAACGGTGTTCGCAATACCTTCGGGCGTTGTGGGCCACTGGCCCGTCGCGTTCTGCAGCACGCGGTAGGTCTCCGCCTCACCCGTGAACGCGCGGTCGAGCAAGAGAACAATGGCCATCTCGCTGTGCTTGCGCGCGCGCATGAAGGCGACCCACTTACCCACGTCGCTGAACCACGCGCGGACCGCCTCATACGTGCCCGTGCCGTCAAACTTGGGTGGCGGAATTTTTTCGTTGCCCCCATACGCCGTCTCGTCTCCCACCGGGCTCGCGGCGGCACCAGCGACAGCCATGGCAGGAGCCGTCGACGCAGCAGAGGCAACTGCCGCAACAGGAACCGCATCTGGGGACGGCGCCGCAGGCAGCGGCGCGGAATTGTTCGACAACTTCTGCAAAATGACCATGAGGGCATCGAGTTTTGCGCCTTGTTCGGCCACGGCCGTCTTGACCTCCGAAACCGACCCCTCGAGGGCCACCGTCCGCGTCGCGAGGGCATTATCATTCGCCATCATTGCGGGCAGGTGCTGGTCGACCACCGCCCGAACCTCGGCCAGCTGTTCAAGAGGCGTCGCAGGTGTCGCCGGTTCGCCCGTCATGACGCCAACCGTGATGAAAAACGCGAGACGAGAGAAAACAACTCGATGGGCAGGAACCCGCAACGAATTTGCACAACAAGTAAACCGCGCCAACGAGAACCGGCGCAACCGCGAAAATGCGCTATCGAGAACAGGCGCAAACGAGACACCGCGCCAAATGAGAACCAGCGCAACTGAGACACCGCGCCAACGAGAACCGGCGCAACGAGACACTGCGCCAACGAGAACCGGCGCAAACGAGAAACCGCGCCAAATGGGAACCAGCGCCAACGAGAAACCGCGCCAAACAGGAACCAGCGCAAACGAAACTGCGGAAGCCCAGCGCCCGAACACACACTTCCAACGCCAGTCCGTCACTTGAAGGAACGAACCTGCAGACGCTACCAGTTGATACGACCGGGACGGGGCCCTGGCTGATACTTCGGGGAGGATTGCGTAAGGATGTATTTCGCCCAGCAGCGTCCTTCTTATGTAGGAAGACGCCTCACACTATGCGTCTAATTGGGGACCACGTGTTGGCAGGGCGCAAGCGGGGGACGCTTGCATACGCGCCAACAACCTCCCGTTCTGATCCGCTGCTGCACATCGAACTCGAGAGCGCCAGCGATCAGCATTCCGCACTCGACTCCCTGCAACCCGTTCCGATCACCGACCACCGCCCGATCCCGCTCCACCATGTCTCTGTCGCCAGTCCCGCCGGCGGTCGCCGCACCACCAATATCGGCCCCCAACGCCTCGCCTTCTCCAGCAACCTCCCCAGCACCGGCGTCTGCCCCCGCCGATCTTGCCGCCCCTGCACCAGTGTGCGCGCGCGACACGCTCGCCGGCGATTTCATCTCGTTCGACGAGAGCGACAACGACGGCGACGGCGACAATCCGTGGATCCAGACGGCCGATGCCCCGCTATCCGCCGACGTCGAGGCCATGGACTCGGACCACGGGCTCGACGACGACGAGCTCGCGCGCAAAGTGCTCGGCACCGACTACGCGCCATCCGGCACGCCGCCGCCGTGGCGGACTGAGAGTTCGGGATCTGGTAACAGCAAGAAGCGCAAGCGCGACGCGACCAAGCCGTCGTTTGTTGAATTGGTCGAGGAGCGGCTCATGGATTCGAAGCGGCCGCCGTGGGCCGTCGGCAAGACGTATTCGGATAACTTGACGGTCATGTGCGTGCTCTTCTCAGTTCACGGTGCGGGTGAGGCAAGACTGATCGTCACGATTGACGCAGGCTGCACGAGGAAATCATTGATTTCGTCGAGTACATCCAGCCCACCAAGGAGGAGCACTTTTTACGCGAAATGGCGATCGCGTCGGTGCGCAAGATGCTGCTCACCGAGTTCCCGAGTGCCGAGTTCAGTGTCTTTGGGTCGTTCCAGACCATGCTCTACCTGCCGCACAGGTCGGTGAATCCCGCTTGTCCTCGCGTTTTCCGTGCTCGAACCGTACCTCACGCTCTTGCTCACTTTACCAGCGACATTGACATGGCTCTGTCCTTCGACGACTCGCGGTACATCAACCCGACCTCGATCCTCTCGCGCGTCGACCGCCTCCTACGCCGGTCGCGCGACTTCACGAAAATCGAATTCGTGCGCTCCGCGCGCGTCCCGATCGTCAAGGCCGTGCACGCGCAATTCGGGTTCGCGATCGATATTTCCGTGAACCAAAAGAACGGGCATCATACGGTCAAGGCCGTGCAGCAGTTTATGCGCGAGCATACGGCATTGCGTCCCTTGACGCTGGTCCTGAAAATGTTCATGTTTTGCCGCGAATTGAACGAGGTCTACCACGGCGGCGTCTCGTCGTATACGATCATTACGATGCTCTTGAGCATGTTGCAGACGCACCCGTTGCTCGTGCGCAAGGAGTTGCACGCCGAGGAGAATTTGGGGGTCTTGTTGCTCGAGTGGCTTGAGTTGTATGGTGTGTGCTTTGATCATCGTAAAGTCACGGTCATCTCGGACGGGTTCCGGATCAAGGTACGTTGCGGTTTGTCGTGGCGGGTGTTGGTATGGGCGAGGACCGTTAACCTGATTCGTGTGCATCGTGTAGGATCGCGAGGCCAAGTACTTCCCGGGCCCGCCCATCAACCCAATGTTCCTGTCGATTCGTGACCCGACCGACACGAGTGCGTCCTCCTTCCCTCCTTCTCCTCTCCCCGATCCCCAACCACTTTGCTTACCGCCCCCGTCTCTCCTTCAGGTAACGACCTCGCGCGCGGCTCGCGACAAGCGCCCGAAATCATTGGCGCGATCCGATGGGCCTACTACACGCTGACCATTGCTATTGCGCGCTGCCACGCGCTCAAGCGCAAGCCCGTCTCCTTACTCGGCCTGATCCTCGCCGTTGACCCGAGCATTCTCGAGGCGCGGCAGGCGTTGCTCGATATTCACAAGGAGCTTGATGTGCACTCGGACAAGTTGATTGCAGCGCAGAATAAACGCAGGAACGACGAACGCAGTGCGCGGCAGGTCAAGAGGGACAGTCGCGCTGCGACAGAGAAGGCGGAGCGAGCGGCGGCGGCAGCAGTGGGGGGCGGGAGGATTAATGGCGTCGGCTCGTTGACGGGGTCGGTAGGGAAGAAGACAGAGGTGGTGGAGTTTGTCGAGGACGATTCGGACGAGTAAGTGCGGCGCGAGGATGCGCGGGGAGCAGCGGGGGGATGGGTGTGACAATACAGTATTGTTCGGGCGTGCCTTTCTTCGCTTTGTTGAAGGCTAGCGGCCCAAACTCGAGCGCCATCAACGCGAGCACCATCAATTGGAGCAGGTCAGGAGCGACTCGAATGGAGGATCAGCGGAGGCGAGCTCACCAACTGGAATCCTCGAATGTTCATGAGCGAATCGCAAACGGATTGTCCATCCACGTCAGAGGCCTGCCACGGCCATCGCGCTGTCTGGCCGGCCTGTTCCACGCCGTTCGTGCCCAGATTTGTTCACCAGCTCCCGTTTCAGCCAGCTTCATATAGATCGAGCACCCGCGAAGCCTCCACGTCGGCAGCATCTCGAGCAACGGAATCAAAGTGCATCAGCAGCAGGAGCGAGCAGCAGAGAAGCAGCAGCAGGACCAGGAGGAACAAACAACAGCACTGGCAAGCAACAGCCAATCCAGCAAGGCACCAAAACCGACCATCGACAATCAATTCTCGACCATGACCGCACCCGCCACGACGACGCCGCCTGCCGAGGACCGTAACTGGCTCAACGCCGGCAACTGGCGCGTATCCACTCGCTGCACGCACTCCACACGCTCGCACCACGGCTAACGCGATCGACGCACGTCTCCAGGCACTGGGTGACCAAGGACGTGCTCCCGTTCGCGCGCACATACCTGACAGAACAGCTCACGAGGATCCGCGTGTCGCACTCTGGCATCGACATTTCCGTAACCTCGGTCCCGTCGGTCGACGGCGACTGCTCGCTGAACGTGCGCAAGGGTAAGCTGATCACCATCTACGATCTGGCCGTGACGGTCGCGTGGACGGCGACGGGCGACGTAACCGGCACCGTCAAGATCCCAGAAGTCGCACACGACACGGACGACGACGACTTTGTCTTTGATATTACCGTCAACGACGATAAGCGCGCCAAGGACGCGGTGCGCGCTGCCGTGCGTGCGGCGTTGCCGAAAGGGCTGATCAAGGCGTTCAAGACGCTCCCGAAAGTGCTCGTCGAGGAACAGTCGAAGGACGTGTTTATTGAGGGCGCAGTGCCCTCGGCGCAGCTGCCCACGGCCGACCTCGAGGCGCGCAAGAAATTGGCCGAGTCGATGCTGCAGCAGGATCCGTCGGTGGTTGCGCGCCCGCCGCCGTTCTCGGTCGAGGAGCGGATGAACCGCGGGAAGGCCAAGGACGCGGCGAATGGGAAACCGGTGATCCCTCCCCCTGCCACGGCCAAGTCGGTATCCCCTGCACCCACAGGAGCCACGCCTGCCGCGGCCGCCAAGCCTGCACTGGCACCCGCAAAATCGGCCGCATCCACGTCGGGCGAGTACCGCACGACCGTCGAATTCATGGCGTCAGCGCGCGACCTGCACGCGTGTTTCACGGACCCCGGCCGTGTCGCGCACTGGACGCAGGGCCAGGGCACGACGGGCAACAAGCCGGGCGCGCCGTTTACGCTGTTTGGCGGGCAAGTCACGGGTACGTGGACGGCCGTGGACGAGACCAAGTTGGCGCTCAAGTGGAAGTTGGCGTCGTGGACGGCCGACTCGACCGTGGAAATGGCGCTCACGCAGGGAGCGTCCGTGACCAAGTTGGCGCTCGAGCACACGGGGTTCCCGGCCGACCAGCGTGGCGCCGTGCAGAGTCATTGGACCATGGTCTTCAACCGGATCAAGATGGCGTTTGGGTTTGGCGCGTTTCTGTAGAGTGCCGTTTTGGTGTCTGGTTTGCTGCCAGTTCGCGCGTCTTGCCCGCCTGCCCGTCGAAACTCAACAGTTTTCGACGAGAAATCCAATTCAATCAAAAAAAAAAAAATTGGAAAACAATCTCTAGCCCGTCTATACAACTGCCAGCGAGCCACATGGGAGCAAAAGAAAGCGTCAATGATCAGGCTCGTAAAACCACGGGCTCAGAACAAGCTCCCATTTCACCAAATCAAAAATGAGAAATGAAAAATGAAGGGTGGACGGCACGTACGAGCTCAAGAAACCGACGAAAAGCCGTGCGCGATTATGGACCGACCACCACCACGACCGTGACAGTGTGCTGTCCACCTTGCCCACGGACGACCACATCACATACACTTCTTCCCGCACCCGCCCCCCACCTCGCCTTCGCAATCGAAAAAGTCTTCTTCTCATTCCCTACGCCTCCTCTTCCACTGGCACTTCTTCTTCTCCCTCCTGCCCTGCCCGCGCAACCTTTTCTGGCGTCGGCGTCGTCACGCCATCGCCTGGCTCGTCGTCGCCGTCCTGCAACCCACCCGGATGACTTGGGCGCCGCTGCACGTGCACGAACCGCACGACAATTGCCGACAAATTATCGGTCGACATGTTCTCGAGCGCCTGGTGCACGAGCTGTTCGGCCGCCTGCTGCGGGTCCGAGCACGACATGACGAGGTTCACGGCTTCTTGGTCCGAGAGAACGTCCCAGATCTAGTTGTGAGTTGGGGAAAAACCGCGAGTGAGCGGCCAGGTGCGAGTGGGGAATGACGAAAAGTGGTGGAGAGGTTTGCGTACGCCATCGCACGCCAGGATCAGGAATTCGTCGTCGACAATCAGCTCGAGCTCGGTCGTGTACGGGTTACCCACGACAAGCTCCTTCATCGAAGTGTCGCCGAGCGACCGGGTCACGGCAAGCACGCCTATCGGTGCCCAGTATGTAAGAAATGAGGAGACAACATAACGGGTTGCCAGAGATCGTCAGAAACGCACCGTTCACGCGGTTGTTGACCATAAACCCGCCAGCATCCACAATCCGACGCGCTTCAAACGGATCGCTGCCCTTGTGGTCGTACGAGAGCCGGATCGCCTGGCCTTTGCGGCACAGCACGGCGCGCGCGTCGCCGACATTGGCCGTGTAGAGAATGCGCTGGGCAAAATAACCTCACTCTCATCAGTACCCGGTCACACTCGCATCACGGAGCCAGTATCGACAACGCACCCGGTCTTCCTGAACCTGCACGAGGCACGCAACGGCGGTACACCCCGCATGGATATTGGCCTCGGCCATGTGCTTATCGGCGCGCACAAACGCCTCGTCAAACAAGTCGGGGATCGGCGTTTCCGGCGCAAACTCGTCGAGCAAGTTGGCGAGCACGGTATGCACGTTCTCTCCACACCAGGCGGCGGCCTGCCGCCCGGCGTGGCCGTCATAGACCGCAAAAAACCCTTCGCCGGGCACGCCGCGGTAGTCCTGCACGATCGCGTGCGCGTCCTCCATGGTGCGCCGGTTGAGCCGGTTGCGGTCTTCGTGGAACCCGACTCGGAACCCGGGCACGCGTGGCGGCATGCTGGTGTCGACAACGTCGGCAGTCTCGTCGGGGTCAGTCGAGAGGATCGGGACCTGGTCGTCGTCGTCCGTGGCGCCGTCGGGCAGGACCGACGTGGGCGCGTCGCCCAGGTCGGCGTCGGCGGCGGACATGCTGGCAATATTGGTGGTGGTAGTGTTTGTTGCTTGGTGGCGCGGCGGTTGCTGGAGGTCCTGGAGCGTTCGCAAGTCGTTGAAGCCGGATCCTTTTGCTGCAGAGCGCGAGAGCGTCTTGCACCGAGTAACGGGCGGAAATGGGGCACAGGAGCGCTGGCACGGAGGATCGCGATGCAGCTGGTCAATCATGGTTGACGGCGTCGTGGGTGGCGACGTTGGCGTTCGCCCTGGTGCCAGCTCCACCTTCGCGGTCACGGGAGGCCTGGAAGGGACCCACCTGGCGAAAACCGACGTTGTTGCTGCTCAACAACCACCACCACCACCATGCCAACGAAATGAAGATGATGCCTATGCTCTGGTAAATACAATTATGAAAATGCCCTCGCGCTCTGCTCTGCTCCTCTCTGCCTTCATGGCCGCACACGCGCAGCCATGCACGCCCGCACAGGCCACGCCGTGCAGAACGCCGCCTCCACGATCACATTGCCCACCCCTCCCGCTCGACTCCACGCACGCCCTCCACCCCCTTACATGCCCGCTGGTGGCGCCGCTGCCGGGGCCGCTGCCGCCGCCGGCATCTGCTGCGGCGCTGTCCGGGCACCGGCACCGGGAACGTAGCCGGCTGCTGCTGCGGGAGCCCCGCGGGCGTTTGCGTATGGTGCAGTGCGTGCCCCTCATCGCGCTGCAACTCGTGCCGCAACTGCGTCTTCAAGCAACCGCATCGCGCGATCCACATCGAGCGTGGGGCCCGTCACGGTAAACGGCACGTCGCCACGCGCGCCACGCTCGTCCTCGACCTGGATCTTGCATCCCGACTGCATGCGCACGCGGTTGATCTTGGTCCCGCCCTTGCCAATCATCGCGCCCACCTTGTTCGGCGGACAGTAGAACGTGCGCGTTTCCACGGGACCGCCGGCCGATGCGCCGTTCCCGCCGGGAGCTGCGCCGTAGGGCGCACCGGGCACGGGCGCACCGCCGCCGTGTGCGCCGCCGAGACCAGCCCCTGCGCCTGGGTGGTACGTGTTGCGTACGTACGGCGGCCCCGGCGGCGCGCCCGCAGCGGCGTGGTGCATCCCGGCGTGCGCCATAGTGAGCGCATACTCTGGGCGGTACGGCCGGTCGTGGCAGAGCCGGTGTGCCTGTTCCGAGATCGTGACAAACATGTGGTAGGTCGCGATATGAATCGCGTCGGGCACGCCAATCATTTCGAGCAGTCGGTCCTGCGAGTGCGGCAGCGGCGTTGCCGTGGCCACGAGCCGCGCATTCGATTCCTCTTGAATTTCCTTGATTCGCTGGCCGCCCTTGCCAATGACCGACCCCATCCGCGAGTGCGGGATCAGGAACCGGATCGTCAAGGGGGTCGACTCGACCGCGTCGGGGTAGGTCGCGCGCAGATCGCCGTGGTTGAGCATGCGCGCCACTTGTGCAAACGCCTACAATGTTGATCAAAGCGAAGTGAGATGGACGGATCATGCATGCAGACCATGACATCAGCCAGCGAGCCTCTCCTCACCCGGGGCCCGACTGATCAACACCGACGCACCTTGGCAATCTCATCCACGGCGCCCGTCACCGTCAAAATCCGCTCCTGCGCCCCGGGAAATGCTCCGAGACGTTGACCTTCGCGTTCGACGTTTCTCGAATCGCGCGAATATTGTTG
>GG745331.1:1755732-1781864 GCA_000151295.1 Allomyces macrogynus ATCC 38327
GTCTGTGCGGAAAAAAGGGGGGAAGCCGGGAGAGAACCGATGAGGAGGGGTGCGCGATCAAGAGAAGCGGTGGAAAAGAGAGGGGCGCGGGCAAGCGAGCAAGCAAGAGGAGGGGAACGATCACCGGCCGCAGCACAGCACCCGCGCGCAATGCATTCAACTCGGATCAAGCGGCCTGGCGCTCGCTCGTGCGCTCGTGAAGCCATGGTCCGCGAGCGAACGTGTGCTGGCGGGCCGGCACGCGCTGATCGTGCCCGGTCGGTGGCAGACGGGGCCATTCTGCGGGCGCCGTGTCGTTCCGTGGCGGGGACTGCGGCATCTTGGCCGCGACGAGCGCAACGGACCTGGCTCCTGGACCGAATGCGGCGAGTCGGAGCGCGTCGTGGTGGACAGGCGCGCCGTGGTCGTGGTGTCGACAGAGACGGTCGTGGACGGGCTGTTTGCCGGGTCGTCGACGAGATTGGGCAAGTGGCAAAGAGAGGACTACTCCGGTGTGGGGTCACCTGATATAACTCTTAACTGGTGCTGGTCCGCCAGGCCTGCCGGGATCCTTCTCACGAATCCACCCAGAGCATCTGGCTTGTCGACCTCGTCTCATGAACAGTGTTACAGTCTCGAACTCGACGAGAGTTCCATCGAATCCCGACCGAATCCCACCGAATCTCGTCAAGGACGGGATTCCGCAACCATGCACTGTGCAGGAAACCCGAGCCGCCCTTTGGCCACGTGTGATTTTCAAAGTTTCGTCACCGTTGCATACTTGAAGTTTGCATCCGCGCCTTGATGCCGCTTGCATGAACCGAACCTTGCCATCTTTCCTTCCAGTTTGAACAGCTGGACAGCAAGTGAAAATCCGCAAGACGAGTTTGCAATTCATATCCAAGACCGAATCCACCCGAAGTCGCGCAAGGATCAACGAGGATCATCATTTCTGGCTCGAGTTGGTCAATCTAAGGTTTTCAACGTCAACAGACGGCCCCATTTTTGCCAAAGAACAATGGCAAGCGGCGAGCTGCGGCGTTGCCCGATTTATGCAACGTGCTGGCTGGTTGAAAGTGGGTGGGTGAAAAGAAAGTTAAAATGGACGGACTGGGATAGGAAATCTGCCCAGTGGCTCAGCTTGCCGTTTGCCCGTTGGAGTCTGGACGGTGTCGAATCACGGTGAGAAGACCGACACCTGGCCGCCATTCCTGCAAGAGATCAAGTCGAACCGCAACCCAGGCCTCATCGAACAGTCGAGAGCAAAGGAGAGTGGCCGCAGGCATGGATGGACGCTGGGCCCGACGTCGTCGATCCCTCACTTCAACCCAAGCAAGCACGCGCGCGTCACGAACATTGTCGACTTTGACAAGCTTGTCGCCTAGCAAAGCAGGACTCGCGGCGTGCTCCACGGCCACCCTTTGGAAAAGCACCTCATTTGGCCGGCGAGGTGCCCCTCTCGACCCGACGAGCTGCCCGGATCCCGATCTTCACGCGCGGCGCGCTCAGCTGCCCAGACTCGCGCTTGCTCACGTAAATCTCCAGCAACGACGCGTCGTGCGGCCTGACGTGGTGGTGCCTGTGTGGTTCGGGCCCTTTTCCAAGCGAGTGCGATCTTGCTTGGGCGGCACCGGTGCACGCTGACCACGCCTGACCAACGTCCGCACGGCCGCACCTTCACGGCGCCGGCGTGGGGTGGTGTTGGCAACGTCCGGGCCAACGGCGCGACCAAGCCAGCAACGGCGGCGCAACGAGAGTGGGCGGCCACCCAAATTACGCCCCTCGTGCGCGCGCAAGCGGCGTGTCTGCACCCAGCAGCAGCCAACTTGTGGCCGAGCGCGCGACCATCGACCCTCTGGACGTCCAAATTTTCTGCACCGACCGGCGGCCGCGCGCACGCAACCCACCAAGCACGACCGCTCCAGCGATATTTCATTGCTCGCCCAGTCGATTCTCCTCCTTTGGCGTCGCGCGACGTGACGCGCGCGCGCATTCTCTCCCAGACTCTTG
Source organism: Allomyces macrogynus ATCC 38327 (assembly GCA_000151295.1). Lineage (NCBI taxonomy): Eukaryota > Fungi > Blastocladiomycota > Blastocladiomycetes > Blastocladiales > Blastocladiaceae > Allomyces > Allomyces macrogynus. The sequence continues at coordinate 1,757,722 of GG745331.1, forward strand.
CCGTCCGTCTGCCCGTCCATCTGGGCCACGCAGCCACCGGCCCGCACAAACCCACGACGTAAGCACGGACGAGCGGCCGACCTGCACGCCAGATCACGAACGAACGCGCACTCGCCCAGGGACCCGTCCGTGTTCCGCCAAGTCCTTTGCGCTGCCAACGGCCGACGGCGTGCCGTAATCCCCGACGCCGCGCCCGCGCGCAATCCGCTCGCGCAGGACCCAGACGCGTGGCCACGCCCGCCCGACCGGCCAGCCAGCGCCCAATCACGATTGGCGGTTGTCTGGACAGTGGTTCGAGTGTCCCCACGTCGTGCTTCAGCACAAGCATCCCTGACGGGCGTGCGGCATCTGCATTGGTACGCGTTTTTATGTTGCTCTTATCCCCCACCAACGCACCGGCCCGTGCCTCATTCCTGCGCGCGCAAGCCGGCAGCCCGCTGCGCTGGACCTCTACCCCGCCCTGGACCGGGATCTGCCATCCGCTTACGGCCACGACCAGCCCTCGTGTCGCCAGCAGCTCGGCAGTTGGTACGTGTGTGAACGAACTCCTGCTCCTGCTGCTGCTGCCGGGTCAACCGTGCGCGTGCATGGGTGCGCGCGTCAAGTGCGCGCGTCCGTTCGCCATTGTTGGCGGTGGGTTGTCGGACAAGGGGAAGAAGCACGGCGGCGGACGGCGAAGTCTGCATTGGAACACCGACTGACCGACGCTGACCTTCGCTTGATTGCTTTCTGTTGCCCGCTCTGCCACGTCCGTCTGTCTGTCCGTCCATTGCGGACCTGATCCGACGCGTTGCCCGCTCCGCTTCGTCCGCCCTGTCCCGTTGCTCATTTCCCGTTTCCCTCGGCCCCGCCGCCGTCGTCGATACTGCAGCGCGCGCGCGCCATCGCAGTCGCGCCCTTGTTCCTGCGCGCGTGTCGCCCGCCGCCCAACCTTGTCCGGACACGCACTGGCAATTTGCTCAGTCCCCCGCGCCACAAGCGCTGCGCGTGATTCCTTCCTTCCCCTCTTCCCTCTCCGTTCCCAATGTCGGCGGCGAGCATGCACCACGCGGCACCCGTGCCCGTCGCGGCCGTACCCATTGCAGTCGCACCAGTCGCGCCGTCGACGAGCGACCGGCACGCAGCCGACCACTTGCTGACGCTCGCCAACTTTGCCGCCGCGACGCCGTACTCGACGACGGCCGGATCGGCAGCACCGGCGGACGCGGCCGTAGCGCCGGCGCCAAGCGCGGCGACGCATGACGGTGCGGCGTACCAAATGTACGCGACCTACCCGGCGACGGTGCAGTACCACGGCGACGCGGGCCAGCACCAGCAGCAGTACTTTCAGTACCATCAACAGCAGCAACAGTACGCGCCAACGACGCACGCGCAGCCGGTGTATGCGTACCCGACAACGACGACGACGGATTCTACAACGCAGCAGCAGCAGCAGCAGCAGCAGCAGTACGCGACGACCACGCAGGCGCAGCCTGCGGTTTACCAGTACCCGCCATCGTCGGATGCCGCAGTGCAGCAACAGCACGAGCAGCAGCCGTATTCGCAACCGCAGCAGCAACACCAGCAGCAGTACACGACGCAGCACCAGCAGGATCACCAGCAGCACGCGACACAACCGCAACCGCAACACGCGACGCAGTACGCGCAATCCCAGCCGCCGCTCCCGCCCGCAACCATGTACGCGCACCCAACGACGACCGTGACCGCAACCACCTCTACGACCACCGGCGCACTTCCCGCGATTCGCGAAGACGTGGCCTACGCGGTCCCACCCGACTCGTGGCCGTCGCGCCCACGCACGGCACCGACCGTCCCCCTGCCGCCTCCGACCACCACCACCACCACGACGGCGGCCCCACCGCTGCCATCGCCGATCGAGGTCTCGTCGCGGCAGGTCGCGCACCTGCCGTACGAGATCCCGCTCCCAGAACGCCGGTTTTCGACCAACGACGTGCCCATCGGCGGTCGTCTATTCCGCACGCCCGCCGCATCGCCAAGATCGTTGTCAATTTCGGCCCCATCCGCTGCCTACGCCCAAGGATACCTGCCTGACAATCCGGTGGCTGCCGCGGGCGCACCAACGTCGCTTGCGTCGTCGACATTCATTGATTCGAGCGTCGCAGCGTCGGGCGCGGCTGTGGCTGCCGAAGCATCGGCGGTGAGCCACCAGCAGTACCAACAGCAGCACGTCGCGGCCACGGCCTATTCGGGTGCGATACCGGCGACGGGGGCCACCTACCCGTACGCTGGCGCCACGTGGGCCGTGCAGCAGCAACAGCAGCAGCCGAGCCAGCAGCAGCAGCAACAGGTGCAGCAGCAGCACTATGTGTACCATTATCCGGCGCAGAACCAGTACGTGGCGCAAAACGCGACCGGAACAGTGACCACGTCCGAATACGCTGGCTATGCGGCCCCGACGACGCAGCAGCAGCAGCAGCAGTCGTACCAGCAGCACGAGCAGTCGCAGCAGCTCGGATCGGACGCGTACGCAACGACCGGCGACGCGCGCGGTGTGGTGGTGGTGCATGCGGACATGAACTCGCTCCGACTCGACGAGCAGCAGCAAATGCAGCTGCAACAACAGCAGTTGCAGCAGCAGTCGAGCACGCACTCTCCGCTCGCGACGCAAGGCGATCTGGCGTCCACCGACACGAGCCCCGCCACCGTCACGATCGCACGGACCGCATCCAAGAAACGCAAGCGGCTGATCGGTGCTGGGGGCGTTCCCGCTCCTCCCTCGGGCCCGTCGACTGCCGACGTGTCCCCTGCCGACACGGCCGCGCCGGCCTCGTTCCCGACCTCGCCAATGCCCGCATTCGCCATGCACCCCGTCACTGGCATCCAGCCGAGCCCGCTTCTCGCGTCGCCCGATATCCATGGACTCCGCAGCAAAAAGACGCGCACGGCGCTCGGCGAGGACGACGACGATCCCGCACGCGCCGACCCGGTCTCGCTCGACGCGCCCGTCAACGCCATGCACGTCGCCTGGACGTCGACGGCTGCGGGCGATCCGGGACCCGTCACGTACCACCAGATGGCTGCTGCACCGGCAGCAGTGCCCGTTGATCCGGCGGCGACCGCGCACATGTACTCGGCGCTCGCGTCGTCGATGCCGCTTGCGACCCCGGCGGCGGTCGCCATGTCCTACCCGATGCACGCGTCGCAGATGGCAGCAGCGCCGCCGTTGCCGCCGCCCGTGCCGCCCGGCGGTGGTGCGAGTTCTGCGGGGAGTCCGGCGGACCGCGCGGGCGACAAGTCGGACCCTATTCCGCGCGTGCAAAAGCTGCGGTTTCCGGGTGACCTGTACGCTTGATCCTGACCCTGATCACTCCCACGCTTGTTGCAGTGTGCTGACATTTTCGCGCGTCCACAGGTACACGCCGCGGCTCGTCCGGTACACGGGTGCCGCAAAGGAGGGGCTCTGCGACCTGTGTCCGCAGGGCAAGTTCCTGCAGCTCAAAAACTCGGCGTTCTGGTACCACAAGCAATTCTACCACGGCATCTCGTCGGTCTCGGGCCTGCCTTTTGTCGAGCCGATCGAGCGGCGCACCGTGACCGTGCGCGTGCCGCCGGCCAGCAGCAAGTCGCGTAAGAGTGCCACCGCCAAGACCGACCCAGAGGAGCCGCCCGCGGCGGCCGCTGATGCCGCTGCGGACGCGGCCAACGGCGACTCGCCCGCTGCTGCGGCGCCGCCGAAGCCGTCCGTCGGTCGGCGTGACTCGGTGCAGCGCGACAAGCTGTATACGGTGATCGAAGGTCTCTGCCACCAGTGCCAGCAGTGGATTCCACTGACCTCGGCCAAGCGGCGCACGTCGGCCGTCCTGTGGTACCGGCACGCGCACAAGTGCCACGAGTACGAGAAACCGTCGAGCTTGCACGGCGCCGCGATGCTCGTGACCGCCGCGGCTGCGTCGTCGACACACCCCGTGTCCTACAACCCCGTCCAGTATGCGACGGATCCGGCAACAGGAGCGGCCTACGCGGTAGATCCGGCTGCTGCGGCTGCGGTCGCTGGCGGGTATGGCATGGTCGCGCAGCCGCACCAGGCGGTCGGGGAACGGCGCCGCAGTCATGTATGCGGCGGCAGCGGCGGCGGCTGGCACGCCCATGGATATGGCGAGTGCCGCAGCGGCAGCCGCAATGACGGCCATGGCGGCTGGTGGTGCCGGTGGCGCCGGTGGCGCGTCTGAGTCGCCGACGCTAACCTTGGCGCAGCAGCACGCGGGCCAGTATCACCACACCGAGTACGCGGTGCATGCCGGCACGCCGACGGGGTACCTGCAGCAGCAACAGCAGCAGGTGCAGCGAGCGTCTATGGCGCAGCAGCAGCAGTCGATGCACGAGCACCAGCAGCACCAGCAACAGCCGCACCAGCAGCAACAGCCGCACCAGCAGACCCAGCAGCACGTCGAGCAGCATCAGCCGCAAGCAATGTACCCGCTCGAAGCCGCGGCCGCGCCGCCCCCGCAGCTCTCGCAGCAAGCCTATGCGAGCCAACCGCAGTACCACGCCTACGTGGACCAGCAACAGCATCAACACCAACAGCAGCAACACCAGCAGCTTCAGCAGCAGCAGCAATACGGGTACGCGTCGCAGCCCGACCCGTCGCAGTTGCAGCAGTCGTACGCGCAGCAGGTGCCGTCCTTGCAGGGCACGATGCCGGCGCAGCACATGCCCGAGCAACACCAGCAGTCGCAGCCGCAGGCGCACTCGCAGGCACCAACGCAGCCTGCCGTCTACGGCGCGAGCGTGTACCCGCAGTACGCGACCCACTCGGGCACGCCAGGCCACCAGTGATGTGACTCCTGCTCTCCAACTGAACGAGCCTCGTTCAAATTCGTGCCTTTTTCGTTCCCCCACCGCCGTAATCTGTGTACATAGTGTTTGATCCCCCACCTCCCCCTCCCTCCTCCCCCCTCTCCCGATTCTTTCGACATTCATGATGACCCCCTGATTCGTAGCGTGATTCCAGCAGTGTTCGGATCGCCCTCCAAAGTGCTGTTGACATTTCATTTTCGTCCTCATCTCTTCGTGCGCGCCCATGTGCAATTTTGTGTGCCAGTCTTCATCTTTTGTGCTCAAATCAAGACGATTCGACCCGACTTCATTGTCCTCACTTGATTGCGTCTTTGTGGGAACAACGCATGAAGATGTCAGCACAGAAACTGAACGCTGGAGCAAATGATGACCGGTATCCATTCCAAATCACAACCAGAAGGCTAAAATGTCGGAAGGCCTACACGGTGGTCTTGACTTCAGCCGCAACCAGCTCCAAAATCTCCTCAATCGACTTGCCTGTGTTCTCGACGGCCTTGGCAACGCGCGGCCAGATTTCGCCGTGCTTGGGCTCAGCCGCGACGCACTTGTTGGCGACCTCGGCCTGCCTTTCCGCGGTCCCGTGCATGCGCTCGAACCGCAGCCAGTACGCCCACGTGTCGCCATAATCGTCGTCGGCCTTGATCGCGCGCTCAAACCAGCTGCGCGCCTTGTCGCCCTTGCGCTCGGCCCAGAACACGCGCGCGACCGCGAGCAAAACGTGCAAGTCCGACTCGCCACAATGCTTGATCGCATCCAGAATCCGTGCGCGGCGCTGCGGGCGGTCCTCGAGCAAAATGGCCTCGCCCCACAGCAACCCGGCTGCTGGGCACTCTTGCAGCGCCGTAGCCAGCAAAAACCGCGCCTGGCTCGTATTCCCGCACCGCTTTTCGAGCGCAATCGCCTCGTACCAGAGCAACGGCGTCTTGGGCTTGACCATACGCGCATTATCGAGAATCACGCGCGCCTTGGCTTCCCAACCGGCCCGTTCCTCGAGCTGCGCCGACTGCGCCCACAGCGCGACCGACGTCGGCGCTGACTTGAGCGCCTTAGCATAGACGTCGCGCGCCGCGGCAATATTCCCACGCGCTTCCTCGACCTGCGCCCAAATCAGCCACAATTTCGCAAACATCGGAAACCGCATCACGCCCTCCTGCACCAACGCAATCGCCGCGTCCAAGTCGCCGAGCAGTCGCTCGAGCACAGCCGACTTCATCCAAACACGCGGCTCGCCACCGGCCTGGTCGCGCGCACGCGCCAGGAACGCGCGCGCACGGTCGTAGTCCCTGTTTTCCTGCTCGAGCTTGACGGCTGCGAGCCAGATTTGCGGCGACGCCGGGTTCGCTTGGAAGGCGGCGGCGAGGGTGGAACGTGCACCGTGAATGTCGCCCGCGAGCCATTTTTCCTTGGCGGCCATGAGCCACAGCAATTCGGCGTGCGGGACCGCGGCGACGGCGCGTTCCAGCAGGTGCAGCAGCTGCTCGCGCGTGCCGTGCTCGCGCTCGAAAAATGCAGCGCGGCGCCAAATCGATTTCTTGTGCGGCAGGGCCATGACGGCGTGCTCGTAGATGGCTCGTGCGGTCGCGTAGCACTTCTTTTCTGTGCACTGGTGGTGTCAAACGCCAAAGTTAACGGCGAAAATGCGTTGACTCGCATGGGCGAAACGTCGTACCGTCTCGGCGTCCTCCATCCAGGTCTTCTTGAACTGCTCCTCTTCGAGCCCCATGCCAATCGTATGTTTGCTACGGACAAAAATGAGAGGAGAGTGAGCACGTCGTCATCGATACCAGAAAAAAGTAAGAGCAAACGTACATGATCGACTGGCACGTCAGCACCGCACCCGACTGCTCGCACTCGACGGCCTCATCGAGCCACTTTTCCCTCGGCAGCACGGTCCCCTTATTCGCCAGCGCCTGAATCCCGCGGCCGATCACAATCTCCACATTGGCCGCGTTCCCCTGCGACTCTTCGAGCATCGCCGCTGCAATCCAAATCTCGTGCGCGGTCGGAATCGTCTTGCGCGCCTTGTTGAGCACAGCTTTCGCGCGGTCGTAGGTCTCGAGTTTGGCGAGCGTAAGCCACATGTCGACGGCGAGCGGCACGCACTCGACGGCACGCGTCAGCAAGATGCGTGCGTCGTCCGGGTTCTCCTCGAGCGAAATGGCGGCCTTCCAGAGGGTCATAGAGGTCGGCACAAATTCAAGCGCGCGGCGCAAGACGCGCTTTTGGCTCGCGAGTTCGCCCTCGAGCTTGCTCGCGTGCAGCCAGATCTTGACCGAGGTTGGGATATGTCGGACGGCCTTGGCGAGAATCACCTTGGCGTTGTCGATGGTCTAGAGCGGTCAACGAAACCGTCAGTTCGACAAGAACTGGGTGCGGGTACCAGTTGGGGAAGCAGACGTACATTCAACCGCGCCGCCTCGAGCCAAATGTCCTCGTTCTTTGGGCACTCTTCGCAGCCCTTGGCAATCAACGCGCGCGCCTGGACAAGTTTACCGGCAATCTCCTCCAATCGCGCGGCGGCAATCCACCCGGGCGCGTGGTTCTTGTTCGTAGTGATGACCGACTTGAGCAGCAAGCGCGCCTTTTTGATGTCGCTACACGGCACAAACGAGCATCGAATGAGCGCTACTGATCGAGAGAGCGAGAGGGGTAAGAGCCGATTCGCCTCTCTTTCCCCAGCGGTTACGAGGAAACGTACCCAATTTCGGCGTCGCTCTTGTGCAGAACCGAGTTGAGGCCGGTCAGGTAACCTTTTGGGTCGACGACCGTCTGGCCCGCGACCGAGTCGGATACTTGGTCGAGACGCACACCGAGGACACGGTCGCGAGCAGCACCCATTTCGACAAAGTCGGTGTGCGTGCCGTCGGCCTATTGTTGGGGAATGGATCAGTCAGCACCAGAGCTGTGACCCTTCGCACAGATTCAATCAAAAGCGTACCTGGCCCATAGGCACGGTAGCGTCGACCTGCGTCGCGTGGTGAGCCGTCGTGAGCACCGAGTCCGGTACCGGCACAAACCGCTCGCGCCCGAGATCCTTCTTCGTCTTGCGGCGCGACAAGTTGGCTGCCTCGGGCAACGCCTCCCAGTCGTCGACCGAGACGTTACGCAGCTCAATCTTGGCGTCGACAAACATGTCGGTCAGTTTGGCCGGCTGGTCGTCGGTGCTCACCTTCTGCTCCTTGTCCTGAGTGTCGCGCCGCTTTTTGCGCCGATTGGCCAGCGCCGCATCGACGGCCGCGTAAATCGCATCGGCCTCCTCGTCGTCGGCGTCGTAGGGCAGCGAGCTGAAGAGACCCGACTCGTTCTCGGGGTCGTCGTTGTACCGCTCGTCGTCACCGCCGTCGTCGCCCGTCGTCGCTTGCGCTTCCTTTTGCAGGGCCGCGGCAGAGGTCTCACGCGCGGGACCGATATCTGATCGCGTTGTGAACCCGGTCGCGCTATAAACAGTTGACGGCGCGCGTGGTCAGCTGGTGGTCGTGAGCGTAACGGCTTTCCGCACACAAAGGTCGAATCCTTACCCTCGCCCTAGACCGGCAATGTAGCCGGCAGGCGCGGGCTTGCCCATGAAATCCTTGGTGCCGCTGAACATGGTAAATTGCAGCAGGTCGCAGCAAGGTTGCAGTGCGTGTTCGAGCAAAAATGTCGATCCGCTACGCGACGCGGTGCCATGGATTTGTGCAGTGGTTTGTTGACCATTTGAGTCAGACACTTCTGACCATGCCGAGTGAGTGTGATGAGCATGACATGCTTTCACATCACTGTTTCCTTTCCACTATCCATCTGAAGGTCCTTCATGTCGCCAAAGCGATTGCCAATAAAAAATGCAGATGGAAAGCAAAAAAGCCTTCATACACGAGCGTCGAGCCGAGCTCCAGTGCAGGCTCGTCGCGCAAGGGACAGTCAATCAGCGCCCTATAGTCCCTGGTCGCCGCGTTGTCCACACGTCCGTCGGCTCATGGACGCGGCGGGAATTCCGCGCCTCCTCGCACCGCTGGGGACGGTCGCGCCGCCACCGCTGCCCCGGCCCTACACATGTCACGCATGTCGCGCGCGCGCCTGTTGATTCCGCGGCGGCCGTCGTCGCTGACAGTGTCGATGATAATGACGAGTAGTAGTGGGCCCAGGAGCGATGAAGAGGTTCGGGAGAGAATGCAGGTGCGCACCGCGCTGCGGTTTGATACCTAGTTTGGGGCGAGGGAAAACTTGCTGGCAGGGTGCGACGGTCAAACGGAATCCAGCGACGGCGTATAAGATTGGTGGCGGGTGGAGAAGCAAGCAGCAAGCACCGCCGTTGATTTTTACGCGCGTCAGAGGGACGGCCGTGGGTGGAATGATCGTTGGCCCCAGTCGGTTGTTGCAGGACGAGCGTGCCTGTACTGGCCATTGCGGATACTCTCTTGCTGGGGACTGGGTCATTCTTCTTGGCTATACATGACGCAAAATTATCATTTTATTGCCGGAGAAGTGTCTGATCGAGTCTTCGCGGCCACGACATCGCGTACACTTGGCGTCCATGATGAGAAATTTGATACGGGCGAGCTCAGGATGTCGTGTCGCTTTGAGCTCAAGAGCTGGCGCATGCCCCCAATACGGCGGTCGTCGCTGCAAGGAAACTTATCCCCACATCAGTCTGACCATTTAGGAGAGCGGTTTGAGCAGCCTGCTCGTCGACAAGAAGTCTGCTTCAGCACCGGTTGCGAGGGTCGAGTGGGAGGGCTCGCACGCCTAAATAGACGCCTGCTGCATATGGGCAGTTACGGTGCGATTTCCACGGCGCCCGCGCGGCCGTCCTTTGGCCCACGTTGGGCCGTGAACTCGTGGACAACGTCGCACAACCACCGGCGACGACGACGCTGGCTCAAACAAAACCTCGAACAAAACGGAGCCTGTTCCCAGCTTCTGCTTTCGGCCCCGCGAGCACCGGCCAGCACTCATGCAACGGCGCAGACCCCGTGGACCGAAAGCCAGTCGAACACGACGACGAGCGAGCCTCTCTTCGTGCTGATCCCTCGGTCTCCTCCTCTTTCTCCCGTCGCCTTCGTTTTCCTCGCTCTGTTCGGTGCTACGCTCGTTAAGTCTCGACGTCTTCGAACGCCTCCTCAACAGTCATCCGTCGCGCAGATCAGATCCGCTTGAACTGCTGCGGCAGCTAAGTTTGATGTTTTGCCGAGGTTGATCACGACGACGACCAACGGCAGCCAACCATCCGCGCACGCACCAAACCGACAGTCGAAGCCTGCTCCGCCGACACACACACCTTGCCGCCGCCGCAGCACACGTCCCTGAAGATTACCGAGCCCTCGCTGTTACCCGCTGCGCCGTCGTTGTCGTCCAAGCAATGCCACCTCACCCTCCACCCTCGACCCTGCACGCCAGCACGCCGGCGTCGGCCGTCGTGCACCAAGACGACCCGTTCATGAACGCTGTCCTCGCTGCAACCGACCCGTCGACCGGCGAAACGTTGCCTTGGAACTACGATCCGGCGGTGCTCGGGTCCCTGATTGTGTTCCTGGTGGTCGCGACGGCCCTGTTTGCTTGGAATGCCTACGCGTTGCACCGCACGCTCTCGATCCGCAACCGCGACAAGAAGGCGGCCAACCGAGCGTCGCGCGTGCACGTGCCCGCCATCGCGCAGCCCGGGGCGCCCGGGACCACGACCACGCCGGCAGCTGTACCGCCGCAAGGCACGATTCGCCGCGCACCAAAGAGTCGCGCGCCAGGCGCGCCCTGGTGGACCAAGGTCCGGCTCGCCAAGTTGCAGCTGTTTGCGGCGGCAATGCACGTGGCCAACCAAGCGAATTTCCTGGTGCAAGTGCTCGGTCGCGACATGAACTGTCCGTGGGTCGGATCCACGTCGGGCGTCCTCTACGCGCTCATGATCCTGCCGTCGTGCTCGGTCTTGATTTTGCGGTCGACTATGCTTGTGCAGGGCCCGCGCCGCGTCGCGTACCGGTGGCTGCTGTTTGCGCTGGTGATTATTGCCATGGTCCTGATCGCCGCGTCGAATGCGTTGCGGTCCTGGGACCCGGATTTGTTGGCAGTTGGCGTGTGCCAGGCGAATTACGACCGCACGCTGAATGTGGCGGGCAAAGCCGTACTCGTGCTGTCGTATCTGATTATCTTGCTCGTGTTTTTGCGGCCCATGATCAAGCATATTGTCTCGATGCGCAAGATGCGCACGCCGGGCATGCAGCGCGACGAACAGAGTCGTCGGCTCGAAGCCGTTGTGTTGATGCTGCTCGTCAAGATTGTGCTAGCGATCCTGCTCGTGGTATTTATGTTGCTCTTGCTCCGTCGTCCCTCCACACTCTCCACCGGCTCACCCAGCTTTCCGTCCATCTCTAGGCCATCGGCTCGATCCTCGGCCTCTTCCACGTCTTCGGCCGCTTCTTTGCTGTGCAATTCAGTCTCGAAAACCTTGGCACCGTCTATGCTTCCACCCTCGCCCTCGAACGCATCCGTGCCACACGCACGGGCTCGTCCGGCGAATCCATGACCGCATCGAACACGGGCGGCGTCGGCGCCGTCCCTACCAACGCATCCACAGTATCCTGGTCCAACTCGGTTGCGCGGCGCCCAGGGGACGGAACGCCGCAACTTGGGCCCATGACGGAACTGTTCCCGCTCCCTTCGCCGCGTGCGGGTCCCGCGGCGATGATTGCCCCGCGCGGGTCCATGTCGGCCGCGGAAGCGGCGGCGACGGTGGCCAAGTTGTTGGGGCCGGCGGCAAGCGAGGACGAAAAGGCGCGGTCGGCGGCGGCGGGACAGTATGCAGCGCCCCCCGTGGCACTGTCGGAGGGGACGACGCGCGTGCCGTCGGCCGAGTCGTCGCCGTCGTCGTCGTTGGGGGTCGCGGCTGGGGGGATGGTGATGGGGTCGGCGGCATCGTTTGGCGAGCATCAACTCGACGCGGAGCAGTTGGCGCAGCAGTCCCACCCGCCGCTGCGCCCGTTCGCGGACGACATCGACGACGACGCGCGGATGCGCCGGATCGCGTCGGGAGTGTGGATCGATGAGGACGAAGAGGACGAGATGGACGACTCGGACGACGACGACGACGACGATGCCCCATTGCATGCGCACGCGAGCGACCGCGAGTATTTCCAAACGGCCTACTCGACGCGGCCCGACGTGTGGTCGACCGCGCCCGAGTTTGCGGGGATCGACGCGGCCGCGCACGTGCGGCGGCCGACTGTCGATGACGAGGACGACGGGGAAGAGGACGTGACGGAGGCGCGGCGCCTGCGGCAGCCTCTGGCGCGGTTGCGCTAGTGAGGCGGGGGAGCGCCGAGCGTGTAATGACCCCAAGGATTTCCGGTGGACGTAAACCGTCATGAACGATGAGGATTGATGGCTGTACCGAGTAGCTCGGAGATTGCGTGTGTGCAGTGTGCTGGTTCGTGGTTGCTGTCCATTCATAACAGAAGTATTGCCTGAAGTAGTTTTATCACATTAGTTGGGTTGCAACAGCTCCAATCGCCCCTCTCTTGCGGTCGTTCCTCGCTGTCATCGCATCAACCACCAACTGGCGGATTACTTCAGAGGGCGAACATGGCCAGCTTCGAGGACGACGAGCGTCAGGCCGTATTGACCGTCGAACCAACCCTCATCGTCCGCCATTTTGTTCACAATCAACATCACATCAGCGAGCCCCACGTTCTTCACCCGGATTTTTCACGATGTACAGCCTCATGGCGACTCCCGCACATTGGCGACGCGCTCCTCAGCATGCTGGGACGCGTTGCCATTACGGACTTTTCAAACAGCCACGACGAACGCGTGTTCTCATACCTTATTCACCGTCAAGAGGAGAACAAAGTCGGCTTCACCCCGCATTTGCATCACATCCGGCACAGGAACGACGCATCAGACGCGTATCGCGGCGATTAGAACTGGCGGCATCGCCTCGAGGATCAAAGTGCGTCTGGTTCAGGACCGGAGGCATCACGCGCCACGAGAGCACGTCTTTTGAGTAACCGTGAAGCGTACTATATCATCGAGTCCTGGCGAGCTGGCCGCGGGCCGTCGTTTCACCATCACGATCGTTGGTTGGTTGGTTCCACGTTCGGCCTGGCCATGCTGATCATGCTCACCAGCGAGCGTGATCCAGTCCTCGACTCACACATTTGCGCAGACCTCCACCGGAAATTACGAGGCTGAGGGGACGTGGATGCCATGCCATGAGGAAGGGATATTGAACATGCGCGAGCGTGAGCAAGCCGGGCAGAAAGTTCATTCTCCACTCCTTCGGGTCCCGGCTGACAAAGCCTGCGCTCCTGCCCGCCCCTGCCGCGTTCCTCATATTAAATTAAGTACGCGTGGCGCCCGGCCGGCCAATCATTCTCACGCCGCCGGGGGCCCGGGAGAGGATGGATGAGCGAATCGTGGAAGCACGTCAGAGCGATGGTGGCAGGGCGAGGGAATAAGCGTCCTACGCCAGGGCGAGTCAAGGTGGCCACTTGATGAGATTTCCCTGACAGAACGGGAGGGATCGGCAGGGTCCTCTTCGCGCCACGGTGTGGCACAGCCTTCAACCCTGCCCACCGAACCGCTTGCGGCTGTTTTTTGTGGGGTTCGACCGTGTCTGTGTTTGCACGTCCCTTTCTTTCGGGTGTCGAGCACTTCATGTCTCCCGCACCATCGTCATCACGGATCCCACCCCCGCTGCTTCTCGAGAACGCGCGTGCGCGTGGGATCCTGGGAGGGCACCGCTCGATGATGAGCGGCGACAACACGCTGCTCCCAACGCGAGTCTAGTCTGCAGTGCACGAAGAACGTGGGTGCCACCGGTGCCTTCCGCCGAGCTGACTGCTCGACCGCGCGGTGCCGTGTGCCCATGCACGGCCGGCCGGCACTGATCCGCGGCACGCAAATCTGCTCACGAGTTCCGATGGAAATGGCCCGCCAGCGCCAACGCACATGACAGTTGTCGGTGACAACAGACAGACAGACAGACCGTCGGCCCGTTCTTCTACATATTTATTCGAGAGCGCCCGCTTCTTCCCCGTTCCCTTCTCTCTCCCCGTGCGACACTGCCGGTGCACTGCCGCTCCGCACCGGAACGGACCCCACGCTGCGACGGACCTGCTGACGACGTGCCACCGCTGCTGCAACTGGAGCGCACAACGTCCAGGCATCCGTGTCTTCTCTGATCGCTGCACCAGCTCTTGGAGGACCTCGATCGAATCACGACCTGCAGTCAGCCGCTGGTCCATCTCGGCACGCAAGCACCCCCTCGCGTGCGATTGACGGCCCGCCGTGCACCTCCAACCGTCGCGCTCCGCCCGCTCGCGCTTGTCGGTGCTGGCGCCGACGATATCGACTGCGCCCACGCTGCCGTACTGGCCCTCACCTCGTTCTCACTGCACTTGGGCTCCCGCTCGACGTGCTCGCGCCAAACTTCCGCGCCGTGCCCTCGCCGACACGGAATCCGGACGGCCCTGAACGCGCTCGACCTGACCCACGCCGTACCCGCTCCGACTAGCACGATGGCCCCGCTCTTCCCCGCCAACAGCACCCCGCACCGCACCGACTCGGTCCCGACAATCCCCACGGGCTCTACGAGCACAAGGGACCCGTACACGCAAGCGGCGCTCGCCGCGACTGACCCGTCGCGCGGCGAGACCTTGAAATGGAACTACGACCCGCCCGTTCTCTGCGGCCTCGTCATCTTTCTCGCGGTCGCGCTCGTGCTGTTCTTGTGGAACGCGTTTGCCCTGCACCGGATGCGCGCGATCCGCAAGCGCGACAAACTCTTGGCCGCGGATCCCGTCACGCGCCCGATGGCACCCGTTCCGCCCGGATCGCCGGCGACGACGATGGCAGGGAGCACGGTTGTGCCCGTGCGGCGGCCGACGATTCGACGCGCGGCAAAATCGAGGGCACCGGGCGCGCCGTGGTGGACGAAATCGCGGCTCGCCAAGATGCAGCTATTCGCGGCGGCGATGCACGTTGCCAACCAGATCAATTTCCTCGTACAGCACTTGGGCCGCAACATGGACTGTCCCTGGGTTGGTACGGTCTCGGCGGTCCTCTACGCGCTCATGATTTTCCCATCGAGTTCGGTTTTGATCCTCCGGTCGACGATGCTCGTGCCCGCATGGAGACGCACGTTCAAGCGCACGGTCCTGTTTGCGGCTCATGGCCGGGCCATGGGCCTGATTGCTGCCTCGAATGCATTACGCACTTGGGACCAGGATTTGCTCGCGGTCGGCGTGTGCCAGATCAAGTACGAGCGGACATTGAATACCGCCGGGAAGGCCGCGCTCGTCATCATGTATTGCATCATTTTGATTGTGCTGGTCCGGCCCATGGTGCGGCACGTCCTGGAAATGCGCAAGATGCGTGCGCCGGGGATGCGGCGCGACGAGCAGAGCCGCCGGCTCGAGTCGGTCGTGTTGATGCTGTTGCTCAAGATTGTCATGGCGATATTCCTTGTGGTACGCGTCCGCTCCTCTTCCTTCCTCTCTCTTGCATCCCATTTCCGACTAGTCCACTCACCGCGCTTGTTTCTAGACACTCGGCTCGATCCTCGGCTTCTTCAACGTCTTTGGCCGCTTCTTCGCACTCGAATTCAGCCTGCAAAACTGCGGCACCGTTTACGCGTCCACGCTCGCGCTCGACCGCCTGCGTACGTCGCGCACCGGCTCCTCGGGCGAATCCGCGTCCCGGTCCGCGGGCGGCGGCGCACAGGCGACCGCCAGCGGCCCCGGCACCGACTCGTGGTCCAACTCGATTGCGCGCCGCGGTGCCGTCGATCCCGCGACGCCCAAACTTCTCGGATCGGCCATGGAACTGCACCCGATGGTGCCGAGTGCAGCAAACTCGCCGCTGCGGATCAACTTGTCGGCGGCCGAGGCGGCCGCGACGGTGGCCAAATTGATGGGGCCAAGTCTGCCGCCGCCGCCAAGCTCGCTGCCGCTCACGGGCGAGAAGGCCGTTCCGTCGCGCGGGTTACTGACGAGTGCCGGATCGGTCGCGCCGAGTTCGGGGTCGGCGACACGCGTGCCATCTGCCGCATCGTCGGCCGCGTCGTCGCGCGTCGGTATCACGCCGCAGGGGGTGCCGTTTGCCGGACACCAACTCGTCCCGAACTTGCACCGGCTGCGGCAAGTCGAGGCGTTCCGGTCGTCGACGGGCGAAGAGGAGGATGACGGCAAGATGCGCCGGATCGCGTCGGGCGTGTGGATTGACGAGGATGAAGAAGAAAAAGAAGAAGCCGCGTCGGCGCGCAGTTGGCGGCATGGCGAGGACGAGTATGATGACGGGTCGGATGAGAGCGAGTACGAAGACGATTTGCGGCTCCGCGCGCAGACGAGATATGTAGAAGAGGATGGACAGCGGGGTGCAGGGTATGCGACGCGCGCCGACGGGTGGGCGACGGCGCCCGAGTTCGCGGGAGCTGGTGGCGCGGGCGCGCACGTGCGCCGGCCGACGGTCGAGGATGAGGTGGACGTGTACGAGGAAGACGAGGATGCCGAGGCGCAGCGCGTGCGGCGGCCGCTGACGCGGTAGATGGATGGATGGATGGCGATGAGGACGTGGGGGTGGGGATACCTTCCTGTTTACCATGAGATGCCGAAGTAGGGGGGCACGGTGGAGTGCCATTTGGAGACCGCCGAGTGCGCGTACCCGCGTTGGTTAGTGGGTTGCAGTTAATCGTCGATTTTTTTTTTCGGTGGGGGGTGGTTAGCGTGCACCCCCCTCGATTTTTGCACACGCCGCCGTCGGGCACTGCTCGCTGCGGGCCGGCGGCGGTGACACCTGTTCGCTCTAGCATCACGATGTAGTCTATAGCCCACCCTGTTTCGATCACGATTGAATGCAATCCGTGTCGTGGTCCAGCTCGATTGGTGCTGCCGTGCGCGACGCTTAGCGGGCTTCGATCGGGCCACCTTGCCGTCCAGCATGTGATCAGGCGGCCGGTAAGGGAGCAGGCACACCGGCACACACACCGGCACACGCGGCCGGTCGACGACCCGCGGCGCGACGTTGCCGTCGACGTCGGCGTGAGCGGAAGGCAGGCGGCGGGCCGCACTGGCACGGCGCGTCTCGCGCGTTGGACGTGACAAGCACGTGGTGAGGGCAAGCAGGCAAGCAGGCAAGCAGCTCCGTGTGAAATCGCAGAGTGCGTGCGCTCCTCCGCCGCCGACGACACAACGCCATCGTCACCGGCCGCCGCCAACGTTGCCCGGCAGCGCCCCCACCACGCCGTCACTGCCACCGCCACCACCGGCTGCCCCGCGCCGGCTGCCCGCCCGAGACTCTGTGCGAGCGCGCCACCGCTGCCCGCACCCACGGCGCCAACTGCAACCCAAGACCGGACACGTTGCCAACTTGCCTGCGCGACACGCCGAGGCCGACGGTACCAACTGCACCGGCTGCACTACGACTCGACCGACCTCGCTCGCGCCGGCGCCTGGACTTCTCGACGGCACTCGGCCTCCCCACGTCCTTGCCGCCGTCCGCAACCCGCGCGCCGCCGCCGCGCCGATACCGCGCACGGCGCGATGTCGGCCATGGACGACGTCAAGGTCTACTGCTTTTCAGGCCTCGTCAAGCACGCAAATCTCGTCAACAAGGTCTACCCGCAGCGCGCGGGCGACGAGCCCGTCCCACAGGCGTCGCACCTCGCCTACCTCGTCTTTTACGCGCAGCACCGGCCAGAAAAGCTCGCCAAGGTCGCACGGTACCTCGGCAAGCGGTACCGCTGGGACGCTTCCAAGAACCGCACGGGCTTCCACCTTGTCACGCTCGCCATTCTAAATGCCCTCATTGACGCATGCCCGGCCCACCTGCCGTACTTTGCGCGCGACGCGATTACGATCTTGCTCGATGTTGTGGACCGTGCTGCGGGGACGAGTCCGGACTTGTTGGCCGTGGCGACCGTCACGTTTATCAAGTTCAATGCGCACTATGACGGATCGCTCGATGCCGACCCGACGTTTGCGCCGTTATTTCTCGCGCTTGTCGACAAGTATTGCCAGCTCGCCGTGGTCGCGCCGAAACCAACGAGTCCCGCCGAGTCGGCCTCGCCAACGTCGTCGCCCACGTCGCCGGCATCGCGCGATTCGTCGGGCAGCAACCACGTGCACGAGTATGTGTGCTCTGATCACTGCTTGTTCCCACTCCTTGGTTGGCCTCTGACGGCCTGCCCACAGAATCACGCTCGCCGGCCTCGAGGGCCTCAAGGCCATCGCCTACTCGCCCTACCTCTTCACCTCGTCGAAGTGCGAACGGTACACCTCCAAGCTGATCCCGGCTTTACTCGCCAACCTGCGCGCCAAATCCACCACCGGTACCTCCCCCACCAGCAGTCCACGAACACGTGCCGCCGCGGCGGACGACAGGTACGCGCGGCTCACGGCGCACCGGCGCATGTCCGTTTACGACGACCTGTTGGGGGACGACGAACTGGCCGAAATTGCGCTGACGGCGTTACAGCGGCTCGTGCGTGCGGCGACGGCGTCGGCGATCGCACATGTGATCTTGCCCGTGTTTGCGTTCTTGGACGCGAATGCGAAATGGAACGAGGCGCCGTTCGTGACTCTGGTGTTGAGGTCGACGATTGCCGTGTCGTCGGTACGTTTGAACCCCTTGCTCTGCCTCGTCGAGCAATACTGACCATTTTTGACCCACAATAGATCCCGACGCAAACCATCATCCTCGGGCAAATCCTCAACCGGCTCAACATCCCGACTTTCGCACACAAAGCGCGTCTCCTCTCTGTCCTTCCGCAAACGCGGCTCGCCATGCCCTGTCTCGCCATTTCGCAGGCCGACGTCGTCGACTGTCTCGTGCGCAACGCCGCCGAACAACCGGTGCACGTCGCTCGCGCACTCGCGTGGCTCACGACCGAATTCGCGACCGCGAATGCGTTACGAGACTGTCTTGCACTGATCACCGCGCGGATTGCCGCACCGTCGTTGCTCGGATCTGTGTTGGCGGTACTGGAGACTCTGGCGGGGATCGCGCCGGACTCGACGCCGCCGCCCGTGGACCCGCCGTGGCTTGTGATGGACCAACTCGATCCTTTGTTCCCGCTGCTCGACGGGCCCGATTCCGGGTTGGCAGTGCGGACCGCGGCACTGCTCGCGCGGGCTCCGCCCGCCCCGACGACCGCCCTCGCTCTCGCGCTGGCGCCCCACGCCGCGAACCTCGCGGACCGCGACCTCGCCGTCACTTTACTCGACCGGCACGCTGCGCGGTGCGTTCCCGCGGCACTCGCCGATCTTGACACCTCCGCACCCGCAGTCGCGACCGCATGGCGCGCGCACATGGCCGCGGACGGCCGCGCGAGTCCACCGCCCGCACCCGCGGCCGAAGTGGGATCGTTGGGGGTCGGGCCGGCGGGTGCGAGCTCGGAAACGTTGCAGCGACTGTATAAGCCGCGGTCGATGCTGCAGTTCCAATCGCTGGATCGGAAGCCGACGACGGACGAGTTTCGCGCGATTTTGGATGGAAGGCCGGTGTTGGAGCGGCCGGTGTCGATGGGGCCAGATTGGGCGTTGCCGGTACGTACTGACGGGAAGGTGCGGATGGACAGGGTGGATTGGACGGGAATTGACTGATGTGGTTGCGGTGCCGCGCATGTAGTCTGGCGAGCTCGACCTCGACGACGTGCTCGACAAGGTGTAGCAGGCCGACCCTCTTTGATGCCGCCGAAGCCGGTAATTGCCGCGATGCTGCTGCGAACCACGTTGCGGCGTCAGCGCGCTGCCGCTACGCGAGCAGCGCCGTGTGGCACGGTCCCGTCGCTGCGCGGGCACCTGGTACACGCGCGGTACCCAAGTTGACTCAGTCGCGGCACCGCGCACACAGCGACCGCCTCTGCGCCATGCGCGAGAGGTATCCTCCGGCGTGTGTGCTGCGAATAGAGACAGCGTTCACCCATCTTTTGCTTGACATGTCGATGTTATGCCGTGGGCAGCGTCGGGATTGAGTGCAACGCTTAGCCAACCTCAGCGTCAGTTCTTGACTGCTAGCACGAATGAGACAGCCTCCAACACAAGAACAAGACGGAAGGAAACCAGATCACTCGGGAAAACAAATTCCATTCCGACGGCAGGCTGTTCACGCCCGCCCCCACCCTCTCCCCTCCCCCACCTCACCTCTCCCTTCACCTCCACGACTCTTTTCCACTACCAATTTCTGGGAACCACGGCCGACGCTTCGTCTCTAAGACCACATTCCGCGCGCGGGACATAAACGTGATCCCGCCACTCTTCTTCTTCTGAGAGGCGGGGGCCACATCGCACGGAACCCGATCTCACGTGCCCGCCCGCCGACCGCGCGCGCGTCCGTCGACGGCCTGCGGCGGATGCGGACCGTGGCCGCAGGTGGCGCGCGGAGGGACCGTCTTCGTCCTCGACCCAATCGTCGTCGTCATCCGACGCAGACTCCCCCACGTCGTCGCCGTCGTCGTCGTCGTCGGTCGCGTCAAAGTACTCCCCGGCCACATGCACCGCGTCCTCATCGTCTTCGCCGTAGGCGCCCGCGGCGCGCGCCGCCCCCGGCGCGTCCAGCGGCCGATACCCCGCCCTTGAATTATTCCCGCGGAACCCCCGCGCAACGGCGGCGCGGGCCGCGTCCAATCCCCTGCGTGCGGGGAGTGGCGGGTGCCGCACGACCAAGATGGGGGTGCGGAACCACAAGTCCCACGGTGACCCACCGGCGTCGAGACATTGCAGGAGGTTATAGATTTGGCCGCGGACCACAGCCATTTGCGCTTCGAACGCGTCGGTGTCGAATCCTGCGTCGATCGAAAAGAGCTCGCGCAGCTCGGTGCGAGTCCGGGACCACCACCGCGGGTCCCGTAAGAGTTGTGCGGTATATGCGGCGAGGGACGGCTGGTAGGGCAGTTTGGCGAGCGGCATGTAAAGCCAGCCGTACGGGTAGGCTAGGGTGGCGAGACGCGTCAGGGGGACACGGCCTGCGGGATGCGAGAGAGAACAAGAACAGAAGACAAGACGTACACCGCCACTTATCTGGATGCTTGAACGGGAACGCGAGCCCGTGGTCAATCGCAGCCACTTGAATCCTCCCATCGGCGTACTTGATCATCCAGTTATCGAGGCCGCGGTCGGTATTGCGCATCAGGTAATCCAAGATCGTGAGCCGCTGGAACTGGTTCACAAACGAATCGTATGTCGCGTCGTCCCAAATCCCTTGGTACCCGGTCGTCACTGGCGGCGAGTCCCCCATCAACAGCGGCTGCTGCTGCTGCGACCCCGCGATCCCGCTGTAACTCCCATCCAAACTCGCATCCAAACTCGCGAGCGGGGTCATATCAATCCTCGTTTCTGGCACCCCTGCATCAACGTTCGCCGACGACGATGGCCTTGACGCACCGAGGCGGGCGGGGGACGACGTGGTCGAACTGGACGCCGACGCGGATGCACCCGCCGCTCCGGCCGCGGTCGGCGAGGAAGTGCGCGGGTCCGGCGGGAGCGGGTGAATTTTCAAGAAAATCGACGCGTCCTTGAACCCGCGCAAAAACAGCTGAAACGACCCGGTTTTCAACGGCAGTTGCTCGGCGCGGCGCACGTGGCGGTACCGTTTCGGGTAGTGGAACGCGGGCGAGGCCAGCGAGACAACACGGGTGCGTGGGACGAGGCCGAATCCGAGCCGGTCGTCGAGGAGCGACGCGCCGGCTTCGGACAGGTAGCCTAAAAGGTGGCATGGGGGCCGAGAGTGGATCAGTGTCTGCTCGACGCGAACCGGGGGACGGTGCAGAAAACGCGAGAGAGAATACACACCGACATTTGGGATCAAGCAGCTGCGACCGAAACAGCAGAAAAAGAAGTTGCGGTGCAACCACTTGGTCCATTTCGGGTTCAAGTCGCCATAGGGCTCCTCGTCCTTTGGCTTGAAGACACCGACAATCTGGCCGTCGACGTTGCGGCAAAAGTAGGACCCGGACGAGCCTTGGCCAATGCGCATTCTAAGACACGCGTCGTGCCGCACGTAACGTCAGCAATCTGCGCGCGCGACGCGATCGATCCATGAATGAAACGCAACGTACGGCTGCGCATCGTCGTCGATCGCGGCACGCACCGACTCGACCATGCCCGCGTACTCGTCGTCCGACACAAAATCGAGACACGGCGGGGGCCGCACGACCACGGGGGCCGCACTTGCCGCTGCCCGGCCCGGCGGCTCCATGGCCGTTGGTACGACCGCGGGCATCGGCGGCGTCAGGGGCAGGAGGGATCCTCCTGCCCCGGCCGGTGGTGGTGCCGGCGCGGAGAGCTTATTCGGCGTTCCGCGCGGATGCTGCGCGAGCCCGTCGAGGAAAAGCAGATCGTGCGGCGACGCGGCGAGCGGCGGCGTAATCGCGGACAAGGACGGAAAGAGTGCCGGTCCGAGCGGGACGGGCACGCCGCGCAGCGAGCTGTTGGCGGCAAATAGCGTCGTCGGCGAAGGTGTGGGTACGATCGCGGATGACGACGCCGCTGGCGCAGGGTCGGGCGGGACGCGTCGTGCGCTCGCAGTCGAGAGTCCCGAATCGTCGCTCGTGGAGACGGCCTGCATGGCGAACAAGGTCTGCGACGCGTAGAGGTTGTCGACAAGGGGCAGGGACGTGGATGAGCCGGACGGTAGCAGGGCGAGCGCCGACGCGTTGCCGAGGGTCGCGGGTAAGTCGTCGTCCTCGGGGATTGGGCTGGTGCCGTTGGCGCCAAAGGCGTGCGCGTCGTCGTTGCCGTCGTTGTCGACGGTGCTCGTTTCCTGTTGACGGGGGGTCGGAACGGGCTGATCAGCGCAGGCATCCACGCGGCAGCATCAGTCGAAGGTCGACTTACCGAGGCGGCCATGGGCAGGCTCGCGTCGCTGGCGAGGCGTGTCGACGTGGGCCGCTGGTCCATGGCGTCTTGTAAGATTGTTTGGCAGGATGGCGTTGGTGAATTCGGTGCTTGCGGCGCGGATGCAGGAGCGTGGCGCTCGCGCTCACGGTGTGCGGCGAGTGCGGCAACTTGGCGGTCACTGGCAGTCGGTGCACCGACTCGGTCGCGAGTAATTACGGTCGCGAGTAATTACGGTCGCGAGCACGACGACGGCGACGACGGCGACACGGCTGGCCAGCGTCGGCGGCCCTTGCGGACGGCGCGGTTGGCGCGGACGAGCCGCCGCGCGGGAGGCAGCACTCGGACGCCTGCCACGCAGGCCGCGTGACCGCGCCGAGGCGCCGATGCTTCCAGAGCGGATCGCCGGCCGCTCCGCATCAGCGCCGGCATCACGCTCACACGCGGCGCGACAACGGCTCCTGCTTTGGAGGAATGGATGGAAGCATGTATTGACTACAGAATGATGCATGCTCTTTGCGGCGCACTCGCCCGCCTGCGCGCGCTAAACGACGAGCTCCTCCTCGGCCGGCGCGCGTCTTGCCTCTTGTCGTCGTCGTCGTCGTCGTCGTCGTCGTCGTCGTCGTCGTCGTCGCCAATCGTCCGCGGTGCCCGCGTGTCTCACCGCGGCCCGACTTCGGCCTTGATCGCCTGCACCGCGCTCCCTGTACTTGCCGCTTAGATCCCGAGCTCCGCCCCAACCGGCGCCGGTCCATCGCGCCCCTCGACCGCGCCCATATTAAACGGCACCGTGTCATCCGAATCGCGCGCAACGTGCTGCGCGTCCTGCGTATCCATTTCACGGCTTGCCGCCATTGTCGTCTGCCCCTGCGCACCGGTTCCGGTGCCGGCAACCATCCCGCCCTCGAGCGGCACAAACATGGCGACCAGTTCCGAATCGTGATCGCGCGGTGGCGCGTGGGGGTGGTGCGTGTCGGTCGCCCACTCGGCATCGTGCGTCGCGCCAGACTGCGCTTGGATCGCTTCGTGCCGCGCGGCAACGTGCCGGTGTGGAGCGTGCCCACCGGGGGCGGCGGATTGGTCGGCGGTGCGCGCGGACGCGTCGGAAGACGACTCGAAGAAGAGTGGCGGCAGCGGCATCAGGCCGAGCGCGGCGGCGCCGAGAGTGGCCAGCTTGGAGGCCGTCGACTGCGTGGCTTCCTGGTGCGGGCCGTGGCCGTGCGCGGTCGGGTTCGACATGGTGGTGGAAGAGGGCGGAGGGTGGTGGTGGTGTGGGGATGAGATGGGTAGATGAGGTCGACGAGGTGTCGTGAAGGTGGGGGGAGAGAGAGTGGGCGCGCGAGCGGGCGCCTCGAGATGAACGAGTGGGGGAGGAGTGCAAGAGAGGTGCGCGACAGCGATGCGTGCTTGCTGTCGCGTCGACACAGTGGTCGCGTCGCGTCGCGAACGCGCCCGACGCCGATCAGAGCGCCGCTTGGCCAGTCTTGCGCTCTTCATCGCGCCGGTCCCACACGGCTCACTTGG
>GG745331.1:1783709-1808232 GCA_000151295.1 Allomyces macrogynus ATCC 38327
ACGTATCGCGTCCCCGGGACGGGACTGCCGAGGCGAGCGGGGTCGCCGGGTGGCCGAGAACGGGAGAGCGGTTGTCGCCGGGGATTGGACCCCACTCCCCGGGCCCGGCGCCGGGCGCAACCGGGTGGCGTCGACATGTAGATTGTGGTGGGCGCTGAAGTCGCGGTGGGGGCGGGCATCGCCCATGCTCAGACTCAGCGCGCGGTGCGGCGCCGGCGGCGCGGCGGTCGCGGTCGCGGATGGTGGTGGGGCCCACATCGCGGGTGTGGGAGGCGCTGGGGTCGTGGTCGAGACGGGGGTTCCTGCTGCGGGGAGGGAAATCGTGGTGGCGCCCCACATAGGCGACGCCGACGCGGACGTAACTACGGGTCCCGGCGGGTTGCCGACGGCCAGCGCCGCGACCGTCGCGGCGTTCGGCATTGTCGCAAACCCATTGATCGCAGCAAACGGCAACCCGGCACTTGGCTGTCCCGCGGAAACCGCAAACGGCGGCATCGGCGGCGGTTCCGTACTCACCACCCGCAAAATCTCGCGCGTCAAGTCCATAACAGCGGGTGGGATCGGCCAGTGCGTAACGAGCCCTTCGTTGAGCTGCACGGCCTGCGTCAGGTACTCGACGAGTTCGCGCGGGTTGGCGGGTACGGCGGCGGCGTTGCGCCAGACGAGGTACAGCGTCACAGTGAGGACATGTACAGCGTGCGGCACGTACATGGACAGCGCGGGTAAAACGCCGTCCGAGTGCGCGGCCTGCAGAATGTAGAGAATCGCCTTGACAGTCGTCATGCACACGTTGGTTACGTTCGGGAGCGCCGCGAGGCCGCCGTCGGGGACCGGGTCGACGAGGAACGGGCGGTACTGTGGGAGATGGGGAGGTGTCGTCAGCCATGTCCACCATCAAATTCGACACGAAGCAAGACAGACGAACCAGCGTGAGCACCGTCAGATAGTAAATCAAGTTCAAGTGCAGCGCAAACGGGCTTTCCGCGCGTCTTGCCGTAAACGAGAACCGCAAGTGCGCCGGCAACGCCGCCAACCACTGCTCGAGCGCCGTCGAGTGCGCGCCCAGGCACGCAACACGATGAATCGCCCGAAACGCGTTATTCGCGTGCGCAATCTGTCCCTGGATCTGCCCGAGCCGTAACTGCACGCAAAAGTCGCGCACGGCCGGATCGTCGGCACCACCAGGTACCGCATCCGGCATCGGCATGGCAAAATCCTCGTCGCGAATGGCCAGTGCGCGGCCGAGCGCGAGCGCGAGCATGCGGTCCATGGCGTAGCAGCACCACCAGACGGTGCGCACGCGGTGCATTTGCCGTTCGGAGAAGAAGGACTGTACGGGTAACCGCGCGAGATCGAGATGCAGACCAACGTCCTGCGCGATGCGAATGGCCAGGCCGGAGAGCGCCCAAGCGGACCCCTTGCCGTCGGGCGCCTCGGTCATGGCGAGCAGCATCAGGCCACACGTGCGCGACAGGGACGGTGCGGCCGAGAGCGTGCGGTGCAGCAGCTTTTTGGCCTTGCGCACATGGATCGCTGGGTGCTGAAACCCCGGTGGTCGTGGTCGGCCGAGGCGCACGATCCACTGCGCGGCCACGGCAAAGAGCGAGTGCTGCTCAAAGTAGAAGCGCTCGCCCGATTCGGCGCGGCGGTAGAAATTGAGCTGGTCGCGGTCTATGATTGGGAAGAATCTACATGGGTAGCCACATGAGTGAGACTTGCACGCGACCCAGTCAGGAGCGACCATCGATAACGTACGGTCGCAGGTATTCAAAGTAAAACTCGATAAGATGCTCCTGCAAGTCCATGGGCGGCAACTCGAGCGGGTCGAGCGCATCGAGCTCCTCCTCGGGCGGGTAATCAGCGACGCACAGCAGCTTGTCTGGGTGCTCCATGACGTAGGCCGAGTTCTTGAAGCGTTCGGGGAAATGCTCGCGCAAAAAGTGGATACCGTGGCTGCTTCAATGTCCGGTCAGAATGGGCACGTTGCGACCAACACTCACACGCAAAGACAAGAAGACAATGACGACACGTACGTTGGCCCAACATTGCGCAAATGCTGCACGTCGTCCTTGTTGAGAGTGACGAGAAATGTGACCTTGTTTCTGGCCATGTCGATTTCCGCGTCGTTCGTCTCGCGCAGGCCGTCCGGGATCCCGGCGAGCAACGGCGGGTCGGCTGCACTCATCGACCGCATGCCGTTGGCCGCGGCAGTTGCAGCAGTGACAGCGGCGGGTGGTGGCGGGAGCATGGGCGCGGCGGGGGCCATGGTCGGTGACCCGTCCTGCACAGCAGCTGCAACTGCCGCCGCGAGCGCCGCGGCCGCCGCGGGCGGGACCACCTCGTTGGCCGTCAGCATCAAGTCAATCTCCGGGTCGAGCTTGGGCATTTTGCGCGGCGGCCCACGGCGGCGTGGCGTCGTGTAATAACAGGGGAACTGCGACTCGGAACAGTACCCGCACGCCGGGCGCGCGCCGTCGCACTTGATTCTGCAAACGAGAGTAGGACCGGGTCAGTTGGTGGTCGGAACGTGGCGGGCAGGTTGGTCCGTGCTGGGGGCATCATCAATGTACTTTTTGCGGCGGCAGATGACACAGGCCTGCGAGATGCGGGTCTTGCGCGACGCGGCCGACGAGTCGTTGGCGGCGGCGTTGCTGTCGCCATTTTGCTGCTGCTGCTGCTGTTGGTTCTGTTGCTGCTGCAGATGTTCAGGTTGCTGTTGCTGCTGTTGCTGCTGTTGCTGCTGCTGTTGCTGGCTGCCTTGACCATGGCTCCCGTCGTGGCCCGACAGCGACGACGAAGCACTTGCATTTCCGGCCGCCGTGGCGGCCTCAGCCATGACAGCGTCGTGCATATGCCAGTGGCCGTCGGTGTGGTCGGTGGTTGCTGGAGCTTCTGCCGCAGGTCGGTCGTCGTTGTCCGGTGGCCGTGGATCGCGGGGCGGGTGCACTTGCGGGTGCGCGTGGGTGTCGCCTCGGTGGTCGTTCAGCGCGGGTGGCGACCGTGTGGTGGCGAAGGGCGCGAGAAAGGAGGAGAGAGAGAGAGGAAGGGAGGCGGTTGAAGCTGCGGGTGGGCAGGGGTGCGCCAGTCCGGTTTTGGCTTGCAGGTCGCGTGCTGGTTTTGGCCGCTGACGTAGGCAAGCACACGAGGATGCCGATCCTGGCGCACGTGCGCAGATTTCGAGAATCCCATCCGCAACGACGTTTCATCCCGGCGTGAGCCCGAGATCCCGGTTGCACCCGCCCCCCGATCCGGCTTCGATCGTTGCAGACGCAAATCACGACCACAGACGCTATTTATACATCAATACGTGCATCTCATTCATGTATTTACAGCACACTGTGTGTCAGCGCCTCTCGCTCTCCTCGGCGATCCCGTTCAAATCCAAAAACCGGGCACGCCAAACTCGTGCCCATTCCCCTTGCTCTCCGCCGCTCTACCTACCGACTATACCGCGCCCCGGCGCCCGACGACGAATGCCGCGGCGGCGGCGGCGCGCCCCCACTGGCCCACGCGGCACCTCCACCAAACGGCGTACTCGGCACCAACTCGTCCGCATTCAACAGCCGGTCCAGCGTCGCCGCTCCAATCGGCGGATCCACGCTCGAATCCTCATCCCCATCCACGGCACCACCACCTCCGCCATTCGCGCCCGGATCATGCTGCAGCAACCGGTCCAGCGTGTCGGCCGACATGAGTGTCGCCGACGACCGCATCGACCGGGACCCCGTGCCAAACCGGTCAGCGACACTACCGTGCATGCTCGTCAACGTGCCCGCTGGGTCCAGGGGCGGGAGCATGATCAAGTCCGCAGTGGCGGCGTGCGGCGGGAGGACGGGCACCGCGTCCAATGGCGCGTGCCCGAGCGACCCGCGCGCGCCGGCGTGTCGCGGCGGCGGGATCGCACCGCCCGACGCCGATTCGGCCGACGAGGTCGCAGCGCCGAGTAAACGGTCGAGTGTTTCCTGCGACATCAACGTGCCCGACGACCGCGACGATCCGTCGGCGTGGCCGTGTTCCCGACGCCATTGCGCGACGAGCCGATCGAGCGTATCCCGGCCGAGACTCGCCGCGTCGTGCATGTTGTTCAGTTCCAGCAGTCGGTCGAGCGAGACGGCCGACCCCGTGTACCCGTGTGCGCGGAAGAGCCGCTCGAGCGTCGCGCGGCCAGCTGCCACGTCCGAGAGCGCGACCGACGCCGATGAGGTGGACATGGCGTCCTCGGCTGCGGGTGGGACGTCGATTCCCGCGGCGCGGTCGAGCGAGAACGAGTCGAGTCCGCCATGTTCGTCGGCCATATCCATATCCACGTCCTCGTTTTGATGCGCCGATGAGGCAGCGTTCGCCGCCTGCGTCGTGGGCGTCGGAATCGCCAATCGGCCAAACGCGTCTGAGACGCCCGGGGACAGACCCGCAGCCGCGGTCAACGGCGAGTAAGCACCGGGTGACATGGCCGCGGCGGCCCCCGTTGCGGGCGACGGCATCGGGCTCGGCGGCTGCGTGCCCACATCGAGCCCAGACGCCGCGTAAAACTGGTCGCAGGTCGCGTCGGAGCGCACATGCCGCACGAGCGCGTCGTGCCGCACAAAACGGTGGTCACAGCGGCGGCACTTGAAGGGCTTGGCGTGCTCGTGCATGGTCATCTTGTGGCGCTTGAGGTCGTGCGCGCGGCTTCAGGGAACGGACACGAGCATAAGGTCAGTACTCTCGTCTCGCAACCAACTCTCCGGACAAGCGGATAAATACCCAAACGATTTTTCGCACAAGTCGCACGGGAACGGCTTCTCGCCCGTATGCGTGCGCTGGTGCGTCTTGAGATTATACGGCCTATCAAACGCGCGTCCGCACCCGGGGTAATCGCACATGAACCGGCGCCCGACGGGGGACGTCGCGTCCGAATCCACTGCCGCAGTCGCGGGCGACCGTGCGGGCGGCGGGTAAGGTGCCGCGTAGGACGACCCGCGGCGCGGCGGCGGCGCGTTGGGTGGGGCCAGCATCACGCCGGCGGGCGCGCCGTGCATCGACGAGGTGCGCGGCGGCAGCGGCGGGCCGTCGACGGGCAGGACCATGGGTGGGTCGGAGATGGGCGCCATGGCGAGCGCGGCATCGAGTTCGGCGAGGTGGCGCTCGAGCGTGGGCGCCTGGATGGCCAGGTGCGGCGGACTGGCCATGGTGCGCGCTGCGATGCCGTAGAGAAGAGTGCAGCTAGTTGTGGTGGTGTAGGAGCGTGAGGTCGCGGTCACTGGTGGTGTTGCAGAGCGGCTGATGGGGAGAGGTGGTTGACGACCCGTCCAAGCCGTCGTCCGCAGCAGCCAAACAGCACCACCTCGAGCAACGTTGCGGCGCGCCTCCTTGCTTGATGGCGACGCCGCGCCGACGCCGCCGCCCCATTCCCCAGCCAGGCCACCAAGTCCTCGTTGTTCGCCTTTCGGTTCATACTTATGTGCGCTCGCCCTCGCCGCGCGCGTTGCAGGACTTGCCGCGCGGGCCTGGCGCGGCAACCGCGCGCCAGGAGGCCAGGGCCGGCTTGCTGATGGCGAGTTGATCGCAGGCGCGAGTCGCGACTCACGATGCGCTCCGTCCTCTCCTTGGAAAGCTTCTCGTCGCTTCTCGTCGCCCCGCTGCTCGTTCGCACCTTCACGCGTCTACACGCCCTGCTCGTCATGGAGATGTGCCCGCTGGGCAACACGACGCGCCATCAGCGCGAAGCGCACCACGATGCACTTGCACGGCTCCCGTTGTGCTCAGCACTGAAATGTGAGCACAAACCAGACTGTACCTATTGCACCAACCAAACCAAACGCGGATAGGTAAATCAAAAATATGCACACGCCCGTTCAAATCCCCGTCAAACGACTCTACGTCCTACTTCTTCTTGCTGCCGCCGCTCTTCTTGCTGCCCGGCGTGCCCGTTGTGCTCATGCGTGCCTTCTTGGCCGCTGGCGGCTTGGCTGCCGATGCTGGTGCCGGTGCGGATGCGGTCTTGGCGGGCGAGGCAGCGGACTTCACGGCCTTTTGCGGCGTCGTTGCCGCCTTCTTTGCGGGCACGGGCGACTCGGTAGGCTGCTCCGACTCGACGGCCTTGCGCTTGGTCGCCTTGGCGGCCGCACGCGGTGGCGGCAGCTTCGACTTGGGCGCCTCCTTGGTCGCGGGCCGCACCATGGGCGTCGACGCCTTCTTCTCCTCTTCACCCTTCTCCACCGCCTTCTCCTCGACGGACGCCGCGTCCTCCTTCTTCTCCACTGCGCCGCATCAGCTGCGGCCGTCTTGGACTCCTTGAGTTCCGGGACGGGCACCGTGTAATCGATGCCGAGTTCAGCGAGCAAAGCCTGCTTTTTGGCGGCCTTGATGACCAGGTTCTTGGCGCGCTTTTCCGCCGTCTTGGCATCGACCGTGTTATGCCGGCGCTGGTGGATCGCAGCCGTGTTGATAATACGGAACTTGCGGTCGGCGTTCTTGAACAGATCCGGGTGCACCTGGTCGCGCGGAATCACGCGGCACCGCAGGACGTGGCCAAAGAGGAGGTAGTTGTCCATGGTGCTCGCGACGACTTCGGCCACGGCCTCAGATTCGAATTCAATGAACGCGTAGTGCTTGGACGCTCCCGTCTACAGCGTGGACGTGGGCGTGAGCGGTCCGTACGCGATAAACGGAATAGCGAGGTCCTGTGCGTAGGTACCTTCTTGTTGCGCGACAACCGCAGCCGCGTGACCTGGCCAAACTGCGAAAAGTACTCCTTCATTTCCTTTTCGTAGAACCCGTGTGGGATGCGGCCGAGGTAGACAACGCCACGCGGCTCCTTGTCGGAGGCAGCGGCAGCAGCGTCGCCTGGGGTCGCATTGTCGTAGACGGTGATTTCCACGTCATCCTCGGCGTCTTCATCCTCGTCGTCGTCTTCATCACCGTCGGATTCGTCGAACGGCAGCTCGTCCTCGGAGACCGGTGCGGGCGCGGCCTTCTTCTTCGGGGCGGCCTTTTCGGGCTTGCTAATGGGCGACGGCTTGGGCGCGACCTTGCGAGCGGGCTTGTTGCCGGTCTTGGCCATGGTGTCGTGCGTGTTAGGAGTGCGTCGTCGTGATGATCGGCTCCAAGTTGGTTGGACACGAGACCGAGCATTGCTCGAGGCAGGTGTGGATAGCATCACGTGCAAGCATACCTATGGTTGCCAGGCACCCTGAAGGTCGGCAACGCGCTCAATGCGTCAGATCCAGCTCTCCTCCACGTCATCTTGTTAACCACGCCGCTTTCACTGCTTTCGCGCGGCGTCGAGCAACAGACCCCTCACTCCTTGCCCTTCACTTCGGATTGCCCTCAACCATGGCAACTCCCAACTGCATGCGCGCCATGGCGATCCCGATGGCGCGCTGTACCGCGGGTTCCGCGTGCTTGTGTCTATGCGCCCCCACGATGTCGCATACGATAGAAGGCCCGCCGACGAGCCTGTCATCCAGCGCTGATCAGCGCTTCAGCTCCAGCTTCAGCTTCAGCTTCAGTTTCTCGACCGCCCGCGACGACGAATTCGTTTCTCGACACCAGTTGACGCTGCGCCCACCTGCCAGCGCGCCTACATCACGCATCGCCAATTCGTCCTGTGACCCTGATCAATCTCTCTCCAAGCCTGACTCGTCCAGTCCAGACGCACCCTTGGCCCTTCTCCAGGCTTTATTGCTCCGTCCAGTCATTCTCCACCCTGTTCCCAGCCCGACCACCGCGACCATGGCCCCGACCGCAGCCCGACCGCCGCCCAATGTCCCGACCCACACGATATGGCCGCAGCCACCAAGGATTCGGCGTGCCCAGCCCAGCAGCGGTTGATACCCACCGCCAAGCGCACTTTGTCTGCTGTTACTGACCAAGCGGGTGACGGCGTGGGCGTGCTGCTCGTCACGTCGCCTCCTTCGCGAAACAGCGTCTTTGCCTTACGCCTGGATGTGGACGTGACGCGATGAGCGGAAACTCACAGACCCGACCACGTGTCCAGCGAAATGGCACTGCGCGACTGAGCAAGGCCGCGCTGTGCTCTCCCTTGATCCAGCGTCGCCTGTGCACTTCATGTCGCTCATCCTCACCGACGGCGAACCCACGACGCGCAGGCTGTGGAGTCCGCCGGCGATCCCGAGCTTTGGCCATGCGCACCTGATGGCGCCCGAATTCATCACGCCGCTGCGTAAATGGACCGCCGAGTTTGGACCCAACTTTGCGCTGACCATCTTTGGCGTGCGGATTGTAGTCACGTCCGATGCCGACGCGGCCGAAAAAGTCATGGCCGAGTCGCCGTTTTTCACGAAAAAGATGTCACGCAAACTGCATGCGCTGCACGACTTCTTTGTGCCTTCAGTTTCTCGCGACACCCACGATTCGCAAATGATTTGAATTGAGCTCGTGAGAATCGCACACGAAGGCACTGGGAGTGCGACCTTCAAACTGGCAAACACTATCTGAGATGCGGAAGCGCGAGATCCAAGCCTGATGTCCGACTCTCTGCGCAAGAAGCCACTTCAAGCAGTCCGAGCGAGTCCGAGCAGCAATTACAGGAATTCAAGACGCGCCAAACGACCAAGATATCGAAAATAGCGATGCATTTTTCATGACACTTAGGATGAGTTCGGAATTATGAGGTGACAATCAAAAGGGGATGATGAGCGAGGGAAATCACGCAAGGGGGAGAGGAACAAAAAAGCACGACCGACAACATTTTACACAATCGTCCGGTCAGCAATACGAGCACACTTAGCAGAACGACGGGTGCGCGACCGTGGCCGAGTGCGCGTCAATCGACTGGTACTGGCCCTGAGCCTGCGTCGCCGAGACGCTGGCGCCCGACGCGTCAATCGACTGGTACTGGCCCTGCGCCTGCGCGGCGAACACATCGGCGTGGCCGTGGCCAGCCGAGGCGTCGACCGTCTGGTACTGCGCCTGCGCCTGCTGAGCGAACACATCGGCGTGGCCGTGGCCCGAAGCCGACGCGTCGATCGTCTGGCCCTGGAACTGCGCCTGCTGAGCAAACACGTCGGCGTTGCCGTGACCCGACGACGCGTTGATCGACTGGCCCTGGAATTGCGCCTGCTGAGCAAACACATCAGCGTGGCCGTGGCCGTGCGCCGAAGCATCAATCGACTGGCCCTGCCACTGCGCCTGCTGCGCGAAAGCGTCGGCGTGCGACGTGTGAATCGACTGCGTCTGCGCCTGAACCTGCGACGCGATCGCGTCAATGTTGTGGTGCACGGCCGACGCAAAGTCGATGTGCTGGCCCTGGAATTGCGCCTGGAGCGCCGAAATGTCGAAACCGTGGCCCGCGAACCACGAACCGTCGTCGTGGCAGTGCACAATGTACGAGCCGTCGTCGTGGCAGTGGCCGTGCGTCGTCGTCGCCGACGTGGTCGACGCATCAATCGTCTGCTGCTGCGCCTGGCCCTGGGAGACCGAGACCGACGAGCCGTGCGCCGACGAAACGTCCACAGACTGATGTTGCGCCTGACCCTGGGTAGCCGAGACGGTGGTCGACGAGCCGTGCGCCGAGGACGAAACATCAATCGACTGCTGTTGCGCTTGGCCCTGGGTAGCCGACACGGTCGTCGTCGTCGTGCTCGTGGCGTGGGTCGCCGGGTCGTACGTGATCGTGGTCGTGCAGTGCGTCGCCGGGTCGTACGTGACGGTGGTCGTGCAGTGCGAGACGGGATCAACCGTCACGGTCGTCGTGCAGTGAGTAATCGGGTCGACCGTGACCGTCTGATGCTGGATCTGGCCCTGCGACGCCGACACGGTCGTCGAGCCCGAAGTCGACGCGTCGATCGTCTGCTGTTGCGCCTGGCCTTGAGCGACCGACACGGACGAGCCGCTGTGACCAGCGGTCGAAACATCGGCCTGCTGGTACTGGCCCTGCGCCTGCGTCGCCGAAACCGAGGAACCGCCGTGGCCAGCCGCCGACGCGTCGATCTGCTGGTACTGGCCCTGCGCCTGCGTCGCGGAGACGGTCGTCGAGCCGTGACCAGCCGCCGAGGCATCAACCTGCTGGTACTGGCCCTGCGCCTGCGTCGCCGAAACCGAGGAACCGCCGTGGCCAGCCGCCGACGCGTCGATCTGCTGGTACTGGCCCTGCGCCTGCGTCGCGGAGACGGTCGTCGAGCCGTGGTGGCCGCCCGTCGAGGACGCGTTGATCTGCTGGTACTGGCCCTGCGCCTGCGTCGCCGAAACCGAGGAACCGCCGTGGCCAGCCGCCGAAGCATCGATCTGCTGGTACTGTCCTTGCGCCTGCGTCGCGGACACAGACGTCGTGCCGTGCGCCGACGGGTCAGCCGTCACGGTCTGATACTGGCCCTGGATCTGCGTGGCCGAGACGTCGGCACCGCCGTGGTGACCACCAGTCGCCGACGCGTCAATCGTCTGGTACTGGCCTTGCGCTTGCACAGCCGAGACGTCGGCACCGCCGTGGTGGCCGCCCGTCGAGGACGCGTTGATCTGCTGGTACTGGCCCTGGATCTGCGTGGCCGAGACGTCGGCACCGCCGTGGTGACCGCCAGTCGCCGACGCGTCAATCGTCTGGTACTGGCCTTGCGCTTGCACAGCCGAGACGTCAGCACCGCCGTGGTGACCGCCCGACGACGAAGCGCCAACAGCCTCGAACTCCCCTTGGGCCTGGGTCGCGGAAACCTCCGACCCCTTTGTGATGGCCGCCAGTCGACGAGGCATCAACGGTCTGAATCTGGCCCTGCGCCTGGATCGCGCCCGCGTCAGCTCCGCCGTGATGACCGCCCGACGACGAAGCGCCGACAGCCCGGCTCTCCCCTGGGCCTGGGTCGCGGAAACCTCCGAGCCGCCGTGGTGACGCCAGACGACGACGCATCAACGGTCTGAATCTGACCCTGCGCTTGGAATCCGCACCCGTCAGCGCCGCCGTGGTGACCGCCCGACGACGAAGCGCCGACAGCCTGGAACTCGCCCTGGGCCTGGGTCGCGGCAACCTCCGAGCCGCCGTGGTGGCCGCCAGTCGACGACGCCTCGACGGCCTGAATCTGGCCCTGACGAAGGAGGGCCCCAGCTTAGTGATGGGGAGGGGGAGGAGGGAATTGTTCAGTTTGGGTCGCGGAGCCGACCGGCCGCGTTTGGACGGGTTTTGGATGTAGAAAACGGTGGAGAGCGGGGGTCCGGAGGAGCCCGACGTGGCACCAGGAGCCGCCATGATGTAGAGTTGGTGGTGGTGGTGGGGGGGGGGGGGTGGTGGAAGATGAAAGCTCGAAAGCTGTTCTGGCGAGTTGACGACGGGCCGGGGCGCGCGCCGGTTATATATGGGCGCGACGCGGTCGCGACCCACGCGCGTGGTGCATGCAGCTGCTGCCGTTGACCT
This sequence comes from Allomyces macrogynus ATCC 38327, assembly GCA_000151295.1. Lineage (NCBI taxonomy): Eukaryota > Fungi > Blastocladiomycota > Blastocladiomycetes > Blastocladiales > Blastocladiaceae > Allomyces > Allomyces macrogynus. The sequence continues at coordinate 1,795,051 of GG745331.1, forward strand.
GGCGGGAACCTTGTTGAACCATGGGCACCGCGAGCAGTTGCTGGGCAAAAAGGAGGGTGTCGGGACGGGTTGGTCGGCACGGTGGGGAGGAGCGCAGTGATCGCCAACGTGTCACAGCCCGCACGTCGCTGTACGTCCTCTTGCCCCCTTGTTAGTCATTTCGGGCGGGTGCGGTGTGTTCTTGCAACATGCGCGCTGCGCACACCGCGCTCAGCGGTCAACGACGGGCGGGCGCAGCGCGTGCAGAACGGCGGTCATGCATGCGGACAGCCACTCCTTTTGGGCCGAGCGGTGTGCGTTGATGAACCGCTCCGCCTGTGTGGATCATCGCAACCCGACGGCGAACCCTTTGATGAGGTCTGCAGCCCGTCAAGAAGCCGGTCAAGCGCATGGGCAGAGACGGCGCTGCGGTGAACGCTCGGGCTGAGATGTCGTGAGCTTGTCCATGGGAAGAGGGCCCGACGGGCCGATGAAAAGGCTGCTGCCGTCATTGCAATCTGGCTTCCCACCGCTCGCTCCCTGCCGTGGGGCGCAGCAAAGTAAGCGGCCTGCCGCAGCTGGGCGCAAGAAGCCGGGTATGGCATGCTGATGCTGCATGTGCCTCACCGCTCCAGCTGTGACGAGGGCCAGCGGACCGTACGCCTCCGCACCGCTCGCCTTCCCACGCGGTTATTTGTGCGGACGGTGGCGGCGTGATCGTTGGTGATGCCGTTCTGCCGCAAGTGTCCCGCGCGGAAACGCACGCGACGTCGTCCAACCCGCGCCGCTAGGGCACGACCACACCGCACGACCGGCTACCGTGACCCCAAGGGGAAAGAACGCGCGCGACGGCTGACAGAGACCACCGCGACCGACGCGATCATGGTGCCAGACGTGGGCGACGTGCGCAATTCGCGACGTTGTGGAGGACGGACCGACCGTGGGGCTCGTCATTTACGCGAGGAGCGTGAGGAAAATCGCAACGGGCACGTCCCTTCATCGTTTGTGGGATGAACGTCGCAACGGACGCGTGGTGAGCAGCGCTTTCTGGCCAACTGAACCGAAGTTGACCGAGAGACGATCTCGTAATGAATTTCCTGGGTGGCCAGAACCCGTCGCGTTCCATTCAATCAATGTCCATCAAGTGTGAGTTGCACCAAGTCGACTGGCCGAACGCCGGACGGTTGCGCGCGTGCCGACTTCATATGGATGATTGGTTGCACACGCGATTGGAGACGGTGACGCGCGCGATCGCTCGCGTGAAGGAACATCAACCACGACCACAACGCGTCCCAAAAATCATCCCATCTGCATGTATTGTTCGACCAACCCCATGAGCACGACAGCCACACGACGGCGGCGCAGGGACTCCACCGTGGTGACCAGCTTCGTCCGAATCATGGGAGGTTGCAAATGAGCTCCGCGTGCGCGCACCACTCTTCGCTATGATGCGTGGCCATGATGTGTCCCGGGCCAACAGGAGGTGGACGTGCAGGAGGACGACGCGGAAGCCGGGTTCGCTGTGCTGGGATGCTCATCGGTGGTTCGGCGCGGCTCATCGCGTGGCGCAGGTGGTGGGCAAAGGCCGGCGAAGTGATGAGGAGGAGGACGTGGAAGTGGAAGTGGAAGCAGGTGGGCCCTGCGATATTTACCAGGCCAGGGATCATGTACGCGCGCCGCGGTTCGCGGCCAGCATCGGTGGACGTGCGACGCGGTGGGGACGAGGGGTGGTATCAGCGTGTCGAAGAGAACGAGACACGAACAGCACCAGCACGTGAGGCAAAGAGCTGTGAGAGTGTGCGTGTTGCTCGACAGTCGCACCGCGTAGCCGACATGGATGCAGGCCGGGGAGCTGGGAGGTAGCTGGCGGGCATCTTTGAATCAATGCATCGCGTAGCATGGGTCCGTGAGCAGGATTTGGGAGCAGCGCGGCGCGAGAAGCTGAGGGGACCGCACACGCGTCGTGCTTGGGATGTGCTCACGGACATCGGCGGACGAGACGCAGCGAGAGCTCGGCGAAGGCGCGACGAGAAGGTCGAGATAGCAGGGATGGATCATGTTCGCGCGCGATTACCCGACACAAAGCAACGTGAGCCGCGGCGTGGCCATGTGCGGCGTTGGCACCTCCTTGCAACAGGAGGACAGGAATAGCGCTCTATTTGGTTCAACGACACGGCCCCAAGAAACGTCATTCACGTCCCCTTGATATCGACAACGACGAGCGTGTCGCCTGTGACCCCGAGCGACTCGCGCAGCTGCACAAACGTGGCCCACCAGGCAATCAACGCAATGCCCCAGAACACGACACCGATAGCGGCCCATGTCATGTCTACGGCGCATGCCGTCAGCGTGGGTCGATTGTACTTGATATTCGGGCTCACGGGCCAACGTACGCCGGCGTAGTGTTGGTGCGAGCGAGGGTGAGCGGTCGGCCTCCTTGGTGAGCGGATAGTGGAAGAGAATGTGCACGAGCCAGAGCAGCGGCAGGCACGGAATCCCGCCGAGCAACATGAGCCGCGAAGTGCGCAGCACTTCCTCGTCGGAGAGCCGAGACATGGTCGTGAGTCGTGTTGGGGGCACGCAGGTAGTGTCGAATTCAAGTCGTGCAAAGCCGGGTAGCGTGCCGTCTTTGCAGGTCGGCCACCAACAGTCCAGCTCGCTCGATGTGATAATTGGGAGCACGTTGGCAATAGATTGCAGCGAGTTAGAGCGTCGGAGTGGTCGAGGTGGGGTGATTGCTATCGAAGATTGAAGGAGTTGTGCAGCGAGCTGGATATCTGACAGGCGGTGCGAGACGCGAGCGGTTTGCCAACGACGAGCCACAGTGGCACGGCCGAATCTCAACAGGCCCAAACCAAATGAGATCCATATCACGAATTAACAAGACGATTCACAAAAGAAAATCTCTCGGCAACCGGAAGTCGGGCATCTGGATGCCTTTCGCCGCCGGAGCCACGGCCGTGGCTCCGACTGACGCGTTTCTCTGCTTGGTGGCGGCCGGATGCAACACCGGCGCGAACGGCCGGTCCAGTGCCTACTCAGCCTCGCGCGAGACGTAGTCCTCGATGCGGATGCCGTGCGCGCCCTCGGGCACCTTGCCGAGATAATGTCGGGCCGGTAGGCAGCCTGCTTGTGCGAGTTGTCGTCCTTGATGACTGCAGTTCCGACGTGCGGGTCAGGCACGAAGGGGGGGATCAGCACTCCGATCTGGCACCCCAAAAACGCGCGTCAAGAGCAAAGAGAGATCTGACATACCACAAGCGGATCGTCTGGGGACGCAATCACCGGCGGCCCGCCGTGTTTGGGCTCTGTGATGACTGGGGTGATGGGGCATGCGACAGCCGCCGACCGGGTTGCGACGTGTCAGTCTCCTCGCTCGTGTTCGTGCCGTGCCGTGCGCGCCGCACGGAGTCGAGCGAGAAACACGCACAGTCGATGACGCGACCGGTGAGCGCCTTTTCCTTGTGCTCGGGCCGGTACCGAATGTGGTCGCCGCGGTGGATCGGCGGGCAGTCAGCGTGGCCCGTGAGCACCTCCTGCAGGCGCGATTCGGGCGTGTTGCGCGACTGGTGGCCCGGCTTGTGGTGGTCGCGGTGCTGGAACGTGTTCGACATGGTGGCGGCGGTCGCGGTGGGGTTGCGGTTCGTCGTGGTGGAGGGGTCGGGTGCGTCAGCGCGTCGGCGTGGTTGGTGGGGAGAGGGGAAAGAGAGGAGCGGGGTTGCGCGCGGTGCAGAGATGAAGGAGGATCGTCGACGGTCGAGCGTGAGAGAGCCGCGCGGATGTGACGCGTCAGACGTGCTGCGCGACCAAGCCGCGAGCGCTGCGCTGGCCTGATCACCTTCACGGCCGACGCGCAGCGAAGCGCACGCAGCCACGGTGGTGGAAGACCCGACTCACGGAATCACGATCAACGTTCAAAAAGAACACGCTCTCATCGCTTCATTATGGCTTACAAGAAAAGACAACAACACCTCGAACAAAAACGACTCGGGCCGAAGAGCACGCGCGAGCCGCGACGACAGCTTGCGGCACTCACTCGACCTGCGCGCGCGCGCGCGCGACAGACAGCTCGCCGATCCACTCGCCGGCACACGCGGCCGCGCTTGGCCGGGTCGTGCACGGTGCTCGCCTAGTCGCCGCCCTCCTCGACGCGGCCGAGGATGTTCTCGGGGCGGTAGGCGGTCACCTTCTGCGTGTGGTCGTTGCGGATCGCCTAGCAGTCGGCACGCGGATGGTCGGTGAGCCTGTGCCCGCGAGCCAATTGGCAGACTAGCGACCAGGAAACAAATCGAACACGCACCACGCGCGGCAGGTCGGGCGTCGCGTGCACGTTCACGCTGCCAACGTGCTTCTCCTCGGTCACGATTTCCTCCACGACGCCCTGGCTCTCGGTTTGGATGCTGTCGCCGCCACCGACCGGCCGGTAGCGGACGTGGTCGCCGACCCGGATGGCGCCGTGGCCCGTGTGCACTTCGGTGATCTTGCTGGACGACATGGTGGATGGTGGTGTGGATCGACGGGTTGGGGTCGGGGTCGAGCTGGGTGGGTCGTGCAAGGTCGAGTCACAGGTTGCGGTGTCGACGGTGAAGGGAGAGAGCGCGACGCGTGGGCCTGCACGCATTTTAAGCGAGGGGGCGTGGCGGCGCGGGAGGGTGAGGGCGCGCCCGCTGGAGCGCGTCGGCAATACGAACCAAGACACAACGCGCGGCGGGACGGATGCAGATCGAGCAAACACTGTCAAGAAATCGCGTCAGCGCGTCGCGTCGGTCGCGTACCTTCATGTGTCGTACCTTCATGTGTCAGATGGACTTGGGCGCCGAGCCCGCGTGCAGGCATCACGAGGAACAGGTTGCAGCGAGCAGATGCCCGCAGCTGCCCAAGACGACGCGAGCCGCGCAGGGAGCCGATCGGGGCGAGCAGCGCGAGGAGCGTGCTCCTCCTTTCGAGCAGTTCGTCGCGCTGGCGACAGGCTGCCACCGAGACATCCAGCGCGAACCGCGGAGGTCGCTTGACGAAATGGCGCGTGACGCTCGCGTGACGCTGATCTGTCTCGCTGCGAGACGCATCGCCGGCCATACTTCTGCGCTGGCGCTGCCCTAGCTTGCGCTCGCTTGCGGGTGCGCGCCGCCCCTGGCAAGCTCCGCGTTCCCCTGCAGCTCTCCTCAATTAAGTCTCCGCAAACCATTTTGCTACGAAAAAACGACCCTGGCGGCGAGCTCCCTGCAGCAATACAGCTCTTGCCAGCACCAACGGCAATGGCGCAAGCGCGCATCGACGGCGGCGGCCAGCATGGAGCCCCTGACCTGAGCACAAACGTCAAGCCGGCGATGAAAATGTCGTCGAAGATGGCCGGAACCTTGCCCACCATATCCCGAGCTGCGGTGTCCACGCCCTTCGATTTCCACGAGCCGCCATGCCCGCATCCGCAACGCTCCAAGTCTCAACGGCACCAGCTGCCAAGACGGGGTCGTTGGTGCAACCGTCGCCGACTCCCTCGACCGATCGCGCAACGGGCCCATGGGGCGTGAGCCCGTCGGCATGCTTTCTGCTCGCGCAGTACCATCCGCTCCGTGCCGTAGGTCGCGGCGCACACGGGTGCGGCATTCCGATGCCTGTTTGGCTCGAGTCGCGCCGACGGACTGAACGACATCGTGATAGAGTCGCGACGCTGGCGGAACGCATCCAGTCCGCCTCGCCGACGCCGCCCTCCCCGTCGTCGACAGCCTCCCCCAGCAAGCCCGCGCGCGTCGTGGTCGTCAAGCAGGCTTTTGGCGAGATTCCGGGGTCCGATATGGACCATGATCCCGGTGCGTTCCCCTCTGTACCCGCTCTTCATTTCCTGCATGTGACTCACGTCCCGCCACGTCGCAGAGAAATTTGACCCGTGCCAGGCGGCGCGCAGCGAGATCCAGATCCTCGCCATGCTCAAACACCCAAATGTGATCCGGTTCATGGCGAGCGACGCGTACTTGGCCGAGTACGACGCGCAGGGACGGCGCGCGCCGCAGGCGTGTCTTGTCATGGTCATGGAGTATGCCAACGGTACTGGCTTCCGCGTTGCCTGCTTCCACGCTCGCTCGCTTGCTCACTCTGTGATGCATACTGTCGGTAGCCGGCAACTTGTACGAGTACTTGTCCAAGCAAGACGCGCCGCTCGACATCGAGGTGCGTCTCGCCCCTCCCCCTCGCTCGCACCACGTCGGCAATACACGACTTACACATGGTTCCCTACCAGACGATATCCTCGTTCACGGCACAGCTGTGCCTCGCCGTGCACTACATCCACGGCCGGCGCATCCTGCACCGCGACATGAAATCGCACAACGTGCTCCTGCATCGCGCGAGCCCCACCACCTCGCCGGCGCAGATGACGCTCAAGCTGGCCGATTTCGGCATTTCCAAGCTGTTCATGGGCAAGGCGATTCGTGCCGACACGGTACGCACGGACGCTTTTGTACCGATTCGCCCAACACGTTGGAACTGACGCTGCGCGGGCAAAGGTGATTGGCACACCCAACTACCTCTCGCCTGAACTGTGCCGCGGCGAAGCCTACGACGAGAAATCTGACGTCTGGGCGCTCGGGTGCATTCTATACGAGCTGGCGACGCGGAATCTCATGTTCGAGGCGCCTGTACGTTTCCTCCCTGCACCGTTTGTTGACAAACGACACAAAACTGACCTGCGCTTGACAGAATCTGCTTGCGCTCATCAAGAAAATCACCGACCGAATCGTAACCGTGCCGATCCCACCTTCCACCACCCCCACTTGGCTCGCACAGCTAATCGACGACATGACCGCGCTCGACGCGGCCGACCGCGCGCACATTTCGGCCGTCGTCGAGCGGCCCGCACTGCAGCCGGCGATCTTGACGGCCGTGTTCCATCACGGACGGGCATGATGATGATGATGATGATGATGATGATGATGATGATGATGATGATGATGATGATGATGATGATGATGATGATGATGATGATGATGATGATGATGATGATGATGATGATGATGCTGAAATGAAATAAAATGAATTGCCGGAGTTGTTCAAACGTGTCTGCTGTTCATTTGGTTCAAATCCGCACGATCTCCACCCGCGCGCGCCGGTGCACCCCGTGGTACGTGTACTCGGCCGCCTCGTCCGCGTCGGTTTCCGACTGGGTGATAAGTTCCCGTAAAAAGGCGGAGGCGTACGGGTGCATGGTGATCCATGCGACGGTGCCCCCCGAGGCGCCGCGCGCGACTTGCCCGGGGTTCAGGAAGAGAGTGGCCGTGTCAGTGTCGGCAGCCGAGGCCGGACCCGCCGTGCCGGATGCTGTCGGCAGCGCCTTCACACAGTGCCGCAAAAGCGACGGCATGATGAGCAAGTCGGGCGTGACTTGCAGTTCCAGCTGTGCGGCGCGCGCGAGGTCGACGGGGGCCGTGTTCTCAGGGGGCGGATTGAGCGGGTAGAACCTAGCAGAGCACAGATTGGTGAGCACACACCACATATATTGCGAATGAGGTGGAGTAGAGAAATACGTACGATCGCTGTTCCAACACATTCCTCGCCGCTCGGCCTACACGATCATCGTTCCCATGCGCCGGCGGCGCCGTGACCAGTTCCGCGGCGGCCACATCGAACAGCGCGTCGCGCGTCCCGACCGCGACCACCAACTCGTGCCACGTAAACTGCACCGGGTTCGGCAACATCCGCACATTCACCCCGTTGGGTACCGGTAACGGCGGCTGCGGGAAGGTCACGTACTCGTGGTGCAAGTCGTGTACCGACGGGACCAGCACCAGTTCCGCACTCCCATCCGCCGCGGCTGCGACGAGCGGGTCGAGCACGCGGTCGCGGAAGAGGTCGTCCGGGAAGACGTCGACGTCGCCGCGGATAAGGAGCGGGTGGCGGTCGTCGACGAATGGGCCGAGTAGGAGAACGACGTGGGGCCGGTGTGTCCGGATGAGGGCGGCGAGGTCGGCGATGGGCTCGTAGAGGAGGTTGTCGGTGGTCGTGTAGGGGCCCGCGGCAACGAGCATGGATTGCGGCGTGTTGGATCGGACGGGCGCGAGTTGGAGCAGGTCGCGCGCGCGGGTTGTGGGCGGGTCGAGGAGTGGGAGCTGTTGTGGACCAAAGGCGCCAGTCAATTGTCGAAAAGAAAAACAAGTCCCCAATGGAATCGCTGGAATCAGCGTACGTGGAGGATGCGATGCACGTGGAAAGTCATCCCTGCGGGATTCGTGCCGTGCAGGGCGACGACCTGGCCCGGGAAGAGCGAGTCGGACGGGAGCGCCGAGTCCAGGAAAAACGGCGTGCGCACGCCATTGAACTTGCGCGAGCATTCAATGACGAGCGCGTTGGGCGTCAATTTTCGGCCCTCTTCGGCCACCACGATGCGGCCAACGACGTAGACGGGGGACTAGGTGGCGGAAAACGAGTCAGTCGTCGTGGCCGTCGAGCGGAAAAAAGGGAGCGCAAGCACGGTACCTGGCTCGGGTAGGACGGGTTTGATAGCTCGTCGATTTCCGGGTAGGCGGTGCGGAACCGTTCCTCGAACACGTCGAGGTAGTCGTCCAGTTCTGGCGGATTAGTCGCGGCACGTCAGCCACACTGCATATCGGCGGATTATACAGATGGTGGAGAAGCCGTGCATACGTTCACCGAGTTCCAAAATCTTGTCGTACATGTACTTGAACGGTTCCACGTGTTGGTTGGGGATCAAGGCCAAAGCACTCGAGGAGCCATTGTCGAGATCCAGCGATACCGGTGGCGGAACCGTCAAGCACGACGGCAGGTGGGTGTTGAACGAGACTTCGACCTTGCCGCGGTTCGGTCGGTCAGCGTACTTGGCCCCTCTGGATAGAGATGGCGCTTCGCGTGAGTGGCGGGATCGAGGAAGAACACGATACATGGAGCATTTCTGAGCGTACTGCGATGGGGTCGCCGATGCTGGCCTCGACACTTGGGACTGGGACGAGAGTGCTTGACTTTGCGACATTTGCGTTGAGCTGGGCGCGAACACCGTCAAATCCAGCGCGTGAGATCGTTTTCGTCCAGCACAAGCACAAGACGTACAGCTTCATAAGCGACTCCTTGTCATACACGTTTCGAGCCGTCGACGTCGGTACCGCTGACATGGTCGCAGATGCGGGCGTGGCACGAAGTGATCGCAGCCCGCCCGCGGCGCTTGGTTCGAGTACGCGATGGTGGTCATGGCGCGCAGCGACCGTCTTCTTGGTATATTCGGCCTGAATTGCGCGACGCAGGTCCTCGAGGTGGTCGCGCGTCATGACATCGTCCGAGGACAGATTGCGATTGACAGCGTAGACTTCCCATTTGGTGAAGAGGTCCTCGGCCGAGACGTGGTACATGGAGCCAATGTGCACGCCTAGTCGGGTCGGAACCGGTGCGCGACGCGATGGTGAGCGGGCTGTGATCGATCATTGGTCGCGACTTGTTGGATGGGGCCGGACGGACGAACATTCGGCAACGACGTCCTCGGCGAGCTCGTGGCCAAAAACGGCGCGCACGTCATGCTCCGTGATGTTGGTGGACATGGTTGCGTGTCCAGGAGCGAATTTGGTCGGGAGCAAGCTGCTGTCGTCGTTGGTGTCGTTTGCTGGGTCTCTGGTCGTGTCGTTGGCGCTGCTGATGGTTGGTCCGGTGGAGAGCCGAATATACTGCAATAACTTGCCGCTGTCGCCGCTGTGCTCGCCGTGGATGATGCGCGTCGTCGGCGAGCTGGCAAGTTGGCTTTATCGTCGCGACGACGGCGTTCGTGATCACTCAACCTAACCTAATCAGCAGACCTTTTCTCAGTTTCCCATTTGCGATTTTTTACGCTAGGGGCAAGCAGTAACAAGCAGCAAAAACGCCGCAGGGACTGGGTCCTCCCTTTTCTCTGCATCTTTTGTTTTTTCACAGAGGACCCATCGTTGTCCAGCACCGCGAGCTGGCCTCTCCTCTCCTGAAAAACCATCGACCTTGGACCACCGCGACCAACGTCCCCGGCGGCACGACTGGCTGCAATCGACCGCAACCGGACCTGACACCGACGCACACGAACACGCAAGCCCGACCACGGCCACGCCAGACCACGCTCGCCCAACGACCGTGCCGCCTGCTTGTGCCGCGTCGCATCGGCACATCCATTTGCACCACGTCGCCACCACCGCTCATCGCTGCGCGACCACGGTCTCCCCACGCGAGGACCGGGCCGTGTCGTCGTCGAGGCGATTGAACCGCGACCGCACGCGAACGCGTTCTTCGATCCGCCACGCGCATCGTCGTTGGTTTCGGCCACTGCGTGTCCCTCGCACGCGCGGACGTCGCGTTCGTTCGAGCAATCGTCTGTGCAGACCCACCGCGCGCGGCCACGGCGGGGCGGCGTTGCGGTCGCCGCCGCCTGAATCGCGGCGTGAATCCGGGTGTTTTGAGCGCGACCTGGACTGGGTCCGCGGCTGGCATCACCGACTTCCACACGGCAAGTGCCTGCCTGCGATCGAACCGTGGGCCGGCGGTCTGGCGTGGACGCGGCGGGACGCGATGCGACGTGCCGCACGATGACTGCGCACCACCACCACCACCACCACACCTGGGCCTCGGCCGTCGGCATGTCGAACGCCGGGCCCGCCAAGGCCGCAACGACGACGACGCTTCCGCCCGGCGCGGCGCCGCCGCACGCGACATCTTACGCGATCCCGGGGCTCGCGCTGGTGCCCGTCCCCGTCGACGCACTGCCGTCGAGCCATGCCATGGCCTCGTCGAATTTCCTCCACGCCGCGCTCGCCGATGCGCCCAACGTCTACGCGGCACCGCCGACGACCATAAATACCTACTCGGCACCGCCACCGTCCACCTCCTCGGCGCTCCCGTCCTACTCGGCACCACCGCCAGCATCATCCGCTCCCGCTCCCGCTCCCGCTCCCGCTCCCGCACCTTCCTCCATACGGCCGAGACCGTCCATGGCGTCGTTGACCGTGCCCGCCGCGGAGCGCCCACTGCCCATGGCTGCAAGCCTGCTCGAACTGCCCTTGGCTGCATCGAACGCGTCAAGACCGCGTCCCGCGCCGTTACGACCGCTCTCTGCCGCACCCTCGGCCGTCGCGCTCCCCGCGGCGCCCGCATCGATGACGCTCCCGCCACCTCCACCCCCACCGCCGGCACCGCCAATGACCACGAGCACGTCCATGTCGTGGTCCAACTGGGCATTCGATCCGACCCCCGCCGCACCTCCACCGCCTGCTCCACCCATTCTCGCCGGCCCGCCGCCCTCCCCCGGCCTCGTCCCGCAAGGCCCGCCGCTGTTTGACGCGACCGAGCTCTCGGCGCTGCAACACGCGCCATGGCTCTCGATCGACCTTTTCGATGCGTCGGCCGCGGTACTCGCCGCTCCACCGGACGCGCCGCCACCGCCTCCACCCGCAGCGATCGCGCCGCCGCCGGACCCGCCAGATGTGGGCGGTGGGAATGGCCTCCTGACGGCCAACGAGATGAAATACTTTGACTTATTTTTGAATTGGATGGCGACCGGGTCGCCCGCGGTGATGCCAGGCGGGGATGCGTGGGGTGCTGGCGCGGGACCAGGGAGTGAAGATGCGGAGAACGCGGGGTCGCAGCAGCAGCAGCAGCAGCCGGAGCCGATGGACTTGGCGTGGAATACTCCGCCGGCGCCGGCACCGACGCTTTTGGACGCACCGGCGAGTAACTCGGTGTCGGGGTTCATGGACACGCACGTAGTGAATCACGCTTCCGCGGCCGCGCCGTTTGCCGAGTCGTATTTGGGCTCGACGGGGATGCAGCCGTCGTACGCCGGCAGAAGCAACCCGCCCGCCGCACCACAGGCAGCAAGCTCGACGGACACGGCGCCGACTTTCTCCACCACCAGCACAAGCGCGCCTGTATCGGTCTTTGCCACCACCACCATCGCCACCGTACCGACCACGACCGCCGCGCGGGCGCCGGCGCCCACTCCCGCGCCCGTCCAGTTCACGCTGGCCCCGGCACCGGCCGATTACGTGTCGTTTGCGTCCGGCACGACCGCGTTCCCGCCTGCGTCGACTGCCGGATTCGTGCTCGCGCCTGTCCCGACCGTGTCAGGGCCCGCGCCGCCGCCTCCGACGCACGCGTCCACGCCGCATAATGCGCAAGGGTTGGTCCCGCAGCTGTTTGCCGTCACGCCGAATGGGATCGTGCCCGTGCAGTTGCCCGCGGAGACGGTGGCCGCGGCGTTGGCAGCGACGGGGCAGCAGCAGCAGCCGCAGCAGGTCGAGCAGCAAGGGTATCAGCAGCAGGTCCAACAGCAGCAGTACGTGACGCTGCATCACGACCCGCATCAACACCCGCATGCCCAGCAAGGGCAGCACCAACAGCACGAGCATCAGCACCAGATCCAGCAACAGCAGCAGCAGCAACAACAATTGCTGCAGCAGCCGGCTCAGTACCATCTCGTCCAGCTGCCGGCGCACCAGCACCAGGCGATCCAGTCGCATCAGCAGCAGCAGCAGCAGCAGCAGCAGCAGCAGCAGCAGCAGCAGCAGCAGCAGCAGCAGCAGCAGCAGCAGCAGCAGCAGCAGCAGCAGCAGCAGCAGCAGCAGCAGCAGCAGCAGCAGCAGCAGCAGCAGCAGCAGCAGCAGCAGCAGCAGCAGCAGCAGCAGCAGCAGCAGCAGCAGCAGCAGCAGCAGCAGCAGCAGCAGCAGCAGCAGCAGCAGCAGCAGCACCAAGCCCAGCAGCATGTCCAGCAACCGCAGCCGCAACCACAGATCATCACCCTGATCCACCCGCCGCCGCTCGCGCACCAAGCCGACCCCGCGCCGCCACAATTCTACATGCACGTCCCACCATCCGCGCCCACTCCCGCACCCGCCGCCGCTCCACCAGCTCCGATCCTTGTCCCGATCCAGGCCTTTTCCGCTGCGTCCGTGCACGTCTCGCCCGTTCCGCCCACCCCAACGACCCCCGTCTCGGCACCGTCGCCCGCGCCCATTGTTGCCGTCGCGCCCACGGGCTCGTTCTACGTCGTGCACCCGCCACCGCCGCTGCAAACGACGTATGTGCCGCCCCCAGCGCCGCCCTCGTCGAGCTCGGACGCGTCGGTTGCGTCGTCGGCACCGCCCGAGGCCGCGGCGGCAAGATCGCTTTGTTCTCAATCCGCTATTTTCATGGTTTATGTGACGGGTTCCTTATTTTTTAGTTATTTTTTTTTGTTATAATTTTTTAATATTT
>GG745331.1:1808332-1875154 GCA_000151295.1 Allomyces macrogynus ATCC 38327
TTTGGGTGGTCGGGCACTGTAATGATCGAACATCAACGTCCGACTGCTCTTTTTAATCAGCTACGCCCTGAAGATTGGCGCTTAGCATCAGCCTAAGCTCCGGTAGTGCGCATCCTAAGCGCGCGCGTGCGAGGAAATCGACGACGACGGCGCGGGCAAGTAAGAAGAAGGCGTCGACAACGGCGGCCGTGCAGCAGGCGGCTGCGCCGACGAGTCCCGCCGTGGATCGGATGGACGTGGTCGCGCCGACCCCACCGCCGCCGGTACCGCTGCAGCTGCCAGTGGAGCCACCTGTGGAACTGCCCCTGGCGGGTGAGCGGACTCCGCCGACACCGGCTCGCGCGGACGTGGATGTCGACGAACAGCGCGGGCGCACACCGCCGCCGCCTCGGCCCCCGTCGCTGCCACCACCGGCGGGCACGTCAGCCGAGCCAGAGGTGCCCGGCGACGAGACCGCCGACATCGCCGACGGCGACGCGACTGCTCCCCCACCCCCACCACCCGCCGCGGCCAAACCCAAGAAACGGCGCGCGCGCGACTCGTCGGACCCGGCCAAGCGCGCGCACCACATCCAGTCCGAGAAGCGGCGGCGCACGAATATCCGGCAAGGGTTTCAGCTTCTCGTCGAGCTCGTACCCGCGCTGCGGACTACCGCTGCGACGGTCGGCCCGTCCAAGTCGGGCCAGCCGGTTCCGACCGAGGAGGAATTGGACGAGGATAAGGTGCTTGGCGGGCACACGGTGTCGAAAGCCACGATTTTGCTGAAATCGGTCGAGTTTCTGCGGGTGTTGGAGCGCAAAGTGAACAAGTACACGGCCAAGGTGATTGCGTTGGAAAACATCGCGGCGGAACGCGGGGTGGAGGTGCCGAATGCGCATGATGCGGCGCCGCTTGTCGGCGCGTGGGGGGTTATGGGCGGCGCGGCGGTGACGGAGCCGCTTGCGCCGGCGGGGATTGGGATGGATGTGGACTCCGTCCCGATGCTGCCGAATCCCGCGACGGCGCGGCAGACGTAGGCTGGTACCTTGTAGAAGTGGTTTTCTCGTGCCCGTTCTTTTTTTCTGCTCTTTTCTCTCGCGATGGGTCGCGCGTTGATATCCCGTTTGTCGACCACCCACCCCAAAATTGGTTTCGTATTTATTTTGGTACAGACAGACAACATATTTTTGGAACGCCCAATGGCGCTTGGTCAAGACTCTTCTTCCTCCTCTTCAGGACCGCCTGCTGTGTCGCTTGCGACCAGCTCACGCACGCGATCAATCAACTCGACGAGCGACATGGTCACCCACGCAATCGACTCACGGTCAAGCTCGCGACACGCGGCCACCTCGTCAAACTCGTCCCCCTCCTCGCCACCCTCGGCACGCGGCCGCATCAGTGCCACCGCCACCGCGTCCCCACGCGTCGTCCCGACCTCCTCAAACAACTGCACGGCAATCGGCGTCCCGACCGCATCGGGCCCACCGTGCGCGACCACCGCATCATGATGCGTGTTCACGACAACCGCATAATCGCGCGCTTGCCGCCACCCATCCGCCACCACCCCTTCCGTCCCCTCCACCTCTTCAGGCGGGTCTAGCAACTGCACCGCGCGCAATACCGCGTCCGCCGCGACGGCCACCCCGACGCCCCACGCTTTCGTGACCGCCTCTTTCGCGGCCCACGCAAACGCAAACGCGCGCGCGGCGTCCCGCGCCTTATCCAAGATGACCGGCGCTTCCTGGTCGCCCATGAGCGGGCCGTACATGGCGGCGATCTCCGCGTGCGCCGCACCGCGGCGCGTGTTCATGATCATTTCCCCCGCGTTGGTCACGTCGATCCCGACCGGGTGGCGGGACACGGCGAGAACGACCCATTGCGCGTGGTGCGAGAGGTTGAAGTGGATCGATGCGGTACTGGGATGGACGCGCGGTTTCCCGAGTTTGCCGGTTGTAGAAACGTACGGGCGCACGATCGCGGTCCCCTCCCCAGAGGTGGCGAGAGCGACCGCGTACCGCACAAGTACGGCGCCCGTCGCCGTGCGCAGTCGGTCTAGCGCGCGGTGTTGTCGGCGAATGCGCGCAGATTCCCAGTCCGGCGTGCAGTGCAGGATTTCGGCAGAGTCGGGCGGCGGGTCGGACCCGAGCAGGTGCGCGTCGAGAGGGTCGAGCAGGTGGATGAGCGCGTCGATCGCGCGGGCGATCCGGACCGCGGTCTCGTGCACATCGGTGCAGGCGTGGTGGGTGGCGTCGTCGGCGAGGCGCACGGCGTAGACGGTCGTTGTGAGCGTGGCGGCGTGGTCGGTTGAGGGTGGTGGTGCGGTCATGGTTGGTGACGGGGACGGCTGCAGGCAGAGCGACTTGGGCGGGGTATATTGAGCGGTGGACAAGGCGGGCGCGGCGCGTGCGGGTACTGCCGTGAGCAAATGGTGCGGGCGTCGCGGTGTGGTTGTCGTCCGCGTCGTCGTCGTCGTCGTCGTCGTCGTCGTCGTCAGCGTCGTCGTTGTTCTCGTCGTCAGCGTCGTGGTTGTGTTGGCGACGGGTTGGCGTTGGTGGGCGTCCAACAGAGATCAAATCAAGCCACGCTTGTGCTTGTGGCGACACGGTAAGCAGCTGACGCTTATTTGATTCGACCAGCGAAAGAGGACTGAAATCCAGGAGGAAAAGCAGCTCGACATTTATGCTTTCCGCAAGCTTTTAGTCGCGAAACGACTTGAGAAGCGCTGAGGAAGCTGCCTCAAAAATCTGTTCGAAAACCGGTTTTTCGTGAGCCAAGTGATAATTTATCACAAACGGCTTGATTGCTGTAATCTTGACAAATGCGCCCACCACGCGCCACATTCTCGAAGTCATCGCGACTGATCTGATCATCCCATCCACGCGACCATTTCGGATTTCACAACTGGGCTCCGGGATCGACGACGGCTTCACACCCATCCCTGCCAGCCTATTGTTTTCTTCTCCCTATTCCTGATCCTCCTCGTCGTCGCCGACGCGCACGTACGCACGGTCGCCACCCCCGCACCCAACGACGACGCTCGTGTGCTGTTGTCCATTCCCAACTTCTCGCACGATCACCGCGTGGATCGACCGCAATCAACGTGTATGTACCGACCGAGATCATGAGCAGCAGCAGCACCAGCGCGTATTGGACCAGCAAGGAGGCGCAATCGGCACCATGCACGCGCTCGACATGGAATTTGGCACGACCAGCACACTCAAAAAATGGCTGCGAGCTGTTGCTCGATTCGTTCTTACGTTGCTGGGGGTGACTGGCCGGAGGGAAACGGCGGGATTGCTCTTGCCAAAACCTGCGTGCTGTGGGTACTGAATGATGTCGGGGGTTCGGGCCGCCGTGGCAGGACCGAACCAAATGAATTTTGGCGCAGTTTGGCCCATGCGGTGTTGTTCGGCGCTGGTGGAGGGTTGGCTTGTCACGCGGAGTGGACATCCCGCGCGTGTGCGGCGGGCCTGGCCGAATTTTCGTGCCATGATCGCGCCCGACCTCCTCCGCTCGGCGACGGCGGTCGACACGCGGGTGGCAGCGAACCCGACGCGATGGGCGGGATGCACGGCGGCGTGTTCCGACCGGCCGGTGCTGTTGCGCGTGCGCCCCCACGCGTCGTGGTGGTGCCTCCGTCTGCCGCCCCTTGGCCGACTCCGTCCTCGAGTGATTTCGCGCGCGAAATGGTGATATAGCACGATCCGACCTCTCTGGCGCTGCTCCTCTCTCTCTCCCGCTTTTGCGGCCCTGCTTAGACGCGCTCGCCGCTGCGCAATTCGTTTGCTGCTGTTGTGGTTGACGATTCCGCTGTGATTGCTCCTCTTCCTCTACCACCCTCCCTTCCGTGCAGAGCAGCCGAAAACCATGTCCCTCGTCGCTCTCGTTACCTCGACAACACGCGCACGCGCCGCGACCGCGGCCGTGTCGCGCACGACGCTGATCCGCCGCGGCGTCCGCATGTACACGACCGAGACGCCCGCTGCTGCCGAGGCGCCAAGGCCGTCCAAGTGGGGGCGCCGGTTGAAGTGGACGGCGTACGCAGCGGGCGCGGTCGCGGTCGTCGGCGGCGTGCTCGCGTACCGCCACCACCCGATGCCGCAGCAGGAGCCGGATCCGACTAAGAAGACGCGTACGTGGACGCCTTTCGATGCGATGATGCGTTTACTGCGAATTGGTCGCTAACATGCGAGAATTACCGTCCAGTCCTGGTCCTCGGTACCGGGTGGGGCGCCATCTCGCTCCTGCGCCGGCTCGATACGTCTGAGTACAACACAATCGTGGTCTCGCCCACCAACTTTTTCCTGTTCACGCCGCTGCTGCCGTCGGTCACGACCGGATCGCTCGAGTCGCGGTCAATCATCACGCCGATCAAGTACTTTTTGCGGTTCAAGCCGTTTGGGATCAAGTTTGTCGAGGCCGAGGCCACACAGATTGACCCGGCGTCCAAGACGGTCGAGATTCTCGATTCGGGCGAAGTGCATGGCGCAATCACGAAAACGCGACTGCCCTACGATTATTTGGTGATTGGCGTCGGCGCTGAGTCGCAGACGTTTGGGATCAAGGGGGTGCGCGAGTTTGGTCTCTTCTTGAAGGTACCTACGATTGCACACGACGTTTTGGTGCAGCAATTTTTGCAGCGTGCTTGAGCTGACATCGCTTTGCCGCATCTAGGAAATCCGTGACGCGCGCAAGATCCGCACGCGGCTCATGGATTGCATCGAGACTGCTGCCTTCCCCGGCCAACCCGACGACGAAATTCGCCGCCTTTTGCACATGGTCGTCGTGGGTGGTGGCCCGACGGGCGTCGAGTATGCCGGCGAGCTGCACGACTTTTTGCGCGGCGAAGTCGACAAATGGTACCCGGAAATCGCACCACACTTGAAAATCACGCTGATCGAGGCCCTGCCGCACGTGCTGCCCATGTTCTCGCGCGAAATGATCGAGTACACGGAAAAATCGTTTGCCGATATGAATATCGACTTGCTTGCGAACACGGCCGTGCAGGAAGTGCGCGCCAAGGAATTGGTCGTCAAGGATACCAAGTCGGGCGCGACGCGCGAAGTGCCGTATGGGATGTTGGTCTGGGCGACGGGGAATACGATGCGGCCGGTCATCAAGGACTTGCAGGCGCGGTTTGCGGACAAGGGGCAGAGTAACCGCCGCGGTCTAGTTGTCGACGAGTACTTGCGCGTCGCCGGGATGCCGGACATCTGGGCGCTCGGTGATTGTACGGCGACGGCGTTTGCGCCGACCGCGCAGGTGGCCGCACAACAGGGGACGTACCTTGCCCGGCAATTGAACGACCTGGCCCGCACGAACCGGACCGGGAACGATATTCTCGCGACGTGCCCGCCGTTTGATTACAAGCATCGTGCGACGTTGGCGTATATTGGCGACGAGCGTGGGGTCTCGGACGTGTCGCTGCCGTTCTGGAGCAATATGGTCTCGTTTGCCGGGTACCAGTCGTACCTGTTCTGGAGGCACGCATCTGGGTTGGCACGTGGAATGGGTCATCGTGTGTGCTTTACTAACCACTCTGCCTCTCGTTCTCTCCCTCCTTCTTAGGTCCGCTTACCTCAGCGTACGTATCTCCTGGTTCTCTGCTCCGGATCGACGCGCAGGACGGTCTTGTTGTTGGGGTTGGCGCGACCGTGAGCGGGCTCTCTTGTGTGCCTCGTCCATCGTTGCTCACCACTCTCTCTCTCAACCCATCTTTAGAACTTGTACACGCTGCGCAACCGCGCGCTCGTCGCGTTCGATTGGACCAAGGAGAAGTTGTTTGGGCGCGACATCTCCCGCGAGTAGACGAGTCAGTCATGGCGCGCGTCGGCTCAGACAGAGCGTGCTGCGAGGGCAACGACCGGGTGGGGAGGATTGGCGAGTATTACGAGAGCACGGAAACGCGCTCAGTGAATGGAGGAGGGCAAATATATATTTAGCATCGGGAGAACGTGGTTGGTGCGACCAGCGTGTCGGGTCGCTGAAACCGATGAAGAAAAGTAACAAAAATGAAATCACGGGGCCGATCTCACCCAGAAGGCGGCAGACAACAAGTATTGAACGTTCCATTTGAGATTCGAACTCTGGCATCAGCCGTGTGTGGCACGATTGCACCGCCACTGGAGCGAGGACAAGGAAATCCGTCGCGTTGTGACATAAGTAGGCGTGTGTGACGCGTAGTATCTTTCTTTGGACGAGTTGCTCTTTGGACTCGATCAGTTGGCATTCGATTGACGGGCGAAGCAAGGAAGGAATGCTTTGGCACGACGACTTCTGCAAGAAGGCTGGTTGATGGGTCGAGGTTGCCACACTCGTGGCAGGGAATGCGTCTCCGGGGCAAAGCACCGGGTGGAGAGTATTAGCGGAGTGTTCGCGCATGTGATGAAGGCACAGAATCGCGTTCAAAAAGAGTAGTGACGGGTGTTAGCTGGCTTGCAATGAGTGTCATGCAGCGCACCGCTCCTTGACACCACGGAGGTCAGGGCAAAGAGGACGCGGCGCTTTTTGCTCATCGTTCATTCGCGTCCAATATTGACCGATACCGCACAGGGTTGGGAGGGTCGCGTCGCTTCAGCTCGAACAGTCGGAGTGATGGATCGCATGATCACTTGGTCGAGACTGAGCGTGCCCGCCATAGATCAGGAGGAGAGAGGCCTGCCCACGGCACGCGCGCTTCCTGTCATTCGGCTTTGGGATCACTACGGGCTCAGCACCACGCCGTGGATGTGGAACAACTGTGGGCAGCCGGGCCATCGCATCGAAACCAGTGGGTGGAGAATGTCGGCGCAGAATCACGGAGCGCTGGCGTGTTCTGCATTGCAGGCAGGTGAAGCCTTGGCATGCATTTTTGGAGCACGACCGTGAGCTCGCTGGTTGGTGTTTGAGCCGGTTCATGGCCAGTGTTCATGGCCAAGTGCAGGTTGGTGGTGCAAGAAGGCAAGCAAACCTTGGCGCTCTCGGCCAAGTCGAACCCCACCGCACCAACAGTCAACTGTGCTCGCAGTTCGCACCGCCGCTGCCAACCACGTCCGCGACGCCGCCGACCGTCGGCGACGGCGACGACGACGCCCGCTCTTCACGCAACCGCCCGCAACTGGACCGCGACTGCCGACACTGCCACCCCCGTGCCGTGCGCGGTCGACCTCCTCGCTCGTCTTGGATCAACCCCGCCCCCGACTCCAGTCCGGAGCTGACCTGTAAATTCGACCACCTGATTGACTTGCCCACGACGACGAGCCCGCCATGAGCGCCCCCGCGACCGTGGCCTCTTCGGCCGCAACCGCACCCGACACCGGCGGCAGCAGCAGCAGCAGTCCCTCCAGCCTCTCTCCGGCCGCCCTGACCGTCGCCATCGTCGTCCCGCTACTCGCCGTCGCCCTCGCGCTCTTCGGCTGCTTCGTCTACCGCGAACGCCGCCGACTCGACCGCCTCGCGCACCGCGGCGCCGAGCACCGCGTGCGACAAGAAACGCTCGCTCGGGATCGGGACCGCGCTGCCACGCTCGCACGAACCATGGGCGACGGCCCATCCCCACCGCCGCCCAACGGCGGCGGCAAATCCGGAATTCTGCCGGGACTTGTGCACCCGCACGCGGCCGTTTCTCCGCACGCGGTCCAGCTTGATACGCCCCTGGCACCGACGCCCGCGACGTTTGCGTTTGCGTCGGTCGATTCAATGCCGTCCCCCGGACCGGCAAGGCCGCATTTGCCGAGTATGGCGGGGGTCGCATCGTCGTCGGCGTCGGCGTCGGGCACGTCGGGGAGCATGCACCATGGGCGGAAATTGAAGCATGCCGCACGACGGGTCATGAACCTGCTCCCACGGTCCGGCAGCGGGCTCGCGGCGATCACGGGCGGCGGATCCAGTGCGCGTGCCGGGACTGCGAGCCCGCCCAACGGGTTACCTGACGGCGAAGGCGACGACGACGACGGCGTGCACCCGAACGGCAAGCGCGGGACAGTCGAGTCCATCCAGTCGGTCCAGTGGGTTGCCGCGCTCCCACCACCGTCCTTCGAGCCGGGCTCCCCCACGGCCGCATCGCCCCGGTCGACGAATGGCGCGACCACCGCGCCCGCGACCCACTCTGCCGTCCTGGCCGTCCGCAACCTGGCCTGGGATGACGACGACGACATGAGCTCCGAAGTCTCGGGTTATTCGTCGGTCATGTCCTACTCTTCCTATGCCGGCGCACCGCGATTCTCGTCGCGCGCGCGGTCCGGGTCGTTGCTCGCCATGCACAGCGTCGCGGCCGAAAGTAACGCGCGATCCACCGTCTCGTCCATGACCACGATTGTCACCGGTGTCTCGGCCCTCCCGCCACCCCCCGCGCCAAGGCCAGGCGAACGCCCACCGTCGTGGCTTGCGTCGGTCACGTCGGCAGCGCACGTGCCGGCACCATCACCGCCGCTGTTTGATGCGCCGGTATCGGCACCGGCGTCGGTGCGTGCCACGTCGCCCCCGCCGATCCCTCTCGGGTTCGCCATGACGAATCTCTTGACAACTCCGCTTGCGGCACGCGGTGCGGGGGCGCGCGCCTCGTGGCGGTCGTCCGTGTCGTCGGTCGTCCCTCCTGCACCGAGCCCGCTGGGGCCAGGAGCCGCAGCAGCAGCGGACCGTCGCCGGCCGATGGTCGCGTCGCCGACACGTACGCACGCCGCGTCGGCGCCCACGTCGCACCGGACGTCGGCTATTTGGTCGGACGCCGCGACGGAAGGGTCCGAGGACGGCGAGGAGGACGATCCACAGCGGGTCGCCAAGATCGAGCACGACCGGCACTCGGTCTTTATCAGTGACGGCGTACATCCGTGGCCGCCACCGCCCCCGCCCCCCTCGTCGCACCACCTGTCACCAGTCGAGGAGATGGACGATTTGCAGGAGGTGGTGGCGGTTGCGGCCGAAGGTACCGTCGTACGTCGGCCAGCGAGTGCTACGCTCGGCGCGTTTATGGACGGCGTCGATTTGGAGGTCGAGGCGCGCGCGAGGGCCGAACCGCCGCCGCCGGCGTACTCGCAGTGATTGAATTTGAAGGTGCCCGCCTGTGTGCGGGCACGGAGGATGGTTAGTTGCGCTGATTGCAAACCGTTGTCTCTTTTGGTGATTGTTTGATTGATATCTTTCCCCTGTGTCCCCGTCGCGACGCGCCCGATTTTGTTGTCAGCATACGAGCTTTATATACAACTCTGCTCGACGTGTTCCTATTTACAAAACACTCTCGTCACTCCACCTACTCTGTATCGCTGTCCGACCCAGCCGCGGGCGGCGGCGGCCGGCGCGTCTGCGACCCCGACCCCGATCCTGCCACTCGCGGCGTCGCACTCCCCGCCGAAATTGACCCACTGCGCGACCCAAACCCGGCCCTCGCAAGCCCACCAAAATCAGGCAATGGCGCGTCCGGGCTCGTCAGAAAATCAGCGAGCGCGTCATTCGACCGAAGTCGTGCGGGGGCAGCGGCAGGACCGGCTGAGGGTGGAGGAGGTGCGACGGCTGCGGTGGCGGTGGGCGGTGGAGGAGCCGCAGCGGCGTCGAGCGAGACGCGCGCAGGCGGGCCGCCGTCTTACGGGACAGGTATCGGCACGGCGGCCGCAGTGAGCGCAGCGCGCGCCGTGGCACTCCGCCGCGATCGGCGCCGTGGGTTCGCAATAATCCGATCCTTCTCCTCGTCGCCATCCACGTCCATGGTCATATCGTCCATCGCCGCCGTCGCCGCCGTCGCCGCCGCGACCACCGTGCCGTCGCCATTCGGTTCCGGTTCCACCGGCGCCGACGCGCCCGGATCCGGCTTGACGTCCAGCATTTCCTCGTCTTCCTCGTCCTCGTCATCCGCGTACTGCAGTCCGCACCGTTTCCCACGCGCTTTCGCGCCGCCCTTTTTAGTCGGTTTCGGCGCGACTTGCGCGGCCGGCATCAACCCGCCCGCGCGTTTCGGCTGTTGTCGAGGGAGCGTTTTCAAGGGGCCCGCAGGGATCGGCGGGAGGGCGTGCACGGTCGTGCCGGTCGCCGTGACGACTTGGACGATCGGCGGCATGGTCGCGGTCGCGCCGGTGGGTGGTGGAATCGCTGATGTGGTCGGGTCGAATGCGAGAAAGGCGTTGGGCGGGGCGGCGCCTGTGGGCGGATCCAATGCAATTATCAGGACGTGAAAGGGGCGAAAATGGGAGAGACAGGAAGTGTACGGTACCGCCAACCATGGCGCGCAGCTTGCCATTAATCCTTTGCAATTCTTTGTTCTTGGCCTTTTTCGAATTGATCAGCGCGCGGCACTTGAGCAACGTCGCGTCGTGCCGCTCACGGTGCGCCTGCGCCTGCGCGACCATTTCTTGCGCCATTTCGGTGACGGCCGCGTCGCGTGCGTGCAGCTGCGCAACTGTCTCGGCGTGCCGGGTCTGCGCACGCGCGTCCATGAAAGCGGTGAGTGGACCACCTCGTTCCGTGCGTGAATGGAGGGAGAGGGTGGGAGAACGCACTTCATGCGCCTTGTACGCGTCGACGAACATCGCGAGCGTCGTGGCGAGCGTGCGTTGCCCGTCGGTCGCGTCGTGCGTGCATTTTAGGTCGGCCGACGCGATCACGCCCTAGATGAACGTGCCCAGGACAGAATGCATAAGCGCGGCCACAATCTGACACGCAAGAGCAGCAAGGGTACACGTACAGAAATGGCTGTGTCGGGCAGAACCAGGCGCCAGCGAAACTAGATAGGCAGGGAAGCAACGAGGCGACAGCGTCAGTCGCGCATTGCGTCGTGTCGCGCATGTGCGCCGTCACCAACGTAAGCGAGTGCATCCATACATCGAGGTCGTCCGACCGGTCCTTGGGCCGAATGTCGAGTGTGATGTGCTGCACCGGGTCCCTGCCGCCGACCCCGTTCAACCCACCGCGCGCCGTCGTCGGGTGGAGAGGCACGTCCAGGACCCCATGCTTGAGCGCGAGCAGCAACCGGTCGTAAAAAACGGCGAGCGGCCACGCGGCCGCGGGCGAACCGGGCAGCAAGTATTGTGCGAGAGTCTCATGCCTGACTGCGTGCAGTACGCGACCGGCCGTCAGTTATCACATATGACCCTCCTTCTCTTGCGCGCGCGCTTGCGAAACTCACCAACGGTGTTGTAGACCTTGCCGCTGTTGTTGATGTCAGTGACGATCACAATAAATGGCGGGAAGGTCGTGGCGGTCGCGGTGAGGCTGGTAGCTTGGAGTTGGGCGACGACGAGGTATTGCTCGACAGTGGTGCCGAAGACCGTGAGGTTGCTGGCGGGCGCGGGTGCCGCGAGTCGTGCTTGCGCTTGGTCCATGGTCGTGATGGTGGTGCGGGGGTGGAGCAATAATCATCGAGCGACGATGACTCGATGCTGGCCTGCAGGCGCGTCCTCGGCCGCAACAGCTCAATGCCGACGAGCAGCTGCTGCAACGACGAGCAGCTGCCCACCTGCACGACGGCCGAAAGTAATAGCGATTTACGCAGCAGCAACAGCAGTACCGCGATCTGACCTGCAAGCATGGCCGACGGCGGCAACCTCAACTGGCTCGCCGGCTTTCTCGACGCCGACGACGCTGCGGGCCTGACTGGTGACAGCGGCGACGCGGGCGACGCGCCGTCTACACGAACTCGCGCGACGCCATTCTCGTCGTGATTGACTGCAACCCGACCATGTTTGTGGCACCGCCCGCCAAGCCGAGGCGAGGAGGAGCGTCTGGGAATGGCGGCGACGAGTCCGACACGGACGACGAGGGCGCAAACGACCAGGATGACGAGGAGGACGAGGATGAGGGCGACGGCGTCGATCCGTTCACGCCGAGCGACCCGCTCGCGGCCAAGACACTGCGCAAGTTGCCATTCTATGCGGTCATGCAGTGCGTGCGCACGCTGCTCATGGATCGCGCTATCGACGGCACCGGCGATTTGTTGGGGGTGCTTGTATAACACGGTGGGTAGCCTTCCAGTGAGCCTGGATTGTCGGTTGCGAGCGTCGCTGACCATCGTCAACTCGCCCGTGACAGCGCAAGGCCGACGAGCCGACAGCGCGCCCTGGCATCCACTTGTACCAAAGCATGCAGGAGCCCGACGCGAATATCATTCGCGACTTGTGGGAGATGGGGTCGAGTACGTTGTGCGCTGTGCCATATCGGTGTGCCGCTCTCTTTCCGCAAAGTTTTGACTTGATCGCGGCACGTAGACGAGGCCAAGTTCGACAAGGATATTGGCAGCACCGTGCCCGGCTTCCCGCCCGCGAGCCTGACGTCGGTCGTACAGCAAGCGCTCGCTGCGTTCCAGTCCATGTGCGTGCGCGTGCCGACTTGTCTCAAACAGTACATTTCTGACCCCTCCTCCCTCGTCTCTTTTGCAGCAAGGGCAAAGTCGGCCACAAGCGGCTCATCTGGATCACCAACCACGACTGCCCGCCCGGGTGTGACGACCTCGGCACCAGCAAGGCGCTGCACACGCGGTTTCGCGACGCGCGCACCATGGGCATCGACCTCGCGTGCTACTTTTTCCGAACGGCCACGACCGGCACCTTCGACTTGGCTCCGTTCTGGGGCGCGTGTCTCGGATACGACGAGGACCACGACTACACCTCGCTTGATACCGCTGAAACCGACGGCGTGCCCCCGTCCCTGACGGTCCCGCTCTTCGTCACGTCCCCGTCGGTCCTGCGCTCAGCGATGCGCCGGCGCGACGCCAACGCACGGGGTTCCGCGCGGTGTTCCGGCTCACGCCCACCTCGGCGATGGGCGTGCGCGGGTACGTCATGTACATCAAGGCGCCGAAACAGGCCGCGGCGCCCGCGCGCGTGCTCGCCGAAACGTATGCGCCCGTGACGCGCGTCTCGCAATTCTTTTGCGAGGAAACGACGGGCGTGATTGACCCGGGGATGCAAATCGAATTGGGCACGATCTATGCGGGCCAGAACGTCTACATGTCGCTCGAGGAACGTGCCGCGATTATTGGCGGCCTCGGCAACGCGGGCGTGATTGTGTTACTCGGATTCAAGCGGCGCAAGACGCTCAAGCGCACGCATAACCTGACGCACTCGACGTTTCTGTACCCGGATGAGGCCGCGTACCGCGGGAGTATTGCTGTCTTTGCCGCGCTCGTCGACCAGTTGATTTTGCAGGACAAGTACGCTGTCGTTCGGTACCACCCGCGCGCTGGATCGGCGCCGCGCCTGATCGCGCTGATTCCGCAGCGCGAGTAGCGCGACCCCGTCACGAACGACGTGGTCGTTCCCGGCGGGCTGCACGCGACCCCGCTCCCGTTCAAGGATGACATACGCCGCGTCTAGTGGCCTGTCCCGCCGAACTTGCCAAATGGTGACGAGGTCGATCCAGATGTGGATTATGTCGGTGCCGCGCGGAGACCGGGTATGGCCGCGGCGATTGCGGCAGTCGCGGGGAAATGGCGCGCGGCAGCATTCGACCCGTCGGCGTTCCAACGGACCGACACGCTGCAGTTTGCGCGCGTCATGCATGCCAAGGCGCTCGATCGGCCGGTTGTCGAGCCGCCACCGGACGTGGACGAGTCGGGGCTCACGCCCGATTATGCGCGGTGGCAGGCGCGGGTTGCGTCCGCGGCGAAAGCATTCCTTGCCGCGGCTGGGCCGCTGAGCAGGGCTGGGACGACTAAAGCAGCGGTGCCCGCGGTGAAACGGAAACGCGGGCCGGACGAGATGGATACAGAGGTCTTAGCGGCAGCGCACAAGTGGTTGGCAGAGAATGGGTCGCTGAACCAGTGGACCATTCAGCAGCTCAAGGAGGTGTTACGCGAGTTGGGGTTGCCGCTGAGCGGGCGGAAGGCCGAGTTGGTGGATCGAGTCGAGACGGCGTTGCGGGAGACGCAGGCAGACGCCGGCAGCGGCGCGTAGTATTTATGATTTTCCAGTGTCTGGCAGCGCATGCCAAAAAATCAGCGCTTCGTGCTCTCGCTTGTCCCCGCATGCCGCCGGGGCATTGCAAGCCAACGCTCGTGCTCCCAGCTGCTTGAGCTCGAGCGCGCGAATCGCCCACTTCGTCACCTGATTGAGTCACTTGGTAATCGTCGGGAACCTGTACGACTTGAGGAACATGAGCCGCGTGATGCTGAGCGCGAGGTCACGCGGGGCCGCGGCCTGGGAGGACGGCTCGCACTGCTCGTAGGGCTGCGCGCCGACGAGCCCTACTCGAGCATGAAACTGACGATCCCGACGGCTTTCCGCGTCGCCAAGTCGAATTGCACTCAAAAACAAATCGGGCGCGCTTGCTTGGTCGCGCACGCCCGTGGTACTGCGCCCGTACAGAAGCGACTCGCCGCGTGCCGTGAGCTTCTTGCTACGCGTTGCTGTTTCTGGCGCCGTGCGCGGGAGCAGAAACAAGCCGACGAGATTAGCGACCGACATTGCACGTGTGGTCGTCTGGAGCCGATTCCTTGCTCAGCATGGTTGCTGCACGTAAAATTGGGCGTCGGCTGAGGGGTTGTTGGTTTACGGCGGGATACTGCTGGCAGCGAGCACAGACGAGGAAGAGTGCTGGTGCACGAGGTTGCGAATCGAGCGCGTCAACTGCTAAGACGCTTGTCGTCGGCCTTGAAAAAAAACCGGCAATTGCACGTGCAGGAGCTCGGATGTAGTAGTTGGGTTCGCTCGAAGGATCGCTGAGACGGTGACAGTGTTGATGCTGTGAGGATGGAAGAAGAGCGCTGGTGCGTGTTGGTGCTGACTCAAGTGCTGGATCGCATGCGAGATGCAAGCTGCAAAGAGTCAACCAAGTGCAATCCTATTTTCGCGCCTAATTTCTAACATTTCGGCAGCTTGTTTTCCTCAACGTGCGTGCGATGTGGTAACAATCAGCGGAGCCCAGCCGCGGCTTGACCATGTGCGACGTGCTGCTGGGTCAGAATCGAGTGTGGTCACTGGTCGGCCAAGTTCGTTGGATCACAAAACACCACTCCTTGCTCTTCCTGCAACTTCTTGTCATCGTGCCCCCGCGACTTCTGAAAGTCTGTCGTCGCTGCCATTGCTTTGTCGTCTTTGGAGCCACCGCCAATATTGGACCAAAGATCCTTGCGCGGACTTGTGACGAGCATGTCAAATCCAGGTCTGAAGTAGCCTTCAATTGTCCCGTCTCATTCTGCTGGACCTGACCGAGCGAAATCAGGGACATGAATGTGAACAACCTGGCGGAATCAACCCGGTCGGATGCGCACATCCCGCTCGTTTGGCAACGAAGGAAATCAACTGGATATCAAATTGCCAATCCTCATGAAACAAGCTTTCAAAACCGGCTGCTGCAAAATTGTCTGCAAATGCATCATCCCAAACTATCAGCGCCACCACGCACTCACCTCTTGCTTTACGTCTTCTTGCACAGAATGTACTTATCACTGCCCGCGTTATCGGGCGATGTGACGGCCTGGCCCGGTGCCACTGCCTTGGTCACGAGCACTGACGGCCTGTTCCCGCCGACCCAGACCTGCTTGTTCACGCCCACGACCGAGACGGCGAGCGCCGTCGCCTTCATCACTTCCGCGGGCTTGGACGCATCCAGAACCGCGGGCGTGGCACCGTCACCCAGCGCCTGCTTGCACATGGCCGCCGCATGCTTGATGTGCGTCGCCGGGCCGATAACCGCAAGGTTGCCATCCTTGCGCGCGATCTGCGGCGTCGGCGGAGCCGCAACCGCAGCCGTCGTCGACGAGTTCGTGGCCGCCGCGGCCTTGAGCGTTGCCGCCTGCTGGCAGAGCGGGTAGGCCGGCGCGTTCAGGAGCGTGATACCCGCGTTGGTGATCGTGTCGGACGTGGCGCGCACGTTCAGCTGCAGGGCGACGCCACCGTAGTCGTTGCCATCCCACGAATTGACCACGACGGCATCAAGTGGGTTCGGGTTCACGGCGGTGCTCGCGCGCACGGCGTTGACGACGTCGGCCCAGTTGGCCTGCGTCACGTCGGCCAGGGTCAGGCCCGCCGCCTGGCACGCGGCAATGGCCGCGTCCTTTGAGTTCACCTTGCCAGCGCCCGTCACGACCTTGAACTTGGACCCGAGCGTCGGGTCAACGTACTATTTGACGGTGGGGAGCGAGATGATCGTGAGTATGTGCGCAAAGTTAACACACGACCACTAACCCCACAAAACGCGATGTAATACGTACGACACCCTTTCCGACCTTGAAAAAGCCCGCCCCGCCGCCATAGGGCGACGCCGTAGCCGTAATCATAAAGGCTGAAGTCCCAGGCGCCAGCGGGTAGGCGCGGTGCGAAAAGTCGGACACGGTCAAGGCGCTGTCCGGGTCGTAGCCGACGCTCAGGTCGCACCTCACGGACGTGGGCTCCGACGTGAGGCCTACAACAGCATCAAAGCGTCAGAAAACTGCATTTGCGTCGGTCCGCAACACTCAATACTGCGGGAGGCACGCCACCACGCACCCTTGTCCTGTCCGTTGATGTTCACAGTGAAGCGGTCGCCCGAGCAGTACTACAGTGACGCGTTCCCGTCCATCATTCGTGAGCTCTCCTCGTAACAAGCACAACGCGTCACAGAAAATACGCACAGCGTCGGTCACAAGCAAGTACCCGGCCTCATCGAGCGGCACTGTCGTGGCGTACGTGGGCGTCGACGTCCCAGCCGACCCGAACCCGAAGTCGACCCACTGCTCCAGGGGCACTTGCACGATGTTGTCGTCGGCGCGCACCGAACCGGCCGTGATGGCGAGCAGGGCCAGCGCGAGCAAAAGCGCGAATGGGCGGGGCGCCGGGGACATGGTTGAAGTGCGCGCGAGAGTCCTCGAGGCAGCGTTGGACCAGCATCGGCAGAGAGCGGGAGATGGCCATTTTATAACCACCCGCGACGGCCGTGTGCTGTTGAGCGGCTCAACATGCGGCGCCATCCCAGCGCGCACGCGTTTCGGAGCTGTCAGGGGAGCGCGACGTGCATGCGCAACGGAGCACCGGAAGCGGTTCTTCTGAATAACATCTAGATAATTTCGGGGCTGCGGCGGGCAGGTGGCACAGGAAGCGGACGGATGTGCGCATGTGGGGCGCGGTGGCTGGCAACTTTCCGGGCTGAGACGATGCTCCACGAACCTGGAAGGCACTCTTGATGCACCCTGGATGGTTTCTCTGCTCAGGTTGAACTTGGAGCTGCGGGGGGGGGGGGGGGGGGAGAGGGGGCATAGGGCAGCAAGGACCACCGTTCTGCGTAACGAAATGAATGGGCTTCATCCGCACTTCAGAGCGACTGTTGTTACCAGCTGATGGTGTTGAAGGGCTACCGATCAGGCACACCGACCAGGCACAACGGGCGTCCGGGCACCGATGTTGTTTGTGAAGACGTCGCGGCAATAATCGTATCTGAGGACGATGAGACTTGGAATGGTTGGATGTGTGTCGAAAGCTTGAGACCGCGACCAGAGCGAAGTCGTGAGGCGCCCGATGGAAGGTTCCAATCAGGTTCCCAATCACTCCACCAACAGTAAGACTCTCAAGCGCAAAATACGAACATAATCCAGCTAAACAGCGTCAATTCGTTTGCAACACCGTTTCCCTACTACGAACGCGCAAAAGCGGCAACGGATATCCAATATACAATCCCTCTCGTCTCCACCTTCCCACTTGCTTAGCCCCACACGTCCTCGACATACCGCCCAGCCTGCTGCAGCCCGGCCAAGTACCTCTCGCCGTCGTGGTCGGGCACGTGCGCCGCGACCATAGTCGCGAGCGTCTTGAACACGTCCTTTGCCATACCACGTGCCGACCCGCAAATGAACAGACGCGCCCCCTTTTCCAACAAGAGCGGCACGACCGTCTCGGCCGCTTGCTCAATCGCATGCTGCACGTACTTGGCCTTGCTCTCTGGATCGCGCGAATACGCCACGTGCAGGCCCGTCAGTACGCCCTCGTCGACTGCCGCTGTGAGCTCAGCGTGGTACAGGTCGTCGTGCATCGGGTGGCGGCACCCGTAGAACAAGTGCGCGTCGCCACCCACCGCGCCGCGGGCACGGCGCGCAGCGACGAACCCAAGGAATGGCGCGAGCCCCGTGCCGGCACCGACCATGATCAGCGGCACGCTCGCGTCGTCGGGCAAGTGGAACGCGTCGCGGCACGGTTTCACGGCGCCGTACAGCACGTGTCCGACCTCGGCGCGCTGCAGGAACCGCGAGCACACGCCGTCGCTCACGACGCCCACGCACAGGTGCACCGTGTCCGGGTGCGACTCGTAGGCGGACGCGATCGAGTATCGGCGCGGGATCGTGGCGGCGGTCGCAGCGAGGACTTCGGCGAGAGTCACGCTAGGAGCGGCGAGGATCGCGTCGAGCGTGCGCCGGTAAGTCGAAGCAAAGGCCTTGAGAGCCTCGCGGTCCTGCAGCCGCACACGTTCAGCCGCGTCGGTCTCGCCGAGCTTGGTGAGGACGAGTTCAGCGACAGCACGCGTCGGTGCACCCGTCAGGTCGGCGAAATAGGTCAGCGCGTCGCGCACGGTCGCGGACGTGCCAGCGGCCATGATCGCGCCCGCGGCCGTTTTGGCCGAGACCGAAGACCCTGGGTGCGTCTTGAGCGAGAAGACGGCGTCGAGGTCGGCACCAACGTGCACAGCCACGGCGGCCGCGTCCTCGGGACTCTGCTCGGGCCACACTTCAAAGTGGTCGCCCTCGCGGTACCTGGTTGTCGCCGACTCATCGGTAGGCAACGCAATCTCAATGTGCCTCGTCGACTTGGCCGCGGCCGCATCCATCCCGGGGATGGCCACGGGCGTGAGCAGCTCGCGGTTGGCCACGAGCGTCATGGCCGTGTGCGCGGCCGTCGGGCGCAATGGGATCGCCGACTGCGAATCTACAAACTCGACCTGCACAGACTCGGCCTGCTGCGCGGGCACGGGCGTGAACATCGGGTGCGGCGCGGCCGACTTCTCGTCGGCGCCTACGTTGAAGTGCGACTGGAGCGACACCCAAAACACGGCCTGGTAGGCTGCAAAGTCCCCCTCGATATCGCCATCGGCATCGCCAAACCCGAAATTCGCAATCCGTTCGGCACCAAGCGCATCGAGCCGTTCATCGACAAACTTGGGGAACTGCTGGAACGTGCGCCACTGCGAGTTGCCGCACCCAAAGACGGCGTACTGCAGACCCTTCAAGTCGTGCGCGCCCTTGAGCCACTGCGCCGCGTGCACGGCATTGTCCGGCGGCTGGCCGTTGTACGTTGACGTGATAAAGACGTGCACCCAGTCCTTTTTGATGTCGTGCTCGTGCGCGACCCACGCGTCGAGCGTGGCCATATCCGTCTTGATCCCGAACCGCTGCGCCGATTCGGCCAGCTGGTGGCAAAAGTCCTCGGCCGTGCCCATGTTCGAGCCGTACACGAGCTGAATCCCCGGAATCGGCAGCGGTGCCGTCGGCGCGACCAGTTCCGTCGTTGGGCGCGCGCCCATCGCTGTGGCTGGCCGGTTCTGCACGCGCGCAGCGAGCTCGTCCGGGTCCGGCAATTCCGTGCGCGCGTGGAAGAGCATGTGCAAGTCGAGCGGCTTGAGCGTGACGGCCACCGGATCAAACGTGCACGGTTCGGCGCGCGGATACTCAAACTCGTACTTGCGAATCAGCGTGGCGAGCGCGACCTTGGCCTCGAGCATTGCGAATGCCATGCCGAGACACGCGCGCTCGGCTGTCGAGAAGGGCAGCCACGCAAACCGGTGCCGCTTGGCCTCGTTCTCTTTGGAGAAATGGTCCGGGTTGAATGCCGTCGGGTTGGGGCCCCACAAGTCGCGCGAGTGGTGCAGGCCGTTGATGTTGACCATGACGCCGTTGCCGGCCTCGACGAGGGTGCCGCCCGGCAGAACAGTCGAGGTCACGCACGACTTGCCAAGGGCCGGCACGGGCGGGCGCACGCGGAGCGTCTCCTTGAGCACTTGCGTGATATAAGTCAGCTGCGAGATTTGCTGCGGCGTGATCTCGGCGGTCGGGTCGGCGCCGCACACACGGACGGCCTCTTCCAGGACACGCTCGCGGACCGTCGGGTACTGCGTCAGAAAGTAGAGGCACCACGAGAGCAGCGTCGAGGTAGTTTCGTGACCAGCAATCAGGAACGTGATCACTTGGTCGCGGATATTCTCGTCGTCGAGCGATTCGCCGTTTTCGTCCTTGGACGTGAGCATGAAGTTGAGCATGTCGCGCTTGGTCGCATCCGGGTTGGCGCGGCGGTGCGTGATCACTTCCTCGACCGTTTGCCGCATCAATGCGAGTGACGCATCAAATTTGCGGTTCGTGCGCGACGGAACCCACTTGTAGAGCCGTGTGTGCGACGAGCGGACTTTGGCCTCGGCCAAACAGTAGTTCATGGCGTCGATCTGCAGAAGGAGAGTAGCAAGATTGTCAGTTTCATTCGCGCGCATCCGACAGAAGCGGGCCAAACAGAAACACGTACGAATGGGTGCATCGGCGCGTCTGGCGCGTCGAGCAAGTGGAAATCAAACGCGAACCCGCACATGCCAATCGTCTGGAACGTGAACCGCGTCATCCACTCAGTGACCATGACCGGCTCGCCCAACTGCTGGTCGATCGCGGCCGTCAACTGCTGCGTGACATGGTTCATTTCCGGCACGTATTGCTTGAGCGGCGCGGTCCCGAACCCGGGAATCAATAGCTTGTGTGCCTTGGCCCACAGCGGATCGCTCGTGTCCGACGTGAACAGGCCGCGGCCACCGACCGGCTGGATCTCGCCCAAGAGCCCGGCAATCTTCTTGGTGAAAAACGGCGACTCGTACATGACCTGCTCGACGACGTCGGCGTCGGACGTGACGACGATCCGGCGCCCGAAAATCGTGAGCGCGAACGTGGGCCCCAGCTCGGCCGTGAGCTTGCGGATGGGCGTGATGAACTCAGGCGCGAGCAAGTGCGCGTGGCCAAAGACGGGGATTGCCGGCGGGCTCTGCAGCGGGCGAGTCGTGGGCTCGCCGTCGACGAGCACGAGCGACTTGAACCGCGCGAGCGAGACCTTGTCGAGCGAAAGCACGGCGCGGCCCTCGTCGGTCGCGAGGTACCACTTGGCTACGGCGGCGGTGATGAAGGGGATCGGGTCAGTTTCCGGCGCGTCTCGCGGCTCGAGGCAGGACCATCGGCTGGGTCGGGCCCCAACCACACCCAACCCGCAGGTCGCGAAACGCGAAAGTGTACCATCGTCGTCGAGCCCAAACTTGACGTGCACTTGCGCGCGGATCTCGGCGGGTTTTGTCAAGTGCTTGGCGTAGTGGATCATGACCGACTGGTTGTTGCGCTGCGGCGACGTGACAAGGAGCACGCCCACGGCGGCCGCTTGGTCTGCAGCGGGGCACGGCAGGTCGACTTCGGCTGCCGCAACGCCGTCGTGCGGCACCGGGCACTGCGCAACGGTGGGTGCCATGGTGGTGGTGGTGGATAGGGTCGTGCAAGGAAGCGGAAAGAAGAAAGTCTTGGCGGATCACGGTCGATGGCGACAGCGAGGGAAGAGGGCGGTAGGTCGGTCGCGTCAGTCGCGAACGAGGAGGATGAGCAGGGTAAAGTCGCTCGCCAACGAGTGAGAGGAAGCACGGCAGCGGACTTGGAGTATGGATAGAGAGCGCGACAGGTGCGGGTGGTCGTCCCTTTTATACGACCGTCACGACAGGCTGTAATGAATGACCAAGCACGTCACGACCAAGGAGGCAACAAGACGCGTCGCGTGCGGGCAGGCCGGCAGGAAGAGGTGGGAGACCGGGCGGGTCGGGAGACACGGCCAAGCGATCGTAATTACGCTGATGATCCAATCGCAAGCTGTGGTGGTTCCGCTGCCGCCGGGTCGTGCTGCCGCTCCTCGACGGCCACGGCGAATCCACCGCCCCCGCACTCCCGCTCCCGTTCAAAAACGCGCCGCACTCCGTGGTGCGCCGACAAGGCCGGGTTGCTACCGTCGTCGAGCACGTCAACGGCGAGGGAACGCCCCGTATCAAACAAGGCGCGCAACACGACCATCCCAACATCGCTTGGAGAGCGCGTCGCGGATACAAGCAGCTGTTCCCCCGCACGCATGACGTACGGCGATAGGCAAATGGACAGCGAACAATGCCTTGGAACGTGGCGCTGCGCCGGCGGGATGGTCGCGCGAGTTTGTGGGGCGCCACGGCGGCGGCGCGGCCATGACATGAACCGACCACCACCTCGCTGGTCCACCTGCGGGGAGTGCTAGTTTGCGCCGTCGCGCGGGCCGGGCCAGGTGTCGATCCCGCCGACATTGGCGTGCGCCGCGACAGCGGGAGACGCGCCGTCATGTTGGTGATGGTGGCTTTGACATCACCAAACGAAATGCAGAGAGGAGGCATGGGACGCTTAGATCGCAAGTCGGTGGAAGCAGCGATGCTTCGAGTAAAATACGGCATAATGTGCACGATCACGGAATAATACACGCGTTTAACTCGGGCAAGCCGCATCGCGACCCCGTGACCTTTTTC
The DNA here is from genome assembly GCA_000151295.1 of Allomyces macrogynus ATCC 38327. NCBI lineage: Eukaryota > Fungi > Blastocladiomycota > Blastocladiomycetes > Blastocladiales > Blastocladiaceae > Allomyces > Allomyces macrogynus. The sequence goes on from GG745331.1 coordinate 1,830,725, forward strand.
CCAAACGCGTTTGCCAAACGCGTTTGCTCTTCCTTTCAGCTTGGCGCCTGTCGGTTCGGCAGCCGGCACCGCGCCCTTCACGCCCGCCAAAAAGGCAAAACGCGCGATTGACATTGGCCATGCAAAGAGCCACAGGGTCCCACCCAGAGGACCCAGCGGCGTGCCGACACGCTCGCCAAGTCACACGGCGCCCATGCAAAATCCATGAACCAAGTCGTGCAGGACCACCCCTTGTGACCGCGCCGTTGGGGGAACATGGGCGGGGACGCGTACGACGCGTTCTTGTCGCTTCTCTGCCGCAGCCGGACGGTGTTCTCGCCGACTCGTATAAAAGCTGCGCAGTATCCTGGGCCGCCAACGCGTTCTCTCCATTGGCAGCACGCGCGACCGACCACTTCAGCACCCACCACCAACCGACCAACCAACCAATCAACGAACCAGCAACCATGGCCCTCCTCGCCTCGCTCAACCGCGGCCGCCCCGCTGCCCGGTATGCATCGACATCAGCATCTGGATCCACGCCGCGAACGATTCTCAACCAATGTCATCGTACACTATGAGCTGATCTCGATGGCCGCGTACACTCTTTCCAGCCGCTCGCTCGGCGCCTTCTTCCAGCGCACGCCCGAGCTCCTCCCGCTGGCCGCGGCCGTATCGTTCGGGTGTATTTGTACGTGACAATTCGCCATCAATGACGTTCACGCGTCGCTATTCCCCTCGAGCTGACCATTGCAACGTTTGCGATTTGTAGACGGCATCTACAAGATGGTCGACAAGACGACGACCGATCCGCACCTGCGCAAGCGCGGCGTCGAGGGTCTGCCGGACCCGAACGCATGGAAGGCACGCGTGCGCGTCGAGTGAAAAAGTCGTGGACGATGCGTCGCACTGCTTGGTCGTCGAGTTCTCGTGGAATACCTCACCGCCGTGCCGCGCGTGTCGGCGCGCTGGGTCGTGGCCGTTGCGTCGTGGACCAAAGTCGTTATGTAAATACGGTTGATATCGAACAATGCTTTCTCTCTTATTTACGTCCGCGAGGTCGACCGTTCGACATGGCGGCTCGCCGGTCAAAGCAAGTCAGTTCTGCTTGCGGGACACGGTTGGCGCTGCAGCCGTCGTCGTGCAACTGGCGCGATGGGTCCTGGCTGGAACGATGGGCCAAGAAATCCGAGGCCGATCCATTTAAAGTCCAGTTCTCGATATCGTCGTCTCGGCGCTCTTGCGAGGTCAATGCCTCAGCAACGTCAGGTCAGCAACGGCAGGTCTTAAATTCAAACTATGGGCTACTCTACCCCGCTTCCCCCAGCGCGCGCGACCCTCTCTTCCTCCACACGATCTTATCAACTGCTGCACGAACACACAAGCCCAACCCCCCAGGCGGGGGGCTCCCTCGCCCATTCGTCCCACCACCCATCGGGCCCAAGCTTCTCCGCGCCCCTCGGCACATCCGCAAACGGATCCGTCATGATCGCCAACGCCTTGGCGATGGCCTCGCTCTCCCCCTTTTCCGCGGCCTCGATCGTCGCCTGCGCAATCCACTGCCGCAAGACAAACTTGGGGTTCGCCTTCTTCATCCTCTCCACCCTCTCCTCGGCAGTCCCCGGCTCACGTGCGATCCGGGCCACGTAAGTCGCGCGCCACGCTTGCCATTGCGGGACGAGATCGTCCGCGTGCGTGTCGCGCGTCGCCCCGTCGAGTAAGTCGGCAGCGGGGGTGCCCGGTTTGGGCAGGCCGCAGGCGAGCGGGTCCTTGGGGGTGAAGAAATGCGCGAGCGGGTCGGTGTCAGTGGTGGGGTCGCTGGTGGAGAGGGTGCGGAAGAAGACGGTGTAGTCGGCCTTGGCGGCTTCGAGGAGCGCGAGGAGCGGCTGTATCAAGGTCGCGTGGTCGTCGGGCTCGGCTATCATGAGACCGAGTTTCTGTCGGGCGAGTGAGACAGGGTGGATTAGTGACTGCATCGGATCGACGCGCCAGTGAGAGATCAATACCTTGCGCATCCCTTCTTGGAAATGCGTGTCGTACAAGTCCTCGTACGGCGTCACCGCATCCACGACCGCCTGCTTCCCCTGCTCAATAAACTTGGCGCGCTCCTCGTCCGACTCGACCGCCGCCAAAGCCGCAATCTCCTCCAACGTCTGGCCCGCAACCTGCCGCCCCACCAACTCCACGAGTGCGTTCGCCAATTTCGCCAAATTCCACAGACCCACCGCGCGCTGATTGCGCAACGAGTACCGCCCCGTATGATCGCTGTGGTTCACCGGATGATCCGGATCATACGCGTCCAAGAACCCGTAGGGGCCAAAATCAATCGTCAGGCCGAGCAGCGACATGTTATCCGTGTTGAGCACGCCGTGCTCCCACGCGACCAAGTCCCAGAGCGCGACCACTTTGGCCGTCCGATCCGCCACGTCCGCCAACATCCCCGCGACTTGGCCCTGCGCGGCCGGGAAGTGCTGGTCGAGCGCGAATTTCGCGACCTGCGCCATGTGCACGATGTCCCCGCGCATCGCAAATACTTCAAACGACCCGAACCGCAACCACGACGGCGCGGCGCGCGCGACCACGGCACCCGGCTCGATTTTCTCGCGGACGACCGGCTGGCCCGTGGCGATCAGCGACACCGCGCGCGAAGTTGGTATCCCCAAGGCCGCGAAATGCTCCGAGCACAAGAACTCGCGAATCGACGACCGCAGGACAGCGAACCCGTCACCGAACCGCGAATAGGGCGTGTTGCCTGCGCCCTTGAGCTGCAGTTCCCATGTTTGTCCAGCAGCGTTGCGGTACTCGCCGAGGGATATGGCGCGGCCGTCGCCGAGCTGGCCCGCAAACGACCCGAATTGGAATCCGGCGTAGCAGTGCGCCCACGGTTGCGCGCCGGGCGGGACCGCGAACCCGGACAGGTACGCGACGAGCCGGTCGCGGTCGGCGTCGGTCCAGGACGCGAGGTGCGCGTCGGTGTCGTCCGCGGGGAGGTCGAATAGGCGCAAGGCCGAGGGTGCGACGCAGACTATGGTAGGTCTGGGATTAGACGGGCGCATCACCAACTTCAAACGCGTTCGGACGTACGTACTGAGTTTCGGGTCGGGTGGAACTTCGGGCACGACAAAACTGTATGCCGCGTTCTTGACTTGCCGCGGCGTGCGCATCGCCGCCTCGGGCGTCGTCTCGACCGACGGGGTCAACGCGTCGCGCGGCAGACGCGAAATGTACTCGAACGCGTTGATTTTCCAGTCGCGCATCGTCGGCGAGAGCGCGTCGTCGGGCGGCACGACAAACGTGGTCTCGGGCACTTGCACCGAGTCGGGATCGAACGCGTCCATGCTGGTAACACTGGTCGTGATCGAGCGGGCAAACGCGGCGGCAGGAAGGTATTTATGGGGCGGCAGGGCACGGAACCGGCGCCAGGTCGCGGTCGAGAGGGGCCGGCAGAGGCGAGAGGGGGACGAGGACGAGGACACGTTGAGTGCGGAGCACGGCGCCAAGAGTCTTGCGGCCCGGGTCGCGGAGGAGAGGGGAAGATGCCGAACGAGGAGAGCCGAGCGGTTGGCGGCGGCGGAGCGGGCGAGCGCGGCGTACGGAAGCATGACACGGCTCCGTGCGGCAGCCGGAGCGAGATCGGGAGCGGGAGGTCTGCACGGTGGCCGCGGGGGTGGCGGCGGTCGTGATGCCGCGGGTGAACGACACGTCAACTGGGGGGCGGGCGCGCGATGTGAGGGTCGGTTCGGCGGTTGCTGGTTGCTGACCAGATCGCGGCTCGGCCACCACGCGCTTGCTCTTGCCGAACAGCATGGCATGGACGCATGCCACAGACATCGCCTGTGTTGTCGAGCGCGACTTCCGCCGGTCGTGAAGTGAGCATGACCGGGTGGAGAACGAGGAGACCGCCTCTCATGAATGCTCTCCGTCGCAGGGGCAAGGAGAACATGCTCTCAGAGCACGGTGATGGCGGCAGACGTGACCCAAGGACGAAGCAAGCACGAATGCATTTGCACAACAATGAACCAACTCCTCATCGATACTAATCCACTCCAACCTCGCAAACTAATGCTCGCACAGGTTGTACGTCGCCCCCGAGTAGGCCAACTCCTCAATCTCCCCAACCGCCGACGTGCGCTCGTCCATCAGCTCGAGCCGCAACTCCTTGGCCTCGTCGAGCGTCATGGCCCCGTCAATCTTCTTGACGACCGCATCAATCATTTCGCGCGGCAGCTGCTGCCCCGCGGCAAGCGGAAATTGCCCGTCCTTGGCCCACGCGTCAGCAATCCAGTCGGCCTGCTGCGGCGGCACGCGCGACGTCGAGACCACCTCCTCGCCAATCGGCGAGCTCGGATCAACCAGGAAGAAGGCCACAATCTTGCGATGGCCCTCGCGCGACTTGTCAGCCAGCTCAAACGGCGCGACATGATGCTGGTACATGTTCGGGAATGCGACCATGCGCCCTTGGCGCGCCGAAATGTGGCCCCACGGCTGCACGAGCGGGCCGTCGCGGTAGAGCGCGTAGGCAAACGAGATGCCGTGGTCGTCTGACTGGTCGTACTCGGGCGGCTTGACGCCCGTGCGGAACTCGAGGTGCGACTCGGTGATGTTGTCCACGTCGTAGTAGTAGAGCGCCGTGGCCACAATCGCCTCGTTGAGCATGCCCTCGATATGCCACGAACCGCCAGGGTAGGTCGGGTTCGACGGGGTCAGGTGAATGTTGGCGAGCTTGGTGATCACCTTGAGCGTACGCCCGCGCAGCGAGTAGGGTACAAACGAGTGGCCGGCGACATCAAACTCGTCGGCCGGGTCCGGCAGGTTCGGCACGCGGTTCTCGTACCAGTCGTCCCACGACGCGTACTGGTTGTTCTCCGTGTCGTCCTCGTCGTAGCTGTCGTACCATTCGTACGGGTCCGGGTCGATGCGCATGGGCGTCGGCGTGGCCACTTGGCCGAGCACGCGCTCCAGCAGGGGAAGCGCGCACTCGAAGACGCGCGCGAGCGTCGGGTAGAGCGCCGCGTGCCACTCGGGATGCAAGTTGTTAATATACGACTTGATCGCCACCTTGCCCTCGCCGTCGACGGCAAAGTCGGACGGCAGCCACTGGAACTGTTCCGACAAAAACATGTACTGGCGGAAAATCTTGTCGGTGTAGCTGCCCGCCGGTTTGGGCGCCCCACCGCTGATGAACTTGCGCCAGTCGTCGAGGTTGAGCATGGGCGCGTCGAGCACGCGCGTGCGCCCGTAGACGAGCGGGTAGAGCGACGGGTGCACAAGATCGAGCACTTGGTTGTTGCTGCGCGGGTGCCAGTCCTTGCGATGGTCCGGCACATTCTCGAGCAGGCCGTGCACTTGCTGCACGAGCGCCGTGAGCACGTCTTTAGGCACGGCCTCGTCGAGCGCAAACACGCCGTCGGTTCCGGCGAGCATCGGCTGGTTCTCAGCCTCCCAGTCGAGTTCCTTGAGCACGTAGGCAAAGTCGGCGTCGGGCATGGGCCCCTCCAGGATGCGATCGCGCTGTTCGTCGTCGTCCATGACCTCGTCCTCGTCATCATCGCTGGCGTAACTGTCCACGCGACGGAACCGGCCGACCACGGGCACGGGCCACGACGTGGCCGCAGCGGCCTCCTTCATTTCGGCCGTGAGCTTGGCGCGAATCTCGGCATCGCGCCACTTGCGCGCCCAGTTCGGTTTGTCGCGTACGGCGTTGAGGAGCGCACACATGCGCTGCTCGCGCCGCGTACGCGCGTGGTACTCGGCGCATTCGCCGTCATAGTCGTCGGTGCGGTCGACAAACGGGAGTGGCAGCGGTTTGGTCGGCTCCGCAGAGGCGCTGGTGGTCGACGACTGGGACATGGCAACGGCAGGTTTCTTGAGCCGTGTCGGGCGGGCGTCAGGCGGGCAAGAGAGCTTTCAACTGTGCGTCGTACGATCGGTGGTCAGCGCGGCGCTGGAAGCGAGGTTTGCAGGCTGCAACGGGCACTTGGTTGAGAGGTCAGCGGCGGGCTGCTGGCCTTTATGAGAAGGGGCGCGCGACTCACTGGGAGCAGGCAATCTTGTCACCGTGGCCGACCGTTGCCACAGCTGCCCAGGTGTGTTGTTCCGAAACGCACAACTCACATTCGTTTCTGTTTTTGGCCTTACACCCTGGTCGTGCGCCACCGACCAGAACGACGAGATCTTGGGCAAACACGCGCAGTGGACGAAATGAAAACGAAAATAAGAGCAAGAACTAACAGCCATGTTTCTCTCTGGGTGCAGGCGATCGTCAACAGCGAAATTGCTGCAGCGAAGCAAATGGCCGGAGCAGGCTGTTGCTCTCGCCGGTTCCTGTGACGTGGACGCCTGCCACCCAGCTCCGACCGCTGATTGTCGCGCCGTCCGCTCGTCCCCTTCGTCAACCATCGCTCAAGCGATATATCAGCTCTGAAGCCTCGCGAGGCATTCTTTTGGTGGACTAGCAGCAACCATCATGGTTCTCCACGCCCTGCTGGGTGCTGTGCTCGACCCAACCATGCTTGTTGGCGCATCTGTTGCTCGTACGAAAGCCCAGACTCCTCAACCCAACTGCAGCGCGACCCTTCTCTTGCCCGACCAGTCGCTGCGCGACCCAACCACGACCGACCCATCGATTCTTTGCACGGCGTGCAACTCGATCATGTGTGTCCGTTGCAACGTACCCGACCACTGGCCACCGCCGTGCACCGATGTAAAGGGCAAGATGACGAGCAGGAACGACTTGCTGATGATTATCTTGGCCGTTGGAATCAACGGGCATATCCGCGTCGTTCTCGGCTTCGTCGTCGTTCTTGACAGAGTCGATCGGTTTGGACGCCTAATGTTTGCGGTCATGGTCAGTCGCACAGTTCCTACATCGACACATTGAAAAAAGTAAGCACGGCCGCAACTCACCTGAGCGTAATTTTGGTGAGCCTGCACGAAAACGTCCTTGGGCAGGCACGGGATCGTTGCGGCCAGCATCCGGTTTATCAGCTCCGAGCGCCACGACATGGTCGCGCTACATGCGGCACTCGCGGAGTTTTTGTGCGGCAACCTGTGCCGGCACTCCTGGATGTTCATGGCCCCAGCAGTGAGCGCGCCGACAACTGGCCTGTGCGCTGCCGCGGGCGCCTCCATCGTGGCCTCGCCCATGGCCACTTGTGCTTTGGCTGCGGCAATTACGCCCATGACCGCGTGCCGTGCCGCCGCGACGCGATCGACCGGCCCAGCGGCCTCGGAGCCCGCCGCGGCGTGCACCGCTACGGCCGACTTGAGCTCGGCCTGCAGGGCGGTCAGCGCGACATTCGAAAAATGTAGGTGAGAACACGCATCCCAAGGAAGAGGAGGCTCATTTAGCCCCTGCAAACGGGCGCCCGGCATAAAGCCGCGCTCATCTTCATTTTTTCGTTCCAAGGATGAGGCCAATTCAAGAAGCTGTTGTTTTGTTGCGACCGAATACACCTGGCATTTATTTCTCCGAACTCCGACATCACCTTCACTAAGCGCGCGAACCACGAACTCAATGGAACCCACCCGGCGGGCGGAACCCACCCGCACCGCCCGCCGGTCGCGCGCCAAAGCCTCCACCACCGTGATGCGGCATCGGGCCTGGCGGCATTCCCGGCCGTGGCATCCCACCCGCGTGTGGCGGCCGCATCCCGTACGGCGGGCCTTGCTGCTGTTGCTGCTGCATTGGCGGCTGGTGCGCAACAAACCCGCCGCGGTGCTGCATCCTAAACGGTGGACCCTGCTGCTGCGGCGGCATCCCGTACGCACCCTGCTGCGGTCGGAGCCCAGCGGGCCCACCAAACCCACCCGCCGCGGGCCCGGGTCCAGGCGCGGGACCCGCGCCGTACCCAAATGATGGCCGGAATCCCATCCCACCCGCGCCCGCGCCGCCCGGGCCGAACGGACCGCCGCCGCCGCCGCCGCCGCCGCGACCTGCTTGGAATGGTGGTTGCTGCTGTTGCGGTGGTTGCTGGTGCGAGAACGGTGGTTGTTGCGGTTGCTGATGCTGGAACCCGCCCATCATGCGCCCGGACTGGTGCCCGCGTGACGACTCCTTGGTCATGATTCGGAACGGGTTCGTCGTCGGCGACGCGTACTGAACCAATGGTGACCGGCCGTCGATCTCGATCGAGTCGAATTGCAGTTTGGTTTTTGCCGCGGCCTCGACGGACGTGAACAGGATCCACGCCGACCTGCGCGGAATTTCAAAAACACGCAGTGAGCGAGGAAAACAAACCGAACTGGTCGAGTCAAGGAAAACGGCACGCATACCCGCGCGACTTGCCGTTGACCTTGTGCTCGCTGAAGACCACGTCCTTGACGCAGTTGGCGTCGCCCGTTGCGATCGTCGCGATTTGGATAATGTCCTTGTCGGTCGTCCACTGCTCGCGTGTCGGGGAGCAGGTCAGTGAGCACGCCCAGTCACAGAAAAGCGAGCGGTGAGATCAACGGACCCATGACAGCTCGTCGATCTGAATGGCCGACGTGGCATTGGGGTCAATCGGGACGGCCGCGACGGCACCGATGCCGGGTACGGATACGGCGGGCATGCTCTGGTCCATTGACTAGAGCGAAGATGCAAATCACATAGATGGAGCGACAAATAATCAACTTGTTGCATCGACGACAGCGTTCATGACAAAGTAACGGAATCACGGCATCAACAAGTGTTCCTGCACCCACCTTCATATCGCCATACCCGGCCAGTACGTCGTCGTCGGTGGTCATCACCTTTGCCGGCCGCTGGTCGGCGGCAGCACCACCCGCAACCTCCTCGTGCGGTCGCTTCTGGCCAGCATACGCGTCGCTGGCACTGAACATCGGCGAACCAAGGCCCGGCGCAGATGGTCCTGGAATCGGCGACGTGATGGGCGCCGAGGGCACGTCCTTGGGTCGCGTCGGGCTTTTCTATACACAGAGCATCAGAAACACGACGAGGGTCAGGAAGACCAGACGAACAATTGACAGTTGCGCGGCCACGCGAAACCACGGTCACAGCAACGCTTCGGGGCCCAGCATCACCAAGACAAGACAGGCCACGGAGAGAACTGCGCGTGATGGGCCAACGGCTCGCTTCACTCCGCGTTCAATCTGGAATGGTGCCCAACTCCGTCGCGCACACCGTGAGCGTGGTCTCGCAAGATTGTTCACTTTTTCCATGATCGTGAAACGCGCAGTGCTCGGCCGTAACGCAGAAAAAGACGGCCTACCAGCGCGGTGGACGCGGCTGCGCTGCCAGTCGCGCTGACATTGCCGCCGAGCAGGTAATCGTCGTCGTAAATGTCGAGGTCATCCATTGCTGCCAGTGTCGGGCGGCGTGGTGGGGCGTGGTGTGCAGGTTGGAATCAATTCTTGTCGTCTTGCGGAGTCTCGCGCTCTGCCAGCACAACGATGAAGTGGATGACCTCGTCGACACACACGAAAAAGCATCGGCCCCTTCGGACATGCGGGGGGGGATGCGGTGGACTTGTCGCGTGAGCATCACACTTGCAGGCTAAGGCGCGACCTTTTGCTCTTCTCCTTCAACACTGCTTATCATTATATTAATTGCCCTCGCTCGCCGTCTTCTACCATTGCGATCTGACCCGCTACTCGCTGCAATTTGTCGCCAGGGCCAGTGGAGCGCGCCCGTGCGAGCCCCGCCACGACTGGCCGACCCATCGGCGACCGTGATCGCTTCCCTTCGTTGCTCCAATTCGGCCCGACCCGTCAGCACCTGTCCAGCCGACTCGGACGCTCTTGCTCCAAACTCTCCACCCTCTATTGGCCGGCTCGCGGATCGCGAGCGCGCCCCGGAATGCAGGACGGGCCGCGGCTCTCGACCCCGACTGGGTCGACCTCTGCGTTCCCCACCACTGGCTCGTCATCCTCCGTCTACTGGCCGCACCCGCTCGGCGACGTGATCATTATTCCGTACGCCAAGCCCGAGACCACATCATCGACCGCCAATCTCTCGCTCTCGCACTCGTCGTCTGCCGGGTCCTTTCAACGCAAGCCCAAGTCGGGCCACCAGTCGCCGCTGTTGCGCTCCACGCTCGAACGCGCACGCACGGCATCGACCGGATCCATGTACGGGTCGTTTCGATCGGCGGGTGCGACGCCGCCGTCGCCGAGCCGGTTGGCTGCGAAAGTTGTGGCCGATGCGCACGACGGGGGTACAGCCGGCGCGGACCCGCTCGGCAGTGGAGCGATGAGAGCAGCTGGCGTTGCTCGGGTCAAGACGTCTGGCGTCGTGACCCACCGCGACGCGACCGTGATCAAGTCAGCGGTCATGACCTCCCCGACCCGTCCGCGCCACGCTTCTGATCCGCAAGACTCGGACTGGGCTTTTGTGCCATCCAACGTGCCGACCGTCGACACGCATGTTTCGTCCCATCACTCGCCGTCGGGCAACAATGGCTCGCACCCGAGCCTGGCGGCAGCGGCCGCAACGCGCGACTTTGTCCGCAACTTCCTGCAGACGGCGGCTCCGCCTGCGCCAACGGCGGCCCCGACGACCCCTGCTCCGGACCTGGACAAGTCGGCGCTGCTCAAGTCCATGACCTCGACGGTCGTACAGGCCGTTACACCGCACGCGGTCACTTCACCGACTTACTCTCACGCACCTGTCCTCGCCCCGGCCACGACCGCGGCCGTCGATGCGACGGCACAAGTCGCGCCCCGCCGCGCATCCGTGCAAGCATGGTCAACGTCCGGTACCACCCCCGCGCCCGTGACCGCACCCGTCCCTTCTGCCGCGCGGCGGGCGTCGGCGCACGTGTGGCCGTTGGCCGCATCGGACGTACCCATGGCACACAACCCGCTCATGGTACATCCAGACGGGATCGGCACGTCGGTCGGTGCCTACAGCACGTTTGGATCGTCACGCATGCCCGTCGCGGCACCCATGCCCGATCCAGACGTGATTCTCGAGGAACCCGTCGTACCTCGTCGTGCACCGCGTCCCGTCCCGGCGGAACCGCCGATCGCGTCGCCCGTGTGGTCGGCGACCACGACCACGTTGCTCGATACGCTCGATGCGCTCCTGCGCGATTCGCGCCGCGCCGTCAAGGACGTGCAGTCGGACCTTGACGATATGGTGACGGAGCAACTGCATCTCGGCGAGCGGCTCGCGCATTTTCGCGGCAGCTTGCACGACTTGCTCGAGTGGGAGGTGCAGAGCACGCAGGTGGCAGTCGCGGCGCTCGGGTCTGTGTCGAAAGTGCGGCGGGGGCCATTGGAGCGTCTCAGGCGCGGCAGTAACCAGGGCGAGAGTGCGTTTGGGAAGCCGATGCCGCGTGCCATGTCGACGCCGGCTCCTGACTCGCGCGACGCGAATGGTGGTGGACGGGGGCGCTGAGGAAGACGGGGGGATGGGGGACGGATGGAACTTGCGTTTAGACTCGTTGTGGCATTCCCGATACCTAAATTTTAGTTTGATCCTACAATTGGCCCAATGGGGTTCAAGTTTTCGGGTATTGGGGCTGGCAACGGAACGCTGCAGCCAAACACCAGAGTCTTCCTTTAATCGTCTGATGATGAGTTTGTTCTGGGCGATCCTTCCCCGACTTCGCGTGTAAATTGTTTTATCATGAGCCTAGCTGTGATCAAAAGCGGAACAGCCGAACCGCCAACCAACGTTGGTTCATCACCGCGAATAATTTCCGGCAAGCCCCAAATCCGCACCGAACAAAACTTAAGACAGGCAAGAGCGCAAGGTGAACGTTGTTCTGCGGCCCTGACAAGCATGGGCGGTCAATTCATATCCTGGACACGTTTGCCGGGTTAACATGACTAGAACCGAAAGATCGTAAGCATTTGACCCCGGCCCTGTCGCTCTTTGTTAAAACCATCAGTGGAAAACTGCGGTGCTCTTGTCCACCGTGTAGTGGATATGGAAACGCGCGGCTGCGACCTCGCTTTGAGCAAATCACTCTTACTTTCCAGTGACCGAACGCAAGAATATCAATCATACATTTTGGTGCATCGCTGCAAAGAGTACAAGATCAAATGGAAGAGCGTTCAGGGAAAAGAGGGTGGGGGGATGGGAGGAGGAAAAAGGGTAGTATCAAATCGGGAACCGTGATTCTTCACAAACGCCAAACGGGATCAACACAAAAGAAAACCACCAAGCGGCACTGTCGATACAGCTCGACCACCGGTTAATCTTGGTGCGTTGAGTGCTCTGATCCTTGGTGGCAGCTGGCACAGTTACGACGAGCTGATCAAATCTCGCGAATGTCCATGGCGAGCGCAATGGCGCCATGCTTCGACTTGCCCTGATACTGCCACTGGCCCGGCATGTGATGAGCGCCGCCAAACGGAGCGCCGGGACCAAAGGGCATCCCGTGCGGGCCGCCGTGCGGACCATTGTGCGGGTCATGCTCGCCAAACGGGCTCTGGTGCAGGCCATGCCCGCCGAGCGGACCTTGGTGGCCCGGGAAGCCGTGCGGGAAACCCGGCATACCGCCAGGACCCATTCCATGCGGGCCCATCCCACCAGGACCCATCCCACCAGGACCCATGCCGCCGCAACCCATGCCAACGGGGCTCATGCCGCCTGGGCCCATACCGCCGCGACCCATGCCGCCAGGACTCTGCATGCCACCAGGACCCATCCCGCCGCGACCCATCATTCCCATCATCCCGCCGCGGCCGCCCCACATGCCACGGAACCCGCCGCGCCCGCGCATCCCGCCACGCGGCGGCATACCCGTCGTATCCGGCGCGTCGCGCGTAGCCAACACGTCCTTGTCGGCGTCCGAGTCGTCGTCCTCGACATCGTCATTGCAATACTCGAGCACGGCCTTGACAAGCCCGGGTACGTCGAGCGTCACGCTCTCGGGCGCGAAAAACGGCGTGGAAAGTGGCCTCGCGCGGGAGTGTCGCGGCCTCGTCAGCCTCGTCATGGTCATAGATAGTGAACAGCGACACGAGCGGCTCCTTCTGCTCGGCCCTGAGGTCGGCGGCGGCGCCATTGTACAGCGTCGTCTTATCGCCGTCGACGGTGGCGGTGACGGTGATGTTGTCCGCCTTGATCGACATGTCGAGCGCGTACTCGTTGATCTGGGCCATGGTTGGTTGGTGGGGAGGGTGGAGAAGAGTGCAGAATGTGCGCGTCGTTGTCGTTGGTGCGTGTCGGGCAGTACACGCGGGGATCGTGGTATATATACCATCGCATCGGCGTCGCGGACGGCGCGCTCATGCCCAACGAGCTCACGACTGCGGTTGTTGGCCGACCGTGGGCGCTGGCAGTTGATACGGCTCAAATATGTCAAGAACGGGTCCCTGGGCCGTATTCGATGAGGTTCGACGCGATTCAACCGGGTTCGATCAGGTTCGATGTGCATATGGTCGTGGATGGGTTGGACAGGCAACTTGACGCCAAGGCAGCCTGTTGGTGGTCCCTCGACGCGTCTCGCAGCAGGTTTGGAGACCAGGCTGTGCGCCGAGTGTCGCAATTAAGCCTCGCGGCAAACAGCCAGTTTTGCGCTCACCAAACGTGGCGGCGAGCTTCCACGAGCTTCGATGAGGTTCGACCGATTTCTGCCACGAACCATGCATTAGGGGGGGGGGGGGGGGGGGGATCAGGCACGTCGCGCGTCCCCCTGGATCTGTCTGCTCCATCGCGCTCGTTCACGCGTGACGTCCAAGTCAAAAGAAGCAACAAGATTATTACTCGCAAGACAATCGACACCACCATTTTTGACAACGCAAAACTGCACGCGATACACTTCCACAAGCTCATGAGCCTGAGCCAGTACCGTTCAGGAACAATACAAGTCGCCCACGCCGGCACTCCACCCGTCACGACCAACACCCCGTGCACGCTCACGGTGAAAATCAGCGACAGCGCCACGAGGATGATCATCCACACCCCTGATCCTGCACGCTTGAGACCTTGACGGCATTCACAAGAAAAATAGTCATCGAGCACGTTTCATGCGACAAACGTTTCCTTGGGAAAAAGGCCGTGTGCTCATGAGTACAAGCAACTTTGAGACCGATTCAACCCGGGGAGGGAAGGAACAAGACATCACACGATGTCTGGTGCACAATCGTATTTGCCAACGCACGACCAAAACATCCCGCTCAAAACTGGACGGCGCGTGAATTACAGATGACTCTTCGTACACACCACAAGCACATACAGTTGTTTCAAGGCCACCACATTGTCACGGCAGATGTGACTCATGCGTTCGATGACCTGGCGCAAATATTTCACAATGATGCGGGCCGAAGTGGGGCTGTGGGGAAAGATCAACAGAAATGGTCCAGATTCGGTCCAGATTCGATTGCTGGCGACCCAAAATAATGGAACCTCTTCCGTTAGTGGCACGACTGCCTTGAGCATGCTGGGGTCATGTTCAATATTTTTTTGCTTCACCAAATCCATCCATTGTTAATTCCTTCCCAGTCCTCCATTCCCAAAAGGGCGCTTGTATCATCACGGAAGCGAAGCTGAGGAATGTGGACAACTAGCGCATTTGTTGAGATAAGCAATGGTTCCACGGTCCACCCTCTCCAAGCAGCCACTGTATCTCAGTAGGCCTGTGCTGAGAGTTTCTGGGTTCAAACACCAGCTGTGGCATGAATTGGCAGAATAGGCCTGCATGATGACTGGCCATTGCGCGGAAACGCGCGCCCTTGTTTTTTCTTGGAGGCATGCGTTTCAAAAGGTGAGCACTCACGAATGCGTTGTTGACCACGCGCAGTGTTGCACTTCCGTTAATTGTCTACACCAACCGCGCCCGAAATTTATGTGACAGCGAACAGAAGACAATGAATGTCTTGATAAGCCAGTCGCACAGCAAGGAGCAATCATTTTTGAGAGAAATGTTAACAGATCCATACGACAATCCGCTTCAGTTTTATTGTACCCAACGGCCCGAACTTCGACAACGGAAGACGCCCTCGCATCGGCATTAGAACCTCATTTACCTACATGACGGAGTCAAGTGGATAAGCACGAGAGGGTCGTAAATTGGGTGGCCCATCCGCTATTGTTTCCAATCACAAAATGCGGAATAGTTTTAGCTCACGTTCATTCGCACCGCCTGGTGCTTGCCCAAAATGCAGAAGGGACATGTGTATCTTTCAGGGGGCAAAGTGGTCTCGAGAAAAGCATCAGAGGATTGACAGGCGTGCGGCAAATTGGCACCAGCGGGTGGGTGGGCAAGCTGTTGCGGTGCTGGCAGCCCAGGTTCGACTCCCTCGTAGGTAACTGGTGGTAGACGTCGGGGAATCGGCATTGCTCATTTTGTTTTGTGCTTTGAAATGGCGCAGCGCTGGTCACGGCACGTAAATGCATTATCTTTCAAAACCGAATCCCACCCTCCCATCCACTGTCTCCCCACATCACTCGGCCAGCGGCCCCTGTTGTCGCGCCGCGTTCGTCGGCAACAAGTGCACGGGACACTCGGGCACCCCATGCTTGTCAAACCACGCGCGCAAGCAATCCCAGTGAAACACGCAAAGGCACGACATCCGTGCCACCTGGTCCCCAGCGAGAAACGGCTCGTAACAGATCAAGCACTCCGTATGCGGATCAACCAGCCCGGACGCGACCGTCGATGGCGCCGCACTCGTCGGATCCACCATCCCCGTATCCTCCTCCTCCTCCTCGTCATCACTCTCCGACTCGACGTCCGACTCGGGCAGCGGCACCGCGCACGCCGCACGCACCGTGGCAGACGGTGGCGTCCCACCACGACTCCCACTCCCAGTGCCGCCTCCCCAGATATCGATCGTGTACCGCGCGGCGGCCGCCGTTGCCGCAGCCGCACTCGGCTGTGCCAAGCACTCGGACAAGTGCCGCTCGCGCGCGCTCTGCGTGGGCATCCCGGCCAACGGCCGCATACACGCGGGGCACTCGACAAGCGATCCGAGCGACGACGCAACCGAAGCCGTGCGCGACAAGTGCCGGATCGCCGGATTCACTGCCACCGGCGGTGGCGGAGAGGGGGACGTTTCGCTCAATGCGCGATAGGAACTGTCGCCGCCGGACGAGACCGACCGGACGGAGACGGCGATCGTGCGCTCGGCCGCGGTGAGGAGCGCGTAGCACGTGTCACACACGCGTTGCGGGCCGTGCCCTAACGTGCGCGGCACGTCGTCGGCCGGGTAGAATCGGGCCAGGTCGATGCGTTCGGTCGAGCACGCGCCGCAGTAGAGTTTGCCGCAGAGACGGCAGTGATGCCGCCGGCGGAGGACCGTGAAGGTCGACCGGCATTGGTGGCATGCAGAGGCGGCCGCGTCGGCTTGCCATGGTTGGGGTGGCGGGAGGCGCGGGGTGTCGGTGTCGGAGGTCGGGTCGGTACTGGGGAACGCGCGCGGGAGGGACGCGTGGCTGCTGGCGGCGCTGGCCGAGGGGACGAGACGTTGGCTTTCGGGTAGGCGTTCGGCGAGCTCGAGGTACTGGATGAGCAGGAACTTGGCGTCTTTTTGCCGCTGCGGGTCGGTGTCCTCTGTTCAAGTCGAATACAAACGGCAGTCAGCGGCCGTACGACGCGTTCCAACCAGAAGCAGCACGTACCTTGAATCCCGGCCAACAAAATCTGGCTCGCCTCCTGGTAACACTCAAACGCGTCGCGTACCGGCTCACCCGGCGCGTGCTGTGCGAGCAAATCGTCCATGGTCGGGAGCCGGCTGACGACCGCGCGCGCACGTGCCACATAGCCTCCCTCGTCTCCATCCCCACCCACACTACTCTCAGTCCTCCTCGGCGCCGCCGCCGCTGCCGACGCAGTCGCGTTCGGGACTCCCGTCTCCGAATTCTGCCGGCGCATGACGCGTGCCCAAGTGCGCACGAGCGGCCGGCTCAACGACCCGCCTGCCGCGGCCGCCGTGGCGAGCGCCGGATTCGCATCCACGACTGCGGCCGCCGCATCGCGCGCAATCTCCATCTCCGGGTCGAGCACGTGCCAATTATCCACCAGCTGCCACTCGGTCATCCACGCCCACCCGTCCGGCAACGCGACCAGTTCCAACGCATTCGCCTTCTTCGCCGGATCGTCGTTCTCGACATACGTCGGCGGCGGGAGCGAGCTGGCCCGGGCGCGGCGCAGAGACGCAATGAGACCCGAAGGTGGGCGGTCTTGTACTTCGAGCACGCACCGCAACCGTGTGTGCCGGACGAGGTCCGGGAACCGGTGCCCGAGTAAGTGGCAGACGGAAACGTGCATGGCGAGCGCGGCAAGGTCGTAGGCGGTTTCGTTGGTCGTATTGAGCAGGTGCGGGTCGGAGCGCGCGTCGAGCAGGGTGTGGACGAGGTCGAGGTGGCCTTTGGCGCAGGCCGTCACTGGTGAAGTGGGGTGGATGGTGAGTGGATGGGGGAATGGGTGAGGTGGAGATGGGTGGATAACGTACTGAGCGGGGTTGTGCCGGCTTGGTTTGCGCAGTTGACCTTGATCCCGGGCCGCTGCAGGAGCAGGGCGACCACGTCCTTGTTGCCCTTGGCGACGGCAATGTGCAGCGGCGTCTATTGTTTGCGAACAACGTATCAGTCTGAAAGATTCACGCGAACGGGCACAACGAGATGTGCAAACGCACCCATCCATGCTTATCAGCCTTGTTCGGGTTGGCGCGCGCCTGCACGAGCCGATCCACGACGTAGACGTTCCCCGAGAAACAGGCCTTGTGCAGAGCCGTCTAGTCGAATCCGCCAATCGTCAGCATACTCTCTCACCGAAAACACACCCGTTCGCCAGTCTGTACCTCGTTCTCCGGATCCACCATATCCACAATCGCCCCATTCTCCAACAAGACACGCACGACCGCATCAAACCCGCGCGCTGCCGCCAAGAGCAGCGGCGTCATGTGCGAGACCGGGTGCACGACATTGACCGACACGTCCGGGTTCAATTCGAGCAAGTTGCGTAGATCCAACGACTTGTTGGCCACCACATGGTCAAACACTTTGTCGACCAGCGCTTGCGCGGCAGCCGCACGTTCCTGCGACGCCGTGCGTTGCAGCACCGGCGAGGGCGTGTTGGCCACCACGGGCGCAGGAGCGGCGGTAGCAGAGGGCGATGCGAATGCGGCCACGGCAGCGGCTGCCGCGTTGCCACTCCCACCGCCAATGCCCATGAGCGGGTTGACGAGCGGGTTCCCCGCAGACGATGCGCGGCCCCATGCGGTTGGGGCTGAAGGCCAGGTTGCGCCGGACCCGAACGGGTTACGACTTGCCGCGGTGAGTGCAGCGGTCGCCGTCGTCGCCGCCAACAGGTCCGTTGCGGGCGGGCTCGGGAGCGCGTGGCCCGTGCCGAGCTCGAGCGCACTGGTTGTGGTCGCCGTCGCGTTGGCGGGCGGCGACGAGGCGAGGAGATTGTCGTAGATCGGATGCGGCTTACCACGTACGACGGGCTCGGTCCAGGCCGGCAGCGTGGTGATGATGTTGGGTGCGGGCGCGGCGGGCACGACGGTCACGGGCGGCGCGTCCGTGCTGCTGCCGCCGTTGCCGAGCGCGCCGAGCGGGTCGAAGTCGACGGGCTGGCTCATGGCGAAGGGCGCGGCGTCGAGAGGTGGGTTGTTGGCGGCGGGAACACTTGGGCGCTTAGCGGGTGGTCGGACCGCGGTCGCGAGTGGAATGCAGGAAGTCTCGGCGGGAACGCGTAGTCGAGCGTGTAGAGTGCCGATGATCCGCGTCGTCGTAGTCGACGACGTTGTGCGGCACCGTGAGCGACGCGAAGGATGACCGCCAAGCGTCATGAAGGCCGACGCGTTGGTGGCGGGCCTGACGAGGAGCACGTTCTCCACGGCAGCTGTCGGTGCGACCGTCTCGCCGCGAGACAGGACGCATGCAGCAACCACACACGTGACACGCGCGCACTTTCCGGGTCGCTCGCGCATCGACCTCCATCGCACCGCGACTCGCCGACTGAACGCGCGCCAGCTGCACCCGGCATCGCCCAACTTGGACCGAGACTCGACGCTCGCCATCCTGCGCAACCGCCTGCTTGCAGCCCACGTTGACCGACCGACCGACCGACCGACCGACCTGACCCACCAACCGCATCAACCCCGCACCAACTGCATCAAGTCAAGATGGTCGCCAAGCAGCACAAGTCGAAGCGCGTGACATGCCGCCAAAAGTACAAGATTCAGCGCAAGATCCGCGAGCACGACCGCAAGGTCCGCAAGGCCGCCAAGAAGAACCCAAAGTCGAACAGTATGCTGCTGCTCGACTCCCTATTTTCCGCACTCTCCACGCATACTCGCATGCTGACCCTGCCCCGCTTCCGCATCGCAGAGCCGCGCAAGGACCCGGGCATCCCGAACCTGTGGCCGTTCAAGGAAGAAATGCTGGCGCAAATCGACGCAGCCAAGCAGCGCGAAGTCGCCAAACAAGCCGAGATTCGCCAGCGTCGGGCCGAACTCAAGAAGCAGCAGACGGCCGCGTCCAAGAGTTCTACGCCCAAGAAGGTCTCGGCGTCCGCCAAGGCCGCGGCCGCGCGCGCGACCTCCGTCACCGACTTGGCCGATGTGTTTGTGCACGTGCTCGATGCGCGCGACCCGCTCGGGTCCCGCGCGGCGCACGTCGAAGAGGCCCTGATCGCGCAGGGCAAGCGCGTCGTGCTCGTGCTCAACAAGGCCGATCTCGTGCCCAAGGATATCGTCAAGCAGTGGCTCGCGTTGTTGCGTACCGAGGCGCCGACCATGGCGTTTAGCGCCAAGACGCCGGAACGGCCGTTCGGTGCGCTACGCTTTTCTTCGAACCCGTTGATAGGACTCCCGGCACTTGACTCACCCTTCTCCACCACTTTTCCAACCAGGCGCCCCCGCGCTCCTCGCCCTCCTGCGCGCCCACAACGCCACTTCCGTTGGCATCATCGGGTACCCGAACGTCGGCAAGTCGTCCGTCATCAACGCGCTCAAGGGTCTCGCCGCGTGCCCCGTCTCCCCGACGCCCAACTTGACCAAGTCTGTGGCCCCCATCCCGATCGATTCTCAGATCACGCTCCTCGACGGTCCCGCCCTCGCTCCTCCCGCCGGCGGGTGCGCCCTGCTCGCGCGCAACTGCACGCTGCGGCACGCGCACGCCGCGATTATCGCCGTGCAAGTGATCTTGGCACGCGCGTCACGCGCGTCGTTGATGATGCTCTACAATTTGCCGCAGTTCAAGACGCCTGTCGAGTTCTTGTCGCGGGTCGCGGCCGCGCGACTGCGTCGGAATGTGGAGGAGATTCAGGATGAGAAGGTGGTGGAGAAGGTGTTGGTCGAGGCCGCGCAGCTGGTCGTCAAGGACTGGCATGCGGGGAAGTTGCCGTTCTATATCGCGCCGCCGGATTTGGACGAGAGTGTCGCCGACGAAATGGTCGCGCAGGTCGTGGAGGTCGGCGAGTTGGATAAGGGGTTGAGCTCGCTCAAGACGGCCAAGGAACTTGGCAAGGATTTTGTCGTCTTGGATTTGGCCGATTTGCCGGACGACGATGACGACGAGGAGGAGGTTGGGTCGGACGAGGATATGGACGAGATTGACGACGAGGCCGAGGCGAGCGACGAGGACGTTGATATGGACGAGGTCTCGGACGAGGAGATGGCTGACGAGGATGCGTCGAACGTCGAGGTCGAGCCGGCACCGGCACCGATCAAGGCGAAGAAGGGCGGCAAGCAGGCACCACAACCGGCCAAGTCGACGGCTGCCAAGTCGAGCAAGGCGGCGTCGACCGCGAGCAAAAAGAAGGCTGCGGCGGGCGACGACAGCTACGATTTTGGCGAGTTTTCGTGGGGCGCATGATGACCGTTGCGTCATACGGGTTGTGTCGTGTCGTGTCGAGATTTGGTTTTCTATGTTCGGTTTGTGCAAAAATCAAAGGGATTCTGCTCATTTTGCGTCTCTGCGAGGCAGCTCAGGTCGTGTCCAATTGTCGCCCAGGATGCGCTTTCTCGGTGGAAGAACAAGGCGGAGACGCTTTGTCAATCGCGACGGACGCTGAATGAGCTCTTGGGGCTCACGACGGAAACCGAAAGAGCGCACAACGTCTAGACGGCACAGCAGAGACGCCTAACGTTAAGACCAAACTCGAGGAGAAAGAAGAATGACTCTTTGTTGATGATTGATGAATGCGGTCCAAGAAAAAAAAAGAGACAGATCAAGGGCAAACCAAAACTGCGACCGACAATGACGAAGACAAATAGAACGAACGGGAACTGAATGCAGCAGCCAAGAACGAATACTCAACCGAACTCGAAAGCAGCACTTACAGCTCGTACGCGAGCAGCGTCACGGCGGTCGGGTCGTGCGCCATGCTCGACGGCGCGACCAACTCAAACCCGACATACCGCAGCGCCTTGATCGCCATGGCCTCGGCCGGGTCGACGCACACAATCAGTTGCGTGCAGTGCAGCGTCTCCTCGGCCAACTCGAGCAGCGCGACGACCGACGCGCGGAACGCGTCCATGGCCGACGCACCGGCCGCAACCGCGGGCGCAATAACCGCGGGTGCGCCAAGGTGCAGCGGTGGGATCGTCGCGAGCGGGCCAAACACGGGCGACGCCGGCGGGCTCGCGTAGGGCGTGCGCAACCCGTCGGCCGCCAAGTCCTTGGTGTCGTGCACGGGCACGAGTCGCGCAATCATGACGCCGTCGTGTGTGACAGCGGCGCGCACCAAGTGCAGGCCCTTGGCAAAGTGCACCTCGAGCGCGGCATCAAGCACGTCGGCGGGGTCCTGCGCAACGTGGTCGGCGAGCGGGGTCGCAGCAAACGCGTCGAGCACGTCGTCGACGGCCGCGCCCAGCACGTGCCCGCGCAGCGCCCAGTCCATGGCGTTGGGCGGCGGTGCGCGGTCGGAACTCGTGTGGCGGGGGTCAAAAGCACCACCCGATTTCCTTACCCAGCTTGTAGTACCAGTTCTCCTGCTTGACCGACGCGAACCGGAACAGGTGGCACGCGGCGGCTGGCGCGAGCGTTGCGTGCGGCGCATGGTCGGCGTCGGGCATCGCGGGCACGGCCCAGGCGGGGCCGGCCATGGGCGAGGACGCGCCGAGGGTCGCAGCGAGTCCGGCAAAGTTCGGGGCGGCCACCGCGCCGCGCCCAGCGACGGCGGTGGCCTGGAAATTGGACGGTTTAATGTCGTTGCTTGTTAACATGGCGGCGAGCGGGATATCGTTGATGGTGCTGGGCGACATCATGGTGCGGTGCGTGTGGTTGGCGAGGGCGGGCGAGTTACGAGGCAGCGGCGGCGGCGGCGCGCTTGGGCTTCTTGGAGGGCGGAGAGCTCGTGAGGAAAGCTCCGGAGCAGAAGAGGATGGCGACGAGTGACTGTTCCAGCTTGACGGCGGGTGTGGAACGGTGGATAGGCCCAGGTGAGGTGCTAGACGGTGTGGAAATCGTCAAAGAAAAGGGCGCAGCGAGTCAGTTTTGGGGTTGCTCGCGTCATCAAAACGTTCCGCGTTCGGTCAAACAACCAGGACGCACCTCGAGGCGGGACTATCGCAGATCAGGGGGCACACAAAGGAGAGTGGTTGGCGGCGAGCGTGCGGACGGTGGTGGTCGGCCGAGACGAGCCTGTTGTTCTGTTGTTGATGTGCGAGCGGGGCGGTGAGCATGTGCGACGGCCAGGTGCGAAGAGCTCAACGACGCGGCACTCACCAGAACAGCGGACAGACAGACGCGGAGCCGGGGCAGGATGACAGTGCGGGCGGTGCGGGCGGGCGGCAGGAGCGGGCACAAGAGCGTCGGTCGGGTTGGTGCTGTTGGTGGAGGCAACGCAGTCGAGAGCTGTGTTGGCTGTGGAAGCGGGGAGCGCGCTTTTTATGGGGTCGGCCGGCAGGGACTCGGCATGGGAAACGCGTCATAAACCAGTCCGAAACCGCGTGAAACCTGCCGATCGCCAAGCCGACTCGTCTCGAAACCGTCTCAAACACCTGCTCGAAATACGGGTCCTTTGCGCAGCACGTGGTCGTCATGCCGTCCGCGGACGCGGTCATGTGCACGGCGCCGCCTAGCTCGGTGTCCCGCACCACTCAGCCGGACGTTCGAACCTCCTCCTTCACGCGAATCGGTCACTCCTGGTCGCCACCGCCGCCGCTTACACGACGCCAGGGCCGTGCCAGGACCAGCGCTAAACTTGCTGCAAGGACCCGCATTACGCGCCGCCCGCCGCCCGCGCCGCTGTTCATTGTTGCTGCACCATGTCGCTGCAAATCATCGACTACCTCGAGGTTGGTCACGCCCCATGATCCGTCACTTGGCCACCAATTCCATGCACCCGACTTGGGCCGCCCATGCGCTGGCACCATGGAGCGCCCAATTCCACTCCTCGCACGACCAGCCCACCATTCTGGACTGACACCAACTGGCTCCAACACGTTCAACAGGGCTACAAGGTGCAGTGCACGCGTCGCGGCGCCTACGCAATTCCGTTCCTCCAGAACCAGCTCGCCGAGTGCATCGACAACAGTATCACGCCTGCGACTTTTGCGCTTTGCGGTAACCACCCAGACCTGCGCGACCACCGCATCACCGACGACTACCTCGACATTTTGCTGATCCCATTTGCCGGCCGCGATTTTTTGACCACCTTGGATCTCTCATTCAACCGCTTGACCGACCGGGGTGGGGCTGCGCTCGCCAACTGGCTCAAGGTCTATTGGCTCTTATCTTTGCGGTCGCTCGTTGTGATCGTGCTGCTCACTCGACCCGCTAACGCGAATGTAGGACGCGACATGCCTCCAGAACCTGATTCTCGCCAGCAACGACCTCGGTCCTGCGGGCGCCGCCGC
Source organism: Allomyces macrogynus ATCC 38327 (assembly GCA_000151295.1). NCBI lineage: Eukaryota > Fungi > Blastocladiomycota > Blastocladiomycetes > Blastocladiales > Blastocladiaceae > Allomyces > Allomyces macrogynus. The sequence goes on from GG745331.1 coordinate 1,854,410, forward strand.
GCTCGCCAATGCCTTGACCTACAACACGACGCTGCACGCGCTCGACTTGAGCCACAACCCGATCGGCGGCGACGGCGGGCTTGCGCTCGCCAGCGTGCTGCAAGTCAACACGACCCTGCAAAATCTAACCGTGCGGCACTGCGACTTGGCATTACCGGCGCTCATGGCGCTGTGGACCGTTCTCCACCGCAATACGACGCTGGTCCACGTCGACGTGGCCGATAATCTCGGCGGCGCGCACCACCACGCGCCGTCGTTACACGCCGACGCGGTGCGGCACGTCGCGCACATGTTGGCCGTGAATCGCACGGTCACGCACCTTGGGCTCGCGAAATTGAATATCGACGACTTTGATGTCATGCAGCATTTGGCACCGGCGATTGAGGCTGCGACGAGTTTGATCTCGCTGGATCTGTCCGGGTAACTACGCTCCCCCTCCTCTCCGCTCTTCACCCGACAAGTCGCTGACCACTGCCCTCGCTTCCATCTCAGCAACCACATCATGCAAGATGGCGCGCGCGCTCTCGCCCTCGCCATCTCGACGCACCCGACCCTCGCCACCCTCGATTTGCGACACAACCATCTCGGATCCGCCGGCAGCGCTGCGCTCGCGCGCTCCCTCCTCGACAACACCGTCCTGACGCACCTCTACCTGGCGCACTGCGCTCTCGGCGCCGACGCGCTCCTAACTCTCGCGCACACGCTCCTCTCGCGGACCAACACGACCGTTCGCGTTCTGGCATTGTGGGGCAACGAGTTCCACCACCGACTCGTGGCCGGACGGAACCCGCCCACGGTACCCGGCGCGCCGGTCATGGATGATCAGGGGCGTGGCGCGTGCGAGGTGTGGGACGCGGTAGTGAAAGCGGGGAGGGTCGCGAAAGATGCCCTGGACGTGTGTTTTTATTGTGTCGAGGGCGAGTGGAATGTTGCAAGGAACGCCGCGTTTGCGCCGGATCGGGACGAGGGGGAAGAGGAGGACAGCAAGGATGCGCGGCGTGCGCGGGGTGGACGGGACGCGCCGGTTCGAAGCGCCGAGGGGGTGGAGAGGGCCGAACTGGCGGGACTGGGCGTGTAAATGGGGACTCTTGGTTGGATTGTGGACTTGGATATTCTTGGATGGAATCACACGTTTGTTGATGCGACGTCGACCTATCGTGTGTCATTTTCACGGCCACCACGAGCATTTGCTTCTGTGGGGAAAGAGCACCGCGACCAGTCCGGATGTACAAACGTGCCTGCCGTCCAGCGTCACCCGCTCATACAGTGCATTTTGGTCCGGCCAAGGAGCCGCGCGCCGGCCTGCAAGGTGCACAGGCTGCGCGCGGGGAGATCTGCAGTAATCACGTTGGTTCGCGCGTCGCGCGTGTCAAGCGAGATCAACATCGGCGGCTCCCGAGCTGCAGGCGATGTCCTCACGCACAGGCCGGTTGTATGTCCTACGATCGAATCCTGGTCCGAATGGAAGAAGCGGTTCAGACATTGCCGGCAGGCAACGTGCGTCCAAGGGTATGCGATTTGGGTGGGCAGAGAGGCGGAATGAGTGTGAAAGCCACAGTGAAAAGTCAAACGAAAGTTTCGCAACAAAAGTCAAAAAGGTTCGGGTCCAGCCGATTGTCGACAAAGAGTTTATGTAAACTTTACTTGTGTAGAAATTGCCGGTTAAATCTGGGGGACAACATGGCCGAGTGGTTAAGGCGTCTGACTACTAATCAGATACCCTCGTGGTGCGCAGGTTCGAACCCTGCTGTTGTCGTCAAATTGTGCTTGAAAGCGTGCCAGATCGTCGGTGGGGTGTAGCGTGGTGTGAAATTGTCCTTTTGGTCTGGGCAACTAATTCCAGCTTGGGTCATGGTTGTGGGACTCAATCGAGTCATTTCCTTCTCCACTGCATCTTGGAGACTTGGCAAGTGAGCTTGCACACCTGAGAGAGCACATTGCACTATCAATGACAGCCAAAGACCACCTGCAATTTTGTGTGAACCTGGCTATGAGCCAGCTATGCACTTGTACCAGGTGGTGCCAGCTGCATTGCCCCCAGCCAAACAGCAGGTGACTGGGGAGCAACACTGGCACAAACAGCATGCTGTTGATTGAGGCTGGTGGTGCAAAACCTGTGGCAGCAGTGGGCTGCACAGGGTGACCCAAGGTGGTTGCAGCAGCAGAACCATGACTGTGGGTAGGCAACATGACTGGGACTGTGAGTGTGCAGTGGAGTGCCATTCCTTGGGTTGCAACATTGGTGCAGGGTGAGTTCATGGCAGCACAGGGCGGGTTCATGGAAATGCAGGTTCTTGTTGTGGTTTGCAGCAAGTCAGGCGTGTCAGTGTTGGTTGGCAGTGGAGAGGGTGCATCACAATGTTGTTGTCAATGACAATACCAGTGGGCAATTGACAATGGTGGTGGTCAAGTCAAAGATGACAACAACAATGTGCAGGGAACTGGCAATGCTGGACAGACAGCCAACAAGATGGGGACATAAGCTCACCAGTTGATGGCCAACCTGTTGCAAGGCTCAGGCAGAGGGTTGGGCAGGGGTGGAGCTCCACCTGCACTGGCAAGTCTTCACTAGACCCTGCAGGGGTCATGCTTGGGCAGCACAACTAGCATGATCTCAGCCATGGTGGGCACTGATGCAGGCTTGGTCACCCTTGCAGCAACAAGTTTGGTGATGACAGTGTCCATGGTGGGCGACTGGCGCATGTGCAGGCACAGGACCTGCCACGCCAGTGGCTGCATGATTGCCCCATTGCTCACAATGTTGACAACTAAGGGACAAGCACCTTGGGCCACAAAAGCATCCACATTTATGGATTGTGTGGGACGATGTTCTCATCCTTTTTTGTATGTGCCAATGCAGGCCCTTCCACTCTCTCGAGATTCTGAGGTGGACAAATACCATATGTGAGGGTGGGATAACAGGAAACAGCAACTTGAGCTTCTGGCGGTCCAGGCCTGGGCGGCTGAGCCTGCTGGTGCATGGTCTGGCTCTGACAGGGCAGACGGCTCAAGCCACTACCCTGCTCAGCCGCCAAGGCCTGGACCGCCCAGCACAACACAGGAAGCTCAAGTTTCTGTTTCCTACGATCCCACCCTCACATACAGTAGCACTTTGACTCATGATCGCCTGCAGTGAGCTGTACTCTGTAGGAGTAGTCACCATGACTATATCCATATGTTGAAGCTCAGCCTGCACACATCTGCCATGACGTCCCATTTATTACAACGGACGTGGCGGTCGCTGGGCTGGCGTGCTGCCTCGTTCGAGCAGACCTGAGTAACAGCCGACGTTCTGCGCAACACATTCAAACCGCATTCCGGCCCCAGGCGTGGAGAATGAAACGAACGTGCGAGATGCTGTGGTGACTTTCATGTGACATGCTCAGTGAGCAGAACTGTGATCGTCGTCGTTTGTTCAAAAATCCCTTGCCAGGTGCACCAGCGGATTCCTCGACCGATTGCCGTCGTACTGGAACAAGACTACCAGCAATCTATTCGCCCGCTTTCAAGCTCGCTGCCGTCATGTCGGTCAGTTGGCCCCGCTCGCGGTCATGGATCAATCTCTCCTAACTATTCCAAGGCTGACGCCCGACCGCCCACTTGCACATTGATGTTAGTTTGTGCCCATCAACCCGAAACCGTTCCTGGCCGACTTGAACGGCAAGCCCGTGATTGTCAAGCTCAAGTGGGGCATGGAGTACAAGGGCATTCTCGTCGCCGTCGACGGGTACATGAACCTCAAGGTGTGTCAGTGCGTTAACGCGGTGGGGACGAGACGATTTCCGAGCACACCGAAAAACTCACGACGGTTCTCCATGTAGCTGCAAGACACGGAAGAGTACATTGACGGTGTCAATACGGGCGCGCTTGGGGAGGTGCTCATTCGGTACGCGCTGCTCTCGCCCCCATGTCGCACCCCCAAACTTGTGGAAATGACTGACGTGCACTCTCCCTCCCTTGTGCCGAACGTCTAGTTGCAACAATGTGCTCTACCTCCGCGGCGCCGACACGGCACCAGCAGAACCGGCCGAGGACGTGGCCATGGACGAGGCGTAAGCACCCTCACGCGCGAGATGGTGGACGACCACCCGGCACGGCCCCTCCTTTCTTTTTGTACAGGTCATGATCGCATCTTCTTCAGAGTAAATATTGGTTGTGCACGACCCTCGTTCCATTTCCCAATCACGCCTTGAGCTATACTCACATTTATCGGTTTCGCGAAAACGAGCGATCTCCTCCTCTGCTTACTTGCCAAACCGCTGCTCAACCTTCTGCAACCGCTGCAACGCGCGGTGCACAAACGCCGGCGTCAGCGCACACCCACCGCCACCGGCCTGCTCGTGGTAGAGCTCCGAGACGCGCAGCGACCATGGCGGGTAACCCAGCAACTGCAGTGCCGCGGTCGGGATCAGAACCAGGTCCGGATCCGGGATCGTCGAGACCAGTGGGAGCGTGCCATCTGGAGTGGAGGGGAGGCGCACGTGTCGCGCGATCAGCGCCTTGCCGTGGATTGCCGGATCCAGGAGGTACACGGCGAGGTCGGAGGAGGAGGAGGAGGAGGAGGAGGAGGAGGAGGAGGAGGAGGAGGGGGCAGCAAGTCCCACGTCCGGGATATCGGTGTGCGGCGAAGTGATGCGCCATGCGCGTGCGGTGGGGGAGCGCGCGGCGAGGTCGGCGTAGGCGCGCGACAGGTCGGTCACAGCGCGATCGCGGTCTAGGATCGTAGTGCGTGTCAGTCGATAAGGCGGCGGAGCGACGGCATGCGTAGGGATCTCATACCGGATCCTGGCATCAGCAATACGCTGACCGAAGCGAGCTCATCTTCGGCCAACGCCTTCACGGCCGTTGCGACCGCGACGGCAACTTGTCGTTCAGGTGTCGGGACCAGCCCAATTGCCGCGAACCCACGCCAAAGGAGCCGCCACGGTGCGCACGGGCCCCACGCGTCGATCGCCCAAGTTGGCGCAATGATCGCCAAATGCCGTGGGACCGTCGCGTACGTGTGTCCCGGCGTCGGCAGACCCGCGAGCCACGCTCTCCACCCGGCGGTTGGTCGGTGCGACGTGGCGAGCCACCACTGCGCGAGCGACTTCGTGCCGCGGACAAGGTGCGGGATAGTGACGGCTACGAGCCAGTGTAGCGCGAGGACCACGGCAAGGAGCACGGTCAAGAGCGAAGACCCAATCTGGGCGGTCCAGACGCTGCGAGCCGTGATCGGTGGTGATTGGTCGAACAAGGGCTTCGTAGAACCGTCCAGATCGGGGTTTACGGCAGGAACAACGTGGTCCTTGGCACGTTCGCATGGTACGGCCGCGCGGTCGGCTGTTGATTGCGAAACGGATGGCATCGAGGTGACGGTCGCGAGCCGAACCTGGTCCGTGCTGCCGGACTGTGGCGCCGTTTTTGGTACAGCGAGTACAACGCGCGGTAAACTGGCAGCAGCAGCGGGCCTTGCTTGCAGCACACGAGCGTTTTTGGGTGCGACCTTGACAGCTCGAGCGGGTGAAGCGTGGTCCAAGAGGGTCGCAATAGCGACAGCGTTGGCCATGGGGTATCGTGCTGGTGCTGGTGCAGCTGTTGGTGGTCGTGGAGGAGAAGCGCAAGCTTGCAACGTGTTGGGCGCGGGAGCGGGGGTGCGCCGATCAACGATCAAGAGAAATGATGGTGCTGCGCGGGTGCTGCGGGCAGCCAGTCGGGTTGCGCCTGGTTGCGCTTGCGCGGAAGCTCAACGACGACACCAGGTTGTCTCTCGCTACTGTTGCTGCTCCTGAAGTGAAGCTCACAAACCACACGTGCTGCCACTTGGATGCCACGCTGCAATGGGAGACGCGCCGTCACGTTTCGATCGAAGCGTTGGAGAGAACAGGGCCCTGGTCCTGGCTCTTCGTTCCCACCCGTTCCCACCTTGCAGCTGGCCGAGCAGCGTCGACCCGCCCGCCCGACAAGCAAACTGACGCTGTCGACCACGGCTCCTGTCCTCTCGTTGCAGGAATCGGCGCCCGGCTCTGCCACGACGCAGACAGCCACGGCCCACGAGTCAACACATCGACCTTGCTCACGATCACCATGACCAACCTTGGCGCCATGGACACGATGCCGCTCGAACTGGCCGGGAACATTGCACGCTACTGCGACTTCGTGTCGTGCTGCCGCCTAGCTGCCGCCTCTCGCACCTGGCGCGACCATGTTTTGGCGCTAACCCGCCCAGCATCGCCCACGTCGCAGATTGCACCGCATGGCTCGTTGCCAAATTGTCGACGTGCAACTGGTCATCGCAAGGAGGCACCTGCACTTCATCATGCTGTCATCGACGTTACGCGCCTGGCTCGCCTTCTCGGCCACGAGCAAACCCGCTCTCCGCGCTCACCCAACCAACCGCGTAGCGTCGCGCTCGCTCTCCGCGCTCACCCAACCAACCGCGTAGCGTCGCGCTCGCTCTGCTTCAACATGCTGCTGCCCTGACCGTGACCCCGCCCGACCTCTCCCAACTCTCACCCGACCCGACCGCCACAGACGCCGTCGAGGACGCCGGCGACCTGGACACGTACCGCACTTTCCTCGCCAACCACATGCCCGCGATCACGTCGCTCAATCTCTCTCGCGCGCTGCGTCTGACCAACGCGCACATTCTCGCAGCACTCGACGCGACCGGCACCAATCTGACGCGGCTCGACCTCTCGCGATGCCCCAACATCACTGCCGACCTGTGCACGACACTGGCCGCGCGCCCCTGGCGCTCACTGCGGCTGTCGTGGACGCGGATCGGGTCCGACGGAGTCGACACGCTCATAGCCGCGTGGACGGAGCGGCCGGACTTGATTGCAAACCTCGACGACGTGGCGCTCGCTGGGCTCAGTCTCGTCCCGCACACGGTTCAAGACCTTATGGCCGTTTTCGCGCGCGAATGGCACCGGCGCGCGGTGGACCCGAAGCGCTGTCGGATGCGCGTTGATGTGTCGCACACGATGCAAATGTCGGGTGCTCGGCACTTGGTCCCAGCGTGGGTCCCGCACAAGGAGGCGTCGCTGCACGGACTCGATTTGAACGTGGCGTACTGTGACGGCGTGTATGGAGGGGATGTGGCCGTGCTCGAGCGTGCGGGTGCCGCCGTGACGTGCTCGCCGTGGGTCGTTGTGATCCCGGCCGCAGAACCGGTGGAGAAGGTCGGTGCACTGATGCAGGGCCAGGACGTTGCGACGACGGCAAGCATTGCGGCCGAGCGGGGGTGGACCGGGTTGCTGAGCGACGTTCTCGCGCTCGCGCCGACGGGAGCTGAACTGACCAAGCCCGTGGATGTTGGGTCGAGAATCGATTCGGCAGGTTTGCCGGTTGGCGTCGAGGCCGACGCGACTGCCATGCCCGCCGTTGCCGAGGCAGCAGGCGGTGACGTGCTATCCACCAGTGCAACTTCGGAAAGTCGGCCGCGCACGCCCGTCGGTGGCGTCGACTTGGACGGCCCTCCCGCGGCAGTGGTGCAGTCGCCGTGCGCTGAGCGGATTACTGTCTGACGGAGCAGTGGAGACTGGGCAAACAGAACGGCGCTCGTGGACAAATAAATGAGTCTACAGCCATTACTATGGATATCATCACCACCGCACGATTTTCGGTTCCTTCTTGCCATCGTCGACCTTGGTCGAGGCCCTGATGAGCAGCTCCTCCATTTCGCCGGGCGAGGGCGGCACGTACGTGTCTGGCGGTTTTTGGACGGGGACCATGTCCCAGTCGTCGAGCGCTTCGGCAGCGGATCCTGCTTGCAGCCGCTATCGATTCCGCGCAAGCGAGTGAGCACCGTCTTTGATGTTTCCGGAGTTCACGGCGAGAACCCATGCCGTGTGCACGTACAAAGTACTCTTCGCGCACATCAAAGTTCTTTTTCCGCTTGCCGTCCATCGCGAGCGCTTCGTCGCGCGACATTTGCTGAACCTTGGTCGAATTGTAGTCGACCTTGGTCTGCGTCAGGTGTGCGAGCGCAAATGATCCGCCCACCAAGATCCCGATCAGCGGCAGGCCAAAGTAGAGGAACGGGTGCTTGCGAACGGCGGGCGCTAGGTGCTGCGCGCTGCGCAGTTTGGGCGCGGGCCGTGGAAGTCGGTCCGCCATGGTCGAGCGCGATGGATGTTGGCGTGCGGATCTGGTGAGGGTTCACGGCGCGCGTGTTGATCGGGTGCAAGTACTGGCGGTCCTGTTGAAGCTGATTGTCGTCCACGATGATTTAATTCGACTTGCACGGGAAAGGACAAGAGCGATCTGCACAAGATTAAATACAGACTCTACTCGTGCAACTCACGAGTTGCACGCAGGCACCTGCGCTGTCGTCTCGCATGCCAGTTTGCCGGGCGGTTTCGGCCGTGCATCATGGGCCCCCGAAAGCTCCCGCAGTGCTGAAGCAAAAAATGCCCGCGTGTCGCTCTTTTCTTGGGTCAAGCCATGATCAGCCATGATCACACCGCCACAAAGAGACAGTTTTGCAAAGATTTTGCATCGTCGGCGCTCGTCGACCCGCAATCCGCCCAACTGCACCTCTCTCCTTGTCTCTGCTCTCTGCTGTGTTCTCCGGCCGACTTTTGTCGCTGCAAGCCGCTACTTGGACCCGCACTTGACTGCAAGCCAGCCCACCAGCAGCACCAGTATCCGCCATGTCATCCCCCGCCACCGACAAGTCGCCGAGCTCGAGCAACCGTGCGGCCAAGGAGATTCTTGCTGGCAGTTTTGGCGGTGTTTGCCAAGTGTTCAGCGGACAGGTCAGTCTTGATATCGCTCGTCGTTCGGTCCTGATCAAGAATTTGCGTGCTGACCCTGCCGTCGCCGTTATGTAGCCTTTCGACACGATCAAAGTGGTCGGTACTCGATGATGATACGCCGCGGCTGGTGGAGAGCTCGTTGGTGCTGTCAGGCATGCCGAATCCGAGCCCTGACTCCGCCCCTGTTCGTTCCGCCTCCAGCGCCTGCAAACGCAGCCGAACCCGCCGATCTACAACGGTGTCGTCGACTGCGTCAAGAAGACGATTGCCAATGACGGGTTCAAGGGTCTCTACAAGGTAATTCACGACCACGAGCTCGGATCCGTCGAGCTTCTCCCTACCCTCCGCTGACCTGCCCTCTCTCCCTTCCGACTTCCAGGGCACCGTGACCCCCCTCGTCGGCATTGGCGCGTGCGTTTCGATCCAATTTGCGACCCTCGAACACGTCAAGCGTCTCTTCACGCAGCAAAACAACGGCAACCCGAACCTGACCCTGTCGCAGCTCTACATGGCCGGTGCCGCCTCGGGTGTTGCCAACTCGATCGTTTCGGGCCCCGTCGAGCACATTCGTACGCGGCTGCAGGTGCAGACGGGCGCCACGCTCCAGTACAAGGGCCCGCTCGACTGCCTGCGCCAGATTTACTCGAAGCACGGGATCGCCGGCGTCTACAAGGGCCAGGCGATCACGCTCGTGCGCGAGTTCCAGGGCTACGGCGCCTACTTTTTGATGTACGAGTACATTATCCAACGAGCGTGTCAGAAGCACGAGGTCGCGCGGAGTCAGTTGAGTACTGCGCAGGTCATGGGCGCTGGTGGCATGGCCGGGTATGCGATGTGGTACGTTTTTGACTCGTTTTATTTGGTTCAAATGAGCGGCGACGGAGCCTGACCGATGTTGTCCACCGCGTATCAAGGGCCACGGTCTTCCCAGTCGACGTCGTCAAGAGTAAGCTGCAAACCGACGCCATTGGCAAGGGGGACCGCAAGTACGCATCGGCGCTCGACTGTTTCCGCAAGACCTTGGCCGCCGAGGGGATCCGCGGCCTCTACAAGGGGTTTGTCCCGTGCATGCTGCGTGCCGCGCCCGTCAACGCCATCACGTTCCTCGGGTTCGAGTTGGCCATGAACGTGCTCGGTCGCGACTAGTCGATGCGGTGTGGATCGTGTGCTTGGAGATCAGATTACCCCCCCTTTGCTTTCGCTTTGCTCAATGCAGTTTGGTTTGGTTGGGGTTTGGAAAGAAAGATAGAAAGGCTGAGTGTCATTGCGTCCTGCGCTGCCGCCCCTTTCCCGTCCAAGTGCACAAACCAAACCAGCATCTCGTGAATCGCAAACCCCAACCACCACAAAGTCGTCCAGTCTACATCCCCGGCGCCATCATGAAGATATTGAGCGCCGTATTCGTGGCAGTGCCCGACCCGTCAGTGCACTTGATGCGGCACTTGGTCGAGGTGACAATGTACGACGAGCAATGCGGCTGGACGCCGCTACTCGAGGTGTACGGCATCGCCAAGCACATAGCGGCCGACATGTCCGCATTGGTCCCTGTCGGCGTAACGTCATAGCACCCTGTCCCACACGTCGCCGTCGCAATACCCCACCCAGTGATCATTGCGCCAGTTGGGCCCATGACACCGTAGAAGGTACGGTGCGCGAAAACTGTTGGGTCGAGCCCATTGGCCTGCACGTTCGACGTCTTGATTGTGCCCGAGGCAATGTTGCTCGAGACGATCGCGCCGGTCCCGATTTGCGCAGACCCGATGCCGCCGCTGGCGATGTTGGAGCCGACAATACCCCCAGCTGGGCACAATAGAGAATATTGGTTAGCGCTGATCCGTGAATTCTGAGAGCACAAGAAGCATAGTGTACCGGCAATATTGCTGGACGTGATCGTTCCAGCAGCGATCGACGTGCCAGTGACCGCGCCCGGGAAAATGTGCCTGTTTGCGATCGCATTATCTAGAGCACAGCAACAGTGAGCATCTGATTCATGCTGACCTTGCGCGACAGGGTAGGGTACGTACTCGCTATCCTGGGCCCATCAATTGTCCCAATCGCAATGTCGACAGCCATAATCGAGCCGTCGGCAATCGAAGTGCTGCAAATCCATGGCAAATCAGTTCCCCAAATCGCGACTAGGATGGGCAAAAAATCCGTACCTGTTGACCGAGTCGGCAGCCATGTGGTTCACTTGGATCGCGGCCTGCGAAATATGCGTCGGTTGAATCGCCTCGGACGCGATATGCGAAGGGTGGATAGCTGCGACTGCAACGTGCGACGCCTCCACCGAGCTCGCCGCGATATGCGTATTCTGGATAGCCGCGGCCGTGACATGCGACGCCTGGATCGCATTCGCGGCCACGTGTGTCGCCTGCACCGCGCCCGACGAAATGTGCGACGGCAGAATCGCGCTCACTGCGACATGCGAGGCCTGAACCGCCGCGGCCGCGACGTGCGACGCCTGGATCGCTGCAGCTGCCACGTGCGAGCCTTGGATCGCAGCAGCAGCGACGTGCGAAGCTTGGATCGCCGCGGTTGCAACGTGTGACGCCTGGATCGCCGCGGTTGCGACGTGTGACGCCTGGATCGCCGCAGTTGCGACGTGTGACGCCTGGATCGCAGTCGATGCGACGTGCGACGCCTGAATCGCAGCGGCGGCCACGTGCGACGCCTGCACCGCGGCAGCGGCAATGTGGGACGCCTGGATTGCCGCGGGCGAGACGTGCGCGGGCAAGACCGCGGACCCGGCAATATGCGTGGCCTGGATCATACTCGTCGTCAAGTGCGACGCGACGATCGCCGACGGCGCAATCTGGTCTCCACCGATCGCGGCCGACGCGATATGCGTGGCCTGGATCATGCTCGTTGTCAGGTGCGACGCGACGATCGCCGACGGCGCGATCTGATCCCCGCCAACGGCCGCCGAGGCAATGTGCGTCGCCTGGATGACACTTGTCGCGATATGCGACGCGACGACCGCCGACGGCGAAATGTGCGAGCCGTGCACGGCAGTCGCGGCAATCTGCGCCGATTGCACGGCACCGGCGGCAATGTGCGTCGCTTGCACGACGGCCGAGTCGATGTGAGTTGCTTGCACCGCCGCGTTCGCGATATGGCTCGCTTGAACGGCCCTGACCGCGACGTGACTTCCTTGCACAGCGGCGGCAGCGACGTGGCTCGCTTGCACGGCCGCGGCGGAAATGTGGCCCGCCTGCACGGCCGAAGGCGCGATATGGCTCGCTTGCACAGCGGCCGCGTCAATGTGCGCGGCCTGGATCGCGGCACTGGCGACGTGCGTCGCCTGAACTTGGCCCGCGGAGATGTGGCTGGCCACGACAGCGTTGGCAGCGAGCTTGGCGCCCGTCACGGCGTTATTGGCGAGGTGCGAGGTCGCGACGACGCCAGTCCCGATTTGCGCGGCTTGCACGGCGCCTGCGGCAATGTGCGCGGCTTGGATTGCGTTGGCCGCGACCTGTGCCGAGTCAACGGCGGCAGCACCAATGTGTGCCGTATGCACGGCGTTGTTGGCAATGGCTAGGTGTGTGGATAATAAGTTGCTTCTCTTCGCGAGCAGAGAAGGGAGGGAGGACGAGCAAACGTACCGGCCGACACGACAGCACCAGCTTGGATGTTGCCCGACGCGACCGCGTTCGTCGCGAGTTGCGTATTGCCCACAGCGCCCAAAGCAATCTTGCTCGACGTGACGCTGTTGTCGGCAAAGTCGGCCGTGACAATCGTCCCATCCTAGTGCAGAGGATAGCGTGAGCGGATCGGCTCACTGTACGATCTGCGAATGGCAAGGCCGACGTACCGCAATCTTGCTCGACGTGACGCTGTTGTCGGCGAGGTCGGCCGCGACAATCGTCCCGTCCTAGTGAGGAGGATCGCGTGAGCGTGGAGGCTCACAGTGCGTTCTGCAAAATCACGAGGCTGGCGTACCACAATCTTGGACGAGTCGACCGAGTTGGCAGCGAGCTTGACTAGCGTGACACTGCCGTCAGCCGGCGCCGTGTTTCCCGAGGAAAGACTGAACGCGAGCCGGTCCGCCGTGATGGTGCCGACCTGGATCTGCGCGTTGGTCACGCCTTGATTGGCAATCTTGGCGCTCGTAATCGCACCGTCCTACACACGCGGGCAACATCAGCGACGATCCGAAAAGCATCATATCCACAGCGCGACGCTCGAATACGAACCTGAACGTTGCTCGTGCCCACGGCACTACTCTGCAAGTGCGTGTTTCCGACACTGTTCACCGCCAAGATCGTCGCGTCCACACTGGCGAGCGCGAGCTTACCATTCGTCACGGCGCGATCAGCAATCTTGGCCGTGCCCACGACCCCATCCACAATTTTACCCGCGGTCACTGCACCATCGGCCAATTTCGCGGTCGTTATCGCCGCGTCGGCGACATTCCCCGTCAACAGCGCGCCGCTCGCAATCTTGGCGCCCGTCACGGCACCGTCCACGATCTTGGCCGTGGATACTGACGCGTCGGCGATCTTAGCCTCCGTCACGGCGCCATCGACAATCTTGGTTGTCACCACGGAACCGTCGGCGATCTTGGCAGCGTGCACGGCGCCGTCCACGATTTTTGACGTCGAGACGATCCCATCTGCCAGTTTCGCACCGACAACAGCGCCGTCGCCGAGTTTCGCCGTCGAGACGATCCCATCCGCCAACTTGGCGCTCGTCACAGCCCCGTCCACCAATTTCGGCGTCGTCACGGTCCCGTCCGGCACTCCGACCGACACGGCCCCCGCCGCGAGTTTCGCGGCCGTCACCGACCCGTCGGCGAGTTTCCCGGTCGTGACCGCCGCATCCCCGAGTTTCCACGAACTCACCGCTCCATCGGCCAACTTCCCCGTCGTGACGGCCGAATCCGCCAACTTGCCCGAACTCACGGCACCGTCCGCCAATTTCGGTTCCGTGACCGACCCGTCCGCGAGGACTCGTGCGTCGACCACCGACGACGAAAGTTGCGAATTCGTGACCGACGACGACGACTGCGTGAAACTCGTCGGCAACTTGCCATTTGCCTGCAACGCCAAGAGGACCGCGATCGCCGCCGCGGCCAGCGCGAGCAGCGAGATCCCCAACGAGCACACGGGCGACTGGAAACATCTACGCGACCGACTGCCGCCGCCGCCCTTCTTCCCACCCCCACCTCCAGCAGCTTCAACTCCACCGTCCCCGCCGCCACCAACGGCCTCGACGACCGGCAAGATAGGGCGCAGCCCTACATACGACGACCCAGAACTTCCGGGCGACGCGGCCATCCCGGCCATCCCCATCATCGCGGGCGAGGGCGGGCGTGCGACCATTGCCGCCTGCAACGAATTATCCGGACTCAACGCCAACATTCGCTCGGCCGCCGTCATAAACGCGCCCTGCTGCTGCTGCTGCTGCTGCTGCTGCTGCTGCTTCTGCTTCTGCTTCTGCTGCTGCTGTTGTTGCATCGCAGCGGCCGCCGCGACCGCCGGCTTGACCTTGACCGGGTTCGCGTGCACGAGCGACCCCGCGGCCATGCCGAGGGACGGTTTGCCGGGGAACCAGTTCCCGCCGCCGCCGTTGTTGAGCGAGTTGTCCGGGCTCGGTGCCATGCCCGGGACGAGTGCGCGGGTTGGGGAGGCCGGGACCGAGGAGGTCGCGGAATTGGTGCCGTCGGACGAGGTGCCGACGTACGCGCCGTCCGTGCGCGCGAGGGATTCGGTCAGTTTGGCCATGGCGGCACCGACGTCGCGTGCCGCGATTTGCACTTGGTGTGGTGATCCGGGGGCGCCGGCGAGGATTTGCGCGACGCTCGGGTTGCCGGTGAGCGCCGAGGAGACTATGGCGGTGGGAGAACGGGTGGGTGAGTGGTGCGCCATGCAAGCGGGCGTGCCGAGGAAAGAACGGTCGACGGGGCGGATAGAGAGTAAGAAAACCGACCCGACGAGAGGGCGAGTAATTCCCCACCTGCGATATTCTGCTGCTGCAAGCTCGTGGCCGACTCGCCTACACCGACCAATCACCACCTCGCGTCAGTCCCTGTGCACCCATTCTCTCCACTCCACTTCAACACCAAACCCGTACCCGACGACCGCAACGGCGACGGCCCACGCCGACTCCCCGCGCTCTTCGACCCCCTCCCTGTCAGCCTCAACTCCGCCACCGTCTCATTACCCTCTGCAACCACCAAATCCGGCGGCCCGCGGCGCGTCGACGGGGTCACGGATTGGGTGGGGGCGTGACCCAACAACTGGCTACTGCTATGCCCCAACGCATCACTGTCTAACCGCTGCATCATTTTCACGGGCGACGATGACGGTTCCATGGTGGTAGCGGTCACGGCAACGACGCCCGACTTGTTGATGGCCGAGTCGGCCGCAGATGAGGGGCGCGCAGCTGCGGGTTTCGAGGACGAACGTCGTGGTTTTGCGGAGCCGGCGATGGGGGGTACGCCGGGGCTGGTGGACATGGTGCGCGCGGCGGGGCGCGGGGTGGGGTGGCGACGGCGCGAGCGCGAGCGCGCGGGGACAGGTGCGGCGGGTGCGGAGCGGAGCGGGACGAGCGGGGAGCGGCACGAGTCGAAAGGTTCGGAATTGACAGTTGAGCAGAGAGTCTTGCGCCGTGGGCGTAGTGGAGTGGCAGGGACAATGCACCCTGCACGGGCGGCGCGCGGGGACGACGACGGATGGTGCGTGGCTGCTGCTGCCGTAGCAACAGCGACGGTGTTGGCAAGGGCCGCGCGCAAGGCAGGCGGCAGGTCGAGTTGGCGGGAGTGGAATGCAGCACGCGCGATCCGCTGTGCAAGTTCGAAAGTCGTCGGATCAGGTTGGCTCAGGAGCGAAAGAGAGGCAGTCGGGAGCAAGGACGGTAGGCATCCAACCGACCCACTTCCACTCACTTGAATTCAATACCACGATTCACGCACCGTGCTTATTCGCTCGTCGCGCAGGGTCGCGAGGGCCATGAGGGACTCGGCGCGCCGCGGCAAGTCCGCAGGCGCGTAATGTCGTGGACGGTTGGTCGCGGGGAATCAAAGGAACAGCAGGGCGACACGAATGGTTAGGCAGCTCGCCCCGCGAGCATGCCCGCGACTGTGCAATAGCGGGCACGAGCTGGTTGTTGATAATTGTTTCTTTGATCATGGTGCGGGCGGGGGACAGGGGTCACTTCCAGGGGGTCGGGCGACGGTAAGCGCGGGGTTCTGTTTGCGCGCGCGCTGAACGGGCGGCTGGCGTGAGCGCGCGGTCGGAGCGACACTTGGTATTCCATGGTTGTTTTGAGCGTGGATTGGCATGCATTGCAGCAAGTTGGACGAGGTGGGCCGGGCGTGAAGTGCGCGGACGTCGGAAGCGCGCGCGCAGTACAGTCGTCAAGGAGGAGAGGGATGCTTTTGATCGCGTTTGATCGCGTTTGATCACAGTTGATCAAACAGGTTGGCTGGCCGTCAGTCCGTGTCAATCCGCCTTCGCCGTGTCGCATCTCGTTGTGCTCTTCTCGCTCTCGCACAGCACTCACGCGACTCGTGCTACAAGTCCGAGTCGCGCGCGGCCAAAGAACAATGCACCAGCGTGCCAGACAACAAAATATAATTGGCGGCGGCATCCACCCTATGCGAACATGCTACTAGGTGCCAACGGTCAGCCCTCTACATAAAAAAACGGCCAGCCGAGGGCAGAGACGAACCGGTAGGGAAAAAAGTTGTACTCAAAATACGTGCAAGCGTCGTCGTGCCCGAGCCGAGAGAGCGCCAGCGGCTCCGGCTCAAACATGAGCCCGGTCTCGGTTCGTAGCCGGGAGACGCACGCAGGTGGGGATCAAAATGAAACAGGGAATACGGAAAACGGAAGAAGCAAACGAGCAACGAGCAACGAGCAACGAGCAACGAGCAACGAGCAATCAACCGGCAAGGCCGAACATGCCCAACCCTTGCCCATCCGACGCGACGCCGACACGACATGCGCGCGCCGATTACACGTCCATGATCTTGCACAAGTCGAGCGGCATCCCTGTGTTATCCAACAGCGTCTGGTAGAGCACCGACGTGATATCCACCTTTTTCCGGCGCTCCACGGCCTTCGGGATCGGAATATAGACAAACTCGTCGTGCACTTGGCCAATGATCAAGTCGGTCTTGCCCGCCATGGCCGCATGCACGGCCTGCTGTGCGAGCGACACGGTAAAGACGGCATCCGTCGCACACGCGGGCGCCGACCGAATCGTATACGACGGATCAATGTACTTGATCGTGTGCTCAATCTGCTTGCCCTTCAAGTGCGCGCCGAGCTTGTTCTTGAGGAAGACGCCCACGTCGTGCAGCTTCGAGTTGCCGGACTTGTCCTTTTCGTCGCCCGCGTCGGCCGCGCACAGGTCCTGCCCAGCACCTTCAGCGACGACAATCAGGACATGGTCCCGCGTGCGCAGCCGTTCCTCGACAATCGCGAAAATGGTCGGCAAGTTGAACGGCACTTCCGGCAACAACAACAGGTTCACGTCACCTGAGGCGAGTGCCGCGTGCAGGGCAATAAAGCCCGAGTCGCGGCCCATGAGTTTCACGATCCCGATCCCGCCACGGGCGGCGCGTGCCTCTTCATGCGCGGCGGCAATCGGGTCGAGCGACATGGCCACGGCAGTCTCGAAACCGAAGGTCTTGGCGCAGTAGGCGATATCGTTGTCGATGGTCTTGGGGATGCCGACAACCGAGAGCGCGATCCCGCGGCGCTCGGCTTCCATGGCAATGTTGTGCGCGCCCTTTTGCGTGCCGTCACCGCCAATCGTGAAGAGCACGTTGACGCCGAGCGACACGAGATAGTCGACCATGACTGTGTTGACGAGCAAAACGTGTTAGAGTCAAGAGCAAACAAACCAAACCCAAAACAGCACGCGAATAAGAAGAAGACAAAAACGCGTACCCTTGGGATCCTGCGGCCCGCGCGAGCTGCCTAGCACAGACCCGCCAAACCGATGAATGTCCTTGACCTCGGCGGGCGTCAACTCGATGGGCGGCAACCCGACGGCCGGGTTCAGGCCCTCGTACCCGTACCGGAACCCGTAGCACTTCTTGACGTGGTACCGGTAGAACAGGCACGAGACGAGGCCACGAATCACATTGTTCAGACCCGGGCAGAGACCACCGCACGTGACAATGCCCGCGACCACATGCGACGGGTTGAAGAACAGGTGCTTGCGCGGCCCGGCACGCTCGAGGTACAAGGGCACGTCCAGTTCGTGGCCCGGCAAGTGCCGCGGCATTTCCGAGTCCTCGTGCCCAGATCCGTGCGACGACGTCGACATGCGACCGTCGTGATCGCGTTGGAAAAACGGCTTGTAGAGCAGCACCGACCGGTCGTCGGTAAACACGACCGACTCGACAGGCGTCGGGAACCCCGTGTCGCCCAGCACCGTGATCCCAAACGGATTCGGGTCAGCGAGCGTGGGCATGGGTGTGCCGGGGCGCATGATCCCGGCGCCGGCGCCGAGTGCGTTCGACGGCAGGCCGAGATAGCTCGAGGAGCCCGAGGTGTGCGAGGCAGGAGGCATGGTGGCAGGGTGGAGTTCGTACTGCGCGGCTGAAAGACGATGCGACGCGTAGGCGGGGAGTGGGTGCGTGTTGGGACGCAAATGCGCGGGCAAGTGCGAAGTGACGGTGGCGGGCGGGGTGTCGGAGACGGACTCGACGTCGGTCCAGCCGGATTCTTGTCGGGCGAGAGATGAGGGGGCGCGGGCGCGGGCGGCAGTGTCGGGATCTGCTGGGTGCTCGTCGGTCGGTGTCGGGGCCGTGATGGTAATGGCGTGGGCCGGAAGCGCGAGGTCGCCGTGGTGCGTTGCCGGTGGGGCCTCGGTGTCGATGGCGGGCGGGGGAGCGGGGAGCGCGCGCGTCTTGCGGCGCGGCTTTCGGTGGAGACAGCGCAGCAGCGTCATGGTTGCACGGCGGGTTGGCGGCGGCGGTGAGTTTCGCGAAGGGACAGGGGCGGGATGGGGCCACCGGGCAATGGATGAATCCTGGGTCGGCCCAGGCGAGACTGCGAGCAACACCAACACGTCGAGCGAGCAAGCGAGGGAGCAAGAGCGCGCGCAAACGCGGCGGGCGTGGTGGGCATTTGGGGAGTGCCACGGCGACGCGTGGGCGGGCCGACCGACTGGTGGCGAGCGAGATGATCCCATTCCCCGCCGTCACCGCACGCGCGCGGCGGCGGCAGTGGTGGTGCATCGTGGAGCGCGCGCGCGCCGCCCAGCACACCTGCCCTGCCCCTGCACGCCCCATGACAATCGTGCCGCTCAAGGCTGCACGCCCACGCGTCCCCTTTTCGGCCTCTCGTCGCGTCCCTCGCCGGCGTCGTTCGCGCGTGGTGCGGTGCTGAAGCAAGCCATGGCCGTGATCAAGGACGCGATACGCACCTCGGCGGTGGCGAAGCGGGTTCGTCACGCAAAAGACTCAACGATGGATTGGCGAGCGCCGAGTGTAAATGCAGCGAGCAGTTGCAGCTGGCCGAGACGAGCTCGAGAACGTGTCGCGCGGTGCTGGCTGCGGGCTGTGACGGATCGCGTATCCCGTATCCAGGTATCCGACTGCAGCAACTTGCAGGTGGGGACGGCGGATTGGCAGTGGGGGCGGTGCACACGGCGCGGTGCTGCTTCAGCGACGCTCTGCGACGACAGCCGTGTTCGTTGGTCGTGGGTCGACCTTGTGGTGCGCGTGTGGCGTCTTGGCCGCGCATGGAACCACGATCGAATGATGACGCCAACCGTTCTGGGGCCATGCGGCGGCTTGCACGCGCTTTTATACTCGGTTTTCGTCTTAGTTTTTGGCGTGGTTCGAGCCGCCTTTGCCTGCACTGTGCATGATGCATGCGCGCTCTTTCCATCGCGGGTCTGACGTGGCGTGGCGCGGCCCTGTGGCGGTGCGGTAACGAACGGCCACGTGCGCTTACGCAACTTCCTTGCGCGGTCACGCGATGTGCGGTAAGTCGGTGCCCCTGGTTCGGTTCAGGCCGCGCCCGGAACGCTCCCCAACGTTTTTTTTCATCACGCCGGCGTCACCGGCACAACCACCACGGCCAGACCAATGCCCCGTCGCGGCCACGCGCGTCCGGTTCCGACCGACTGAACGACCGACTGACCGACCGACTGACCGACCGCCTGCCTGACCGGCTGGCCACGACGCCGCCGCGCACGACGCCGCCGCGCTCGACCGCAACTGCCAATCGAATCGGCGACACCATTCATCTTTCTCCTCTCGCTCCTTGCTTGCACTGCACCGACCACGACTACCATGCCCGTCCGACCCGCCGTCGTTGCGGCAGTACGCGCCGCACCGCGGCCACGCTCCGTAGCCGTGCTGTCGCGCCGCTCAAGCACGCGCACGCTGCCGCCATGCTGTCGCGCCTACTCGGCCGCAAGCGCGCCGTCGATCGCGTCGTCGGCTGCTGCTCATGTGCCGCCGCCGCCGCCGCTGGATCCGCCTGCTGCCGCGCCGGTAGTACCTGTCACGGCACCCGCGACCACGGCCACAACCACATCAGCACCGCCGTCCCTGCCGCCACTGCCCTTTGCGTCGCAGGGCACGCGCCTGTTCTCGCTCGCCGGCCCGGAACCCAACATCCTGCCCAAGTCGATCCAGGCCGCGCTCGTCCCGCCGCGCACCTGCGGCACCGTGAGGTCCTCGGGCGCGGCCCACACGTCGGCCAACGCGCCCTTGGTCCCGCCACGCCGACCGCTCTCCATGAACTCGCTGCGCACGGCGCATGCTGACCTGCTCTTTGCCGCGGCCGACGTGGTGATCCGGCAAGCGCGTGCCGCCCAGCTCGTCGCTCGACTCGCGCACGTCCTCCCGCATGCGACCGCGGCCCCCGCGGACCCGGACGTCCTCGCGGCACTCGCCAAGTGCGCGCAAGTCCTAGCCCAATCCGCCGACGCCCTGGCACGCGCGTGCCCGCCGGTCCTTGACCGCGCCGCGACCCTCGCCGGCGCCGTCTCGAACCCGGCCGCGCTGCCCGAATCCCTGCACGTTGGGGTTTGA
>GG745331.1:1890899-1911533 GCA_000151295.1 Allomyces macrogynus ATCC 38327
CGTGTCGCCCTCGCCGCGCCGGCCCGTCATGCCTTCGCGCAGCACGCACTCGGGCTCGTCGGCCGTCGCCGGTGCCCCATCCGTGCTCGTCGTCGGTGCCGTCGTTGCCCGCGTACGGCCGACCCGGAAATCGTGCCAAGTCCGGCTCGCGATACGGTTTCAGCAGCTCGACGTGGAACGTCGGGTGCACCTTGTACCCGGCTGGCAATCCGAGCCTGCACGCGCGACCGCCACCGACCACGGCCTCGACGTTAAACGGGCCAATGAACTTGGGCAGTAACTTACGCGACGTCAGCTCCGTGCCTGATGCTGTGCGCGCCGCAATGTTCTTGGTCGAGAGCCACACGCGGTCGCCGACGAGGTACTCGACGTGCTTGCGGTGCCGGTTGACTTGCATCACCATGGCCGCGCGCGATCGATCCAGGCTCACCCGAGCATCTCGCGTCGCTGCGTCGAGCTGCTCCGCCATGCGCTCGAGCTGCGGTACCGGGATATTGTTGCCGAGCATGATCTCGACCGGCCCGCGCGGCACAACGCCCCACAGCTCGAATGGCGACTTGCCCGTCGGCTCGGCGCGCGAGTTGTTGTAGGCGAACTCGACAAACGGCAGGTATGTTGGCCAGTTGGTGCGCTGCGCGTTGACGAAATGCCGCAGCATCGACTGCACCGTGCGATTCGCGACTTCGGCCTGGCCGTCAGACTGTGGATGATACGCTGTCGACATCGCTAACCGCGTGCCCAACCGCCGCCAAAGCGCTTCCCAAAACGCAGATGCGAACCGCGGGTCACGGTCGCTCACGATGCAGTCGGGCAAGCCAAAATCGGGCAAGACGTACCGAATGTACAAGCGCGCAAGCCCTTCGGCGTCCGTCGTCATGACCGTTGGGATCACGCGCAACCGCTTCGTCAACGCGCACACGAGCGTGACGATGGCGTCTTTTCCGCCCTCCCCGTCTGGAAGCTTGCCGATCAGGTCGATGTTGATTCGGCCCCACGGCCGATCCGGTACAGGAAGCGGTCGCAGCAGGCCGTCAGTCTTGCCGATCTTGGGTTTGTTGGCCTGGCAGCTCACGCACGTCCGCACATAGGCCTCGACGTCGGCCGCCATGCCACGCCAGTAGCACCACCGACGCAGCAGGTCGAGCGTGCGACGCGCGCCCATGTGCCCGGCGAGCGGCGTGTCGTGGGCCTCGGACAGCCACAAGGTGCGCAGCTCGCGGTCGTTTGGGATGAGCGGCACCCGCCGCGCCTCGCCACTGACCTCCACGAACTTGAACAGGATCCCGTCGTCGGCGACGTACCCCGCGGGCAGCTGCTCGAGCATCGCGTGCAACCGTCGATCCGCCGCCGTCGCGGCCACGACGCGCCGCATCATGTCTGGCTCGACTTCTGGTCGAACCCCTTGCACGAGATCCTCGGCGGGCTCTTGCGCGTGCTCGCCCTCGACCGCAATCGCCACGGTCTCGTCGTGCTTGTGCGACCGCCGTACCTGCAGTACCGCGAATTTCCCGTCCTCGCCTTTGTATAATGGCACCGCCGCGACGCGCAACGCACCGTTGGCACCGCGCGCGAGTGGTGTGTACAGCGCGTCGGCAAGCAGCGACCCGTCCGGTCGCAAGTCCGGCCGTCGCGACAGCGCGTCAGCGTGCGGCATGCGCTCGCCCTTCTCGTACTTGATTTCCAGATCGTACTCGGCGAGCGACGACAGCCACCGCACTTGCCGTCCATTGAGCTCGCGCTGCGTCGCAAAGTACTCAAGCGTGCGGTGGTCCGAGTTGCACCGCACCGACTTGCCGTGCACGTACGTGCGCCACCGATTCAACGCGGCGACGATTGCCAGTAACTCGCGGTCGTGGACCGGGTACGCGCGTTCCGGTGGCTTCAACTTGCGACTGAAATATTCGATCGGTCGCCCATTCTGCTGTAGCACCGCGCCGACGGCGAACCCGCTCGCGTCGGTCGTGATCTCGAAATCGCCGTCCTCGTCAGGCAGCACCAGCACCGGCGCCGACGACAGCGCGTCCTTGAGCGCGCGGAACGCTGCGTCGGCCGCGGCTGACCATTCGTACGTGACGTCGTCGGCGAGCAAGTCCGTCAGCGGGTGCGCGAGCTCGGCGAATCCATTGACAAATCGCGCGTAGTAGTTGGCGAGCCCGATGAACCCGCGCAACTCCTTCTGGTCCTTGGGCACGGGCCAATCGCGCACTGCCGCGACCTTGGCTGGGTCGACATGCACGCCGTCGCGGTCCACGAAATGACCAAGGTACTCGACCCGCTCCTTGAAAAACTCGCACTTGCTCGGCTTGACATGGAACTCGTTCTTGCGTAGCACCTCGAGCACCTGCCGAACGTGGCGCTCATGCTCAGCCTTGGTCTTCGAGTAGATCAAGATGTCGTCGAGGAACACGACGACGAACCGGTCGAGGTACGGCTCAAACACCTGGTTCATGGCGCGCATGAACGTCGATGGTGCGTTGCACAAGCCGAAGCTGAGCACGCGCCACTCGAACGTCCCGTACCGCGTCACGAACGCCGTCTTGTGCACGTCCGACTCGTCCATGCGCACTTGGTGATACCCGCTGACAAGGTCGAGCTTCGTGTAGTAGCGCGCGCCACGCAGCATCCGGAAGAGGGTCTCGGCGCGCGGCAGCGGGTATGTATCGCGTACCGTGATCTTGTTCAGTGCGCGATAATCCACGCACACCCGGACGCCTCCGTCTTTCTTTGGCACGAACAGGACCGGCGACGCAAACGGCGAGCCCTTGCTCGGCCGGATCAGCCCGCGTCGCAACAGCTCGTCTAGCTGCTTGCGCAGTTCCTCGAGCTCCTTGGGCGAGGCCTGGTATGCGCGCTGTGCGACTGGCCGCGCGCCCTCCTTGAGCTCGATCCGGTGGTCGACATCGCGCTTCGGCGGCATGCCCGTTGGCTCGGCGAACACGGTTGGGAACTCGTCGACTAACTGCTTCACGACCGTGCCCGTGTAGCCAACGCCCTCGACCTCGATGTGGTTGAGCGAGACCATGAACACGTTTGCCGGGTCGTCGCGCATCGCCGCCGCGCACTCTTTGGCAGAAAGCAAGTCGACCTCGATGTGGGATGGCCCGCCCGCCACCGGCTGCACGCGTGTCGCGCCGCCGTCAAGCGACAGCGCGCCTGACGACCAGTCGAGCTGCGGGGTCACACTCGCGCAACCACGGCCGGCCCAAAATCACTTCCCATGCGACGTTGTCGAGCACCAGGCACCGCGCGGTCGTGGCGGCGCCCGCGACCATGACACGCAGCTCCGCCCATTCGCGTCGCACGCGTCGCGAGACGCCGTCGAAACCCGAGACGCGCAACCACCCGTCGCGCACGATTCGCGCGCCCACGCGCTCCACGACGGCACGTCGCGCGACGTTGTGCGAGGCGCCCGAGTCGACCATGACCACCGCGTCGTGCTCCTGCAGCAACTTTTTCCTGTGCCGCTCGCCCATGCACTTCTTCGACCAAGTGCGGCCCTTGCGCGGCTCCTCGCTCACTGCGAGCACCGCATCGTACGCGTACGGCTGGTCAGTGCCAAACGCCAAGATTTCAAGATCCTCCTCGACCACCGCATCGTCACGCTCCTCCCCCTGGTCCAAGTCGACGCGCCTGTCGGCGGTGTCCTTCGGCGAAACGATGAGCGGCTCCCGTGCGTCGTCCACGTCGACGTCAACTGCAACGTGCAAAAGCTGCGTCGTGCCGCCATCGTTCACGTCCGTATGAACAAAATTTGGACTTGTGCCACCAACAGGGACGACCTGACCAGAGCGAGAAGAGCAATCAAAACGGCAGGTGCATTGATGATTGAAAACCGCGACATTCGCGTTCGGCCGGCGCGGGCAATTGTGACGCAAATGGCCCACCTCATCGCACCGATAACAGCGGCGCGTTTCGACCTCGTACTCGTCGTCCTGGCGGTCGTCACGGCCACGGCCGCCACGACCACCCCGACCGCCATTCTGGCCACGGCGACTACGACCCTGGCCGCGATTACCATGGCCACGGCGCCCTTGCACAGCGTCGACCTGCATACGGTCGTCCTGTACGCGATCATGCACCGCCAGCATGTTGAACCCGTTCGAAAGCTGGAGAACGCCCCAAATGTCGATGGCCCGGGTGTAGACCTGCTCCATGAACGACCAACGCAGGTTCTGGTCCTCCGACGGTGGGTTCAAGCGACCGTCGCCGAGCAGCGTCATGACGTTCGTCGGCACCGACGCCAAGAAACACGAGTAAAGCTCGGCGGCAGACGCCTGCTCGACAGTCACTGCCAGGGCCGCAAACGCGGCCACATGCTGCTCCATGGTCCCGCCCGACTGGAAACGGAACTGCTGCAGTTCACGACGCTTGGTCAGGGCCGCCGTCTTGGGCCGGAAACGCTCCGAAACGGTGTTCGCAATACCTTCGGGCGTTGTGGGCCACTGGCCCGTCGCGTTCTGCAGCACGCGGTAGGTCTCCGCCTCACCCGTGAACGCGCGGTCGAGCAAGAGAACAATGGCCATCTCGCTGTGCTTGCGCGCGCGCATGAAGGCGACCCACTTACCCACGTCGCTGAACCACGCGCGGACCGCCTCATACGTGCCCGTGCCGTCAAACTTGGGTGGCGGAATTTTTTCGTTGCCCCCATACGCCGTCTCGTCTCCCACCGGGCTCGCGGCGGCACCAGCGACAGCCATGGCAGGAGCCGTCGACGCAGCAGAGGCAACTGCCGCAACAGGAACCGCATCTGGGGACGGCGCCGCAGGCAGCGGCGCGGAATTGTTCGACAACTTCTGCAAAATGACCATGAGGGCATCGAGTTTTGCGCCTTGTTCGGCCACGGCCGTCTTGACCTCCGAAACCGACCCCTCGAGGGCCACCGTCCGCGTCGCGAGGGCATTATCATTCGCCATCATTGCGGGCAGGTGCTGGTCGACCACCGCCCGAACCTCGGCCAGCTGTTCAAGAGGCGTCGCAGGTGTCGCCGGTTCGCCCGTCATGACGCCAACCGTGATGAAAAACGCGAGACGAGAGAAAACAACTCGATGGGCAGGAACCCGCAACGAATTTGCACAACAAGTAAACCGCGCCAACGAGAACCGGCGCAACCGCGAAAATGCGCTATCGAGAACAGGCGCAAACGAGACACCGCGCCAAATGAGAACCAGCGCAACTGAGACACCGCGCCAACGAGAACCGGCGCAACGAGACACTGCGCCAACGAGAACCGGCGCAAACGAGAAACCGCGCCAAATGGGAACCAGCGCCAACGAGAAACCGCGCCAAACAGGAACCAGCGCAAACGAAACTGCGGAAGCCCAGCGCCCGAACACACACTTCCAACGCCAGTCCGTCACTTGAAGGAACGAACCTGCAGACGCTACCAGTTGATACGACCGGGACGGGGCCCTGACTGATACTTCGGGGAGGATTGCGTAAGGATGTATTTCGCCCAGCAGCGTCCTTCTTATGTAGGAAGACGCCTCACACTATGCGTCTAATTGGGGACCACGTGTTGGCAGGGCGCAAGCGGGGGACGCTTGCATACGCGCCAACACAATGGGTTGTTCGAGTGAAGCTCTTCGAGGTCGTGGACTGTGCTCGGGCGTTCTGGGTGCTCCGTTGCGACTTGCGGCCCATGCAAGGCTCAAAAGGCTTGGCTTGGGCCCTTTGCCTCTCATCACGCCGGCTCCCTGGCGAGCCCGAGCATTCATTCATGCTCAACCCATGTTCTGTCTTGCGACGCGCCGCAGCTCGCGAGCGAGGAGTCGTTCTCCTGGCCGGCCGCCATCGTGTGCTGCGACGGCAACCATGGCGTCCGCCAGCCTCCTCAGACACGGTTCCCGCTTGCCAGCGTTGTGCAGTGCGAGGGGATGCGAGGGGATGCGAGGGGGTGCCGAAGGGCGGGTGGGCATCTGCAACGCGTGCCAGTTGGAATCAGCGTGCGATCGTGGCAGGTTGACCCGGCAGTGGTGGCAAGCGCAAGCGACAACACGCGGGCAATAAAGGGGGAACGTTGCGTGAAGCAAATGAAATATGTATTTATTAACTATTGGCCGTGTTGTTTGGTCGCGATTGGAGACCGAGCACTTTTCGTGCCGAGCTCACGCGCGACTGCAACGTTGCAGCAGTCTCTCACTTGGCGCAAATTACTGCTCGCCTGTGCCAGCACTTGGCGACGTGAGCGTGCTCGGCTGGCCAGCGCTCGCCACAACCACGACCACAGCCCGGGGAGACACGGGTGGAGGACCGTGCGCGAGCTGAGCGTGTGATCCAAGGGCAAGCCAACGCCAACGTTTTCGGCCGCAATATTCTTCACTTTTTGGTGCGTTCGCGGCACCCACCTGTGCGCGCAGTGTGCGCGGTATTCGTGCGGCCCGCACCGCTGCCCAAAATTTAATTTAGGCCTGACCAGGACCATACAATTTTTATGACATTTCAACGCAGCTGCTCCTCGTCAAACGATCGAGACGACGACGACGACGCTGCAAGAGTCTATCGGCGCGTGCTCCACTTCCCACTTGCCGACCGACTCTCACCCCCGACCGCGCTCCGTGTGCCGTTGTTGTTGACGCTGTGAGCAAAGAAGCACACTGGCCGCACGCACCGTTTCCACACGCCCTCTCTCTCCTCGCTGTCGCCCTGCCGCGACTGCCTCCTCTCGTGCCTCTGCCCTCGTTGCCGTCGCCCACTCGGGCCGCCCTCATCCCCCGACGCGCGCCGACTCTGCTCGTCGACCGACTCTGTGCATTTCCCACCTTAGCGTCCCCCGCCGCCGCCGCTGCCGCTGCCGGCCAGCCTCTCCGCCATCACTCTTTCCCCAGCGGCATCCACGATTGCTCCTCTGGATCAGTCGTTGCTCGACGTGTACCCTCCCGCCTCTCCGCTCGGCCCCCTCACCCGGATCCGCGCGATCCCTCGCTTGATCACGGCCCGCATCGCGTCCGACCGGTCGACAGCGACCTGCTCCGCGCCGCGCCGCCGCGCCTGATCCAACGTGGTCCTGAACCGCGTCGTCCCCCCTCGAATGGACGCTGTGCGGCACGCGCACCCGTTCTGCCACCGCCTGGCCGTCGACGCCGGGCCAACCTGGGCCGTCTTTCCCGACACGTGCGACGACGCGCGAATTGCCATCAACGGCGACTCCATGGACGACCTGACCGCGGCGCCCGCCGGCTATGGGCCGGCCGCGTCAACGTCTCCGCTCGACCCGCAGCAGCAGTCGCAACCGCAGCAGCCGGGCGAGCATGCGCTGGTCGCATCAGCGACGGGGCTCGCGTTTGTGACGCGGCCGCCGAGTACGACGTCGTCGACGGCCTCTGCATTTTCCGCGACGCTCGCGGCCGCGTCGAACCCGCTCGAACTGCTCGCCGTGACGTAAGTTGATTGGACGCTGCCTGTGCTTGCCTGCCCATTTCCTCCTCTGTCCGCCTTCCACTCTATCGCATCTTTGCTCACCACGGAGCAACGCTCTTCTTTGCCTGCTTTCCTCCCTGTTCACAGCAGCGAGCACCTGCTCTCCGGCACCGTCGACCCGTCGCAGTCGTGGCCGTGGCCGACCGACTCCCTGCCTGTCCTGACGACGCACTCGTCGCTCGACCTGGTTCCGACCACCGTCTCCACGGGCGACGGCACGAGTCTCGATTCGGCCGGTGGAGGAGCACGGTGGGCGTCGCGCACGCCGTCGATGAGACCGCCGAGCTTTGCCGACTGGGCCGATCCTGCGCATCCGGCCCCGCAAGCGCCACCCAACCACAGCGGCGCACCGCCTGCCACCGACTTGCTCGGTCGTCCGCGCGGACCCACAGCGTCCGACTCGGTCGAGTCCGTCCTCTCGCACACGTCGGCACCGCGCGTCCCGCCGCTCTCGCCCGACGACTTGCTCGAGCCGAGTGCCGACACGCCCGACCCGCTCTTTGCGCTCGAAGGTAGTGCCCCGCCAGCGATGTCGCCGCCACCGCCTGCCGTGCCCGTGCGCGTGACGCAGGCGTACCAGGCGGCTCGCAACGCGGCCGTTGCAGTTCTCGCGGGCCGCGACGCGCTGTCGCCGCAAGAGGGATTGTGGGGGATGCCGCCGGGCATCGACCAGCAGCAGCAGCCGCAGCAACATGTCACGATGCACCCGCTGCAGATGCCGCCGCAGGGCTTTGCCGCCTACCGTCACCTCGCCGTCTCCCCACCCCCACAGCAACCGGCCGCGTCGTGCCCAATGAGCCACGACCCGCGGTACGCGACGACCGGCGACATGGTACGTCTCTGATGCAGGCCGTGATTGGCCTGGCCTTCCCGCCTCACACTCCCCTTTCTTCCACCACCTAGCTCGGCAGCCCGCCCGACATGTCCGCATGGGCGACACGCGCGTACGCGTGGCCCGCGCCCAACCAGGTCCCGGCCCCCTCCCTCCCCACACACTACCCGTACGTCCCCGCGCCAGTGGGCCCCGGCATCATGACGACGCAACCCTTCTGCCCGCACACCCCGCTGGCCCCGCTGGGCCCACCCCCGGGTTGCGCCAAGACCATTCCCGCCGGGGCCGCCTTACCGCCACGAAAATGTCAGTTTTTTCGGTTCCGGACCCGGCCGCCGCTATTTTCCCCGGACTTTTTCCGCCCGACCGGGCTCGCGCCCGCCCCCACGTGCCCCAATACGCGGTCAAGCCCGGGGTCGTCTCGTACCAGCCCCACCCCCCACCCGCTGCCGCTCCCCGCTCCAGCTCCAGCGCGTTCTGCCGCCCGCCGCCGCGCACCACGCACAACGCGTCGCACCGCGTCGGCCACGGACGTGGGCATCCCACCGGACTTGGCGGCCGCGGGCCGCAACGCGCACCGGTGTCCGACGTGCGACGTGACGTTCCAGCGGAAGTACGACTATGATCGTCACTACCGCGACTTCCATTCGCAGGCGGAACCGTTCCAATGCCCAATGTGCCCGCAAACGTTCCGCCGGAAAGATAATTGGCGCCGGCATTTGCGGACCGTGCATCGTGGTGAAGAGGTCGTGGCGACGTTGGCAGCTCCGGCGCGGGGTGTAAATGCGAGTGCGGTGGGGGTGTCGACAACGACCGTGCCGGTGGTGCCGGGAGGTACTGGGCGCCGCGTCACGCGCGCGTCGGCCGCGGCAGGCGCGGGGGCCACGTCGGCGTCGGATTCGGCACACGATTCGCGGTCGTCGACGGGGTCGTCCGAGTCGTCCGAGTACCGGCCGTCGCCGCACGTGGGGTGAGACCTGAGAATGAGAGACATGCCGCGGGAGAGAGGAAGAGAGAGACGCGATGATGAAGGAGACCGGACTGGACTTTGTGTGACGACATTAAGGTACTTTTCGCTCGCTAGACATTGCGCGCCCGCCAATACACTTACCATATCATGTCTCCTCTGTCGTGTTCTTTCCCAGGACTTGCGCGCTTGTTCGCAGAAAACAAGCAGGAGCACAACTCGCATTTGCAGAGGTTGTTGCTGATCGCCGTCGAGGTGGGGGCGGATTTGTGACCGAGTATTGAAACCATACCTACCAGCCTAGAAAAATAAACGATTTCGCTTGCGATCTGTTTCCCTTCCCCAGTAGCAGATCTGTTTCCCTTCCCCAGTAGCAGATCTGTTCCCCTTCCCCAGTAGCAGATCTGTTCCCCTTCCCCAGTAGCAGATCTGTTCCCCTTCCCCAGTAGCAGATCTGTTCCCCTTCCCCAGTAGCAGATATGTTCCCCTTCCCCAGGAGCACTCTCAGTCGACCTTGTTCCGCAGTCTCCACTTTCTCCACCTGCACCGCCCACGCGTCTTCGCCCTGTTCGTGTGCCGTCCCCTCCATGACCGTCGAGTTTCGGTCCACTATCCCAACTGTCGTGCCCACACAACGTGTCACCTCCGTCCCCCACCTTCTCCACCCCACTCACGCATCCCCACCGCGCTCCACCTTCGCCCCCGCCTCGACCTTCTCCACCGCCGCTTCCGCGCGCTTCACCCTACGCAACGTCGCGTCATAATGCCGATGCCCGACATCACACCTCCCCAACGCCCTTCTCGCGACCTCTTTCGCCGTCCCTGCCCTCCCCGGCATCCCCAACAAACACTCGACGCGCGACGACATCAGTCCACACACCGCGTCCCCTTCCCGCTCCGCATACCCGGCCGCAAGCCCAAACGCGGCGGCGGCTTCGGCAAACGCGCGGGACGCGAATGCGTGCTGTGCGGCGCGCGTGGACGCCGCACGACGCGCACGGATCAGGTCCGTGACGATGGGGTCCGGAAGGAGGAGCGGGATGAGAGAGTCGATGGCCGGGACGATGTGCGCGGCGACATATCGCGCGCGCCCGCGGCGGACGACTTTGGTCACAGAGGTGGTTGAGACGGGGGAGGTTGGGGTGGCGGATGCGGACGAGGTGATTCGGCGTGCGATGGTCACGACGGCGGCGGGAGTTGGGACGGTGTGTGTGATGGCACCGTCGTCGGGTTGAGTGCCGGTGACGAGAGCGCACAGGGTGCTTGCGACCACGGCGAGCGTCGCTGACCGTTGTGCGACGGCGCGGTCAAGTGTCGTGACTAATTGGTGCGGTGTGGGCGCGAGAGATCCGGGGAGTTGCTGGGCCGCGTGCGTGAGGGCGGTACCGAAGGTGTCGGGGTCCTCGTCCCACAGGTGCGTGAGGGCGGTGGTCGTGGCGGGGACGAGTCGCGCGCGGTTTTCGGTCGACAGGTGCGGTGCGGCCAAGTATGCAATCAGAGCGGCGTTGAACCCAGCGTCGGATTCCGGGTACGCAGCCGGAATGGTCGGGATCAGCGCGATCGCGTGCGAGAGGAACGGATAGAACGCGTGTGCGAGCGGTTCGGCGGCGGGCGTATGGGCCGTGGCCTTGGCAAGCGTCGCGAGGCACAGCAGGAGCTTGTCGAGGAGAATGTGCGTCCACCGATCGGCGTACTTGTCGGCCTCGATGTCGGTGATCCCGAGGAGCGCCGACTGGTAAGTGCGGTCGGCGAGCGACACGCGCACAGTCGCGGTGGTCGTTGCGTCCCAGAGCGCCAGGAGCTGGGTCGTGAGCGCGACCAGGTAGGTAGTCGGCATGGTTAAGGTGAGGGAGGTGGTCCCGCAAAACGCCGTGATCACGTCGAGTGCTGAGGCGTGGACGGTGGTGGGCATGTCGGGCGCAAGGACCAATGGGGCGAGCGCAGAAAACCCGCCGTCGCCGTTCCACCATTGCGCGCCCACCTCGTCGCGCGCGTTGCTGAGCACGAGATCGCGCATCGTGTTGAGCGCGAGCTCGGCGATCCCGGCGCCCGACGCGGCCCAGTCGCGCACGAGTGTCACAAGAACTTGCCCCGCGCCACTCGCAACCAACAGGTTCACTTCGTGCTGTTTGTCGATCGATGCGGGCGACGTTGGCGGCATCGCGTCGCTATCAGCCGGTGGTGCCGCGAGTGTCGCCGATGTGGGTGGAGTCTCTTGCATGTCGAGCGCGCTCGCGTCCCAGTCGTCTTCGGACGAGGTAACGTGTGCGGGCGATTCAACGGAAGCCGCGAGCGAAGTTGGGGTCGCGAGAATCGACTTGGACCATGCTTTCAGCTGGTGCGCGCAAAGTTCAATCACGGCCGGGTCGTCGCGCGGTAACGATGAGAGTCGTTGCGCGAGGTGTGCAATCTTGTCGGGGTACGCGCGGCCGCGCAGCTGCACGAGCGTGCAGGCGATGCAGTCTAGGCGGACCAGGAATCATGAGTATTGGCAGACATGGTCTTCGGGAGCGATTCGAGCGCGACGTACTTGGGAACGGGCACGTTGCCTTGAGACGAGGCCGCGCGTCGGCTTCTGCGCGGGTCGACGTGGAGATGGAAATGGGCGGCGCCATGGTTGATGGTCGTGCAGCGGGTCGAACGCTCGCTGGACGGCGATAAGTTCGTCACGGCCAAAATGTGCTCCGGCTTGCGATCCGTTGGCATCAGCTGTGGTTGACGGGTACTGGGCACGTTGCTTTTCCTCGTTTACATCGGTATATTACTGACCGCGGCTGTCGATATCGGTGCGGTCCTCCTGCAGCACGATTCCGCGACAAAGACG
Source organism: Allomyces macrogynus ATCC 38327 (assembly GCA_000151295.1). Taxonomy (NCBI): domain Eukaryota; kingdom Fungi; phylum Blastocladiomycota; class Blastocladiomycetes; order Blastocladiales; family Blastocladiaceae; genus Allomyces; species Allomyces macrogynus. The sequence continues at coordinate 1,902,939 of GG745331.1, forward strand.
TCGATTGTGATTTTGTCGATTGATTTGTCGTTTGGTTTTGGGCTCTGTCGCGGTCGTGTGCTGCCCAGCGTTGGCCGTGATGGTTGTGGCAGCGTGCGGTGAGCTCCGCCACCGCACAGGCCACTTCGAGCCTCCCTTCTCTCGCTTTCTCCTTTCTCTTGGGCTCCTGGTTCAATTATCAATCGTCGCCTCAAGCACAAGATGGTAACGCCGCCCACCTGCTGCAATACCAAGATGAATTCAGCACCATGCCATGCCATACTGACGGCGTCGAGTCAGCGAACACCACCGCTCACGATGAACCGACGGAAACGACGCTAGGGCGCCGACGGTGGCAGTATACCCAAGCGCGACGAGCTCGTCAAGACCAAGGCCAAGGCCGAACGCCATGATCCGGCCCTGTTCCTCGCCGTGAGCTGGTTCTTTTGCGCCCTGTCCAAGGTATGCGACGGCGACTGGTCTCCTCGACGCTGTTTCGGTCTGCTCATCCAGCCATGATGTAGGAACCGCTGCAAGAGCCCATCGTCTCGTGCGGTCTCGGCAAACTCTACAACCGCGTCGCGGTCTTGCAGTACCTGCTCGACAAGTCGCACTATGGCGACGCTGAGGCCATTTGCGGGCACATTACCTCGCTCAAGGTGCGTTCCCCTGCCTGTGCCGTGAATTTCGGACCTTTCCTCACTCATCGACACCTTCTCCACCCAATTTTAGGACGTGACGACGCTCCACCTGACCCCCATCGCCGCCGACCAGACCTCCACCCCGACCTCCAATACGGCCGTCAAGGCGACCATGGCGCTCGCTAACGACGCGAACCTGACGCCACGATTCGTGTGCCCAATCTCTGGCCGCGAAATGACGGGCAAGATCCGGTTCGTCTACCTGCACCCGTGCGGCCACGTTCTCGCCGAACAGGCCTTGCGCGAAGTGCATTCTGGATCCACGTGTCTCGTCTGCTCGACCGCCTACGACCCGGCTACCGACATTGTCCCACTCAATCCGCGACCCGACGAGATTGACGCGTTGCGCGCGAATTTGGCCGCGCGGAAAGCACGGGTCAAGGCGGGTAAAAAGGATAAGAAGAGGGATAAGAAGCGGAAATCGACCGATACACCGTCATCTTTGGCGGTGGACAAGGACGCGGTCGACGTGCAGCAGCCGGTAGTCAAGAAGCAACGCGCGGTGGCGACTGTCAATATGGCCTTGCCCGACATGCCGGCACTGAAACCGCGAACTGCCGCAATCGAGAGCTTGTACGCCAAGCCGGAGGGGGGAGACCGCGGGTCGTCGTCGGCGACCAAGTCGGCCGTGACGACGGATTTCATGACGAGGGGCACGGTGCGGCGGATTGGCTAGTCGCATGTCGTCGCGCTCATACGCGCGACGCCTTGGGCCCCCTCCCTCCCCCCTCCCCCTCCCTCTCGCGTGTTACCTGGCCGCTGTTCGTCGCGATACGGTGCGCGTTGGCGGGGTGGAGAAGTTTTGCTCGCTCATTCTTGGTCGAATTGACGTGGTATTGGTCGACGTCGCGTTGGGTTGAGTTTGTGATGGGCGCCGAGCGATACAGCACCGTTATTTTGTCAGACTTGTCGTCGTCGTATGAGCGTGTCTGGTCTGGGTCGCTCGAGGTCGCCACAAGAGCGAGAGTGAGGGCGGCGGCGGTGGACGCGTCAGCTCTCGGTCAGCGCTAAGTGTCGAGGACCTGCGCTTTGGGATGGCTGCCGGAGAGTGCGACAGGCGGCTTGCGTCGCTTGCATTCCCAGCCGGCCGTCCTGGTGCGCAAATCGAAGGCCGTTGCCGCTGCCCGCGGCCATCGAGTTTGGTTGGCGGTGGTCGGCCCGATGGGAGACGCGTCGGCGGGGTGGTCGTGTCTCGCCTTGATGGATTTGGGAGGGACGGTGTGCTTGTTGGGCAGGCATGGCGCAGCAAGACTCACGGTGACACGCGCTGATGGCAGGGTGCGTCAGGGTGCGTCACGTGGTCCCGCCCCATTAAGCGCGGCGACGGCTGAGCCGGTGCGCTGCTTGTTCGCGGCCTGCAAGCTCGCCACGCCAACTCATGCCGATCATTCTGAAGCAGACGTTCCGCTCGCTGTTCGACAGCGGACCGCGGCCGGCCGCCGCGAATATTCATATTTTTTTTTTAATCGGAGCGCTGCCCTCGCAAGTGTGTGCATCCGGCCGGCCGAGAAGAGGTTCGGCCGACCACCGTGGCCGGCCGGCCTGCGGGCGGGGCGGGGTCGCACACGCGAACTGGACGGATGCAGCTGGACGGATGCGATGGGCGCACTCGCAGAGCAGTGCGATGGCGGCAGATAGAGGAGGATCGGTCACGGTGAAGCTGGGTGAAGAGGAGAAAGCGCCGCTTGGTTCGCCAGCTAGGTGTCCGATCGGCTGCCCTGCACGGTCCCGCTCGCGCCCAAGGCGCCCGCCTTCAACCAGAGCAAAGCAAAGGCGCGCGGGAGGCATCCATCGCCGGCGAGGCGGCCACGGAAATGCAAGTGCGCCGCGGTTCGCGCCTTGTCGCTTCGGCTGCCTCGCAACCGCGTGCACTGCCTGCACTGCCTGGGAAAACGAAAAAGTGGAGCCAGCCTGAGCGCACGCTATAAAGTCGCACGGCACCCCGCCAACTCGCCTCGTCGACCTCCACCGCCCTCGTCTCCACCGCCACCGACTCTCGAGTCAAGACGACGCGGCTGCGCCCTCGACTTTGACCCCACTCTAGCCTGTCCACTACCCCGCACTCCTCCACCCACCCTCCCGCAATGATGCCGGTCGCCGCTCGCACCGTCTCGCTCTTGCAGCCCGCTGCTGCCGCCGTGTCTCTGCCCGCTACCGTCGTCGCGCGCATCTTCTCGTTCATCCCGCGCGCTGCGCTGCTCGCGCATGCTGCCGCTGCCACGACTGCCGCCGACCCGCGCACTTGTGCATCACCGCACGCGCGCGACCCGACGTGGACTGCCGTCTGGCATGTTGCCACTGCCATGCATCTCCGCCGGCACCGTGGTTCGGCTCTCATCGTGCAATCCGTCTCGGTCCATTCGCGCGCCGTGCTCGACTCGGCACACCCATTGCCACGACGCACGGTCGCGCAAATCGCCTGGCGCGTGCGCGCGTGCCTGCCCAACAGCACCCTCCAGCTCGCTCCCCTGGCCGATACGCGCCGGACCGTGCTTTTGGCACCTGCACCTGCTGCGTCGGCATCAGCGGTTGGCCCGCTCACGTCGACTGTCGCATTCACCTTGAACCTGGCCGAAGAGGACGGCGAGAGCGCGTCGCAGACCAGTTCGCCGCGGTACCCGCTGCTCGTGCACGACCCGCTCGCTGCCTACGGCGCACTCTCCACGCCATTGGGTCTCCCACACCCCGTCATGGTCGCGCACCACCTCGCCTCGCCGCACTTTTCGTTTCAGTACACGGCCGTGCCCTCGTCGATTGCTGCTGCCGTGACGCGCCCGTCCGTCTGCGTGCCCGTGTCCCCCGTGCCCGTTGCGCTCGCCGTCGAGGGCCTAACCATGTCGATTGCGTCGCTCGCTGCGCTCTTTGGCCCACTCGCCAGCGCGTCGCGTTCATCTCCCTTGGCCTCGCCCGTCGTCGCCGTGCCGCGCGCTCCGATGACAACCACCGTGCAGCTCATTGATGCCGTCCGCGCATGCTCGCTCACGCCTACCAAGGCGCGGCGCACGTCGCCGACGCGTATCGCCGCTGTCACGGGCAGTACCCCGCGATGGATGGGCGTGCAGCGCACACTGCGCATGGCGCCCCCACGGCTCATGCCGACGCGGCTCGCCGACCATCCGGCCGTCAAGGCGCTCGTGTGCGCGCATAAGCGACATTTTGCTGCATTCTCGCATTTCCGCGCGGCAAATGGGGTGATGCACGCGGCCGGCGCGTGCCACGACCAGCCGAGGCCGCTGTAAATGACGAGGATGCGGAAGGCGAGTCGTGATAATCCGTATCTTTCGTTCGTGGGCCCTCTTGTACCAAATTGCTTTTCGTTGATTTGTTTTCGTGCCCCTGCGACGTGCCAGGTGTGGGCCCACCCGTTGCTCGTTTGCGTCGACCGCATTTGTTTATATTTCCTAGGACCCGTGTTGCGCCAGATGGCGCTCGCGATATAGAATCATGATTCCCTTGACCTGAATGTTGTTTGCCAACTGGACCGACTTGCTCTCCGGGCATTTCATCCTCGCTGACAAAAAAGTGGATTTCATCCACCCACGTCAGACCCTCACTCGCTCCACGTCAGTCTCCTTCTCTCGCCAGCAACACTGAACTTCCGTCGCCCTCGAAGACGTCAATCGGACACGCGCTGGCTCGCTCACGACCCGTCCACCAACTGCCAGCAACGCAACGAGCGCCCGCACGCCCGCTCAAGAGCCGCCATGTCGCTCGTCACGCTCTTCCTGGCAATCGCCGTGCCGTGGGCCGTGCGCCAGTACCAGGCCCACCGCGCACAACAAAACGCCAAGCCGCTCTACATGACGACACCGCCCTCGCGCACCGAGCGTTTCCTCGACGCGTTGCTCAAGCTGCTCGTCGTTGCCTGCCTCGCACGCGCCACCATCTGGCGCGAGTTTGACCTGTTTGGCACGACCGGTCTCATCCTTGACGCGCCCACCTGGGCCCTGCGCTCAGCCCTGGTCAAGTACTTTGACGCGCACGGATGGGTCCCGACCAGCGACCGGCTCTCGCTCGACTTCGTCGTGCCCAAGTCGGACGCGACCATTGCCCAACTCGCCACATCCGGGTCACACGTTGACCGCGCCATCTTCACCTACCACGCACTCCGCCAGGACCCGACCCGGCGCGGCGTCTACGCGCGGGTTCGGCGCCACACCGCTACTCGCCTGCAGTACTGCAAAGACCCGAGCGACTATGCGCTCTTTGCCCTCCCCGACCTCCCTCGCGCCCGCACCTTGAACCGCACTTTTCGGTGCTCGGCGGCCGTCCACGTCCGCGGTTCCGGTGGCAAGTAACTGGGCGCCGGTCGGCGCCTCGCCACGCTCGCTGCCTTGGCCGTGACTGATTTCACGGCACGCGTCGGGTTCGGGATTCCGCTGGGCGTGCTCGCGACGTGGTTCCCGTGGCTCGCGCTGCGGCCGGACTTGGTGCATTATTCGGTCATGCAACTGCAAATGAGCGTGTTTGGCGTGCTCGCCGCGCTCTTGGCCATGTTCCCGCAAAAGCGGCTTCTCAAGGCGGGCGATCTCGTGCAACAGGCGATTGCGCCCAAGCTTATGTACGCGTTGCAGATGTCTCAGTCGATCCCGACAGTGCCGGCGCCGGCCGTCGGGGAGGAGCCCGGTAAGACGCAGGCCGCGGCAGGAAGGGACGAGAAACGGTAGTTCACGCCGTGATTTGTGGAATTCATCCTCTCTTTTGGATGAACTGCATCGACAGGAACGACACGACGCTCACAACGTCACGCCGTGTGTGATCTGCTTTGGGTGCTATGCACAACGCTCGTCGATTTGCACGTCTTGTCGCAGCTTGTCCGTTCGTTACTCATATCAAACGGCTGCAGCGCAGGCAAGAACCCGTCACATGGCCTAACAGCCCAAATCACCTCCAACTTGCTGCAATCTCTTCAAGTTGCGACAAGCGTCATTCATGTCTTTCCGCGACGTTCGAGGTGTGCCAAAGCCTTTCTCGAGCATGGCCACGCGCTTCAACCACGATCATCTCACGCGTCGCGCATTCTCGAGCCCTGACCGAGCGCATGCGGTTCCTCGGGTACCCGAAATTGATCTCGGTCGAGGCATTTCGGCAACCCAACTTTGAACTTGTCTCTGAACTGCTCGTTTGGCTGGTCAAGAGCCAAATATCGATGTTGTGAGCTGACCACAGCCGACATTCTCGCCCCGCTGACCGGATCGCGGGCTGGTAGCTATGACCCGCAGGCCGATATTTCCGTGGATATCTCGACCGAGGCGGAACGCGTGAACCTGGTCAAAACCGTGGCCCAGTTCCTGGTGCGGTTCCGTCGACGACGATGCGACCCGGAACCATGCATTCGCGCGTCTCATGCACTCAATTGCTTGCTCTAGGCGAGTAAAGCGCAGCCCAAGCTAAACCTCCGAAAGCTCTACGCGGGCGATGGTACTGCCGTCAAGGAACTGCTCAAGCTGACGGACCTGTTCATGGCGGCGCAGCGCGTGCTCGACGACGATGCGCGCGGCGTAGTACATGTTTCTTCCTCGGCCTATTGCGCTGCCGGCATCGCCTGACACCTGTCTTCATTGTTCTCTCACGACCAAGTCGACGACTCCGGCAACCAGCAAAACGATCGACCTCGCATCAAAACTCGCCACCATCACGGCCGCGCGCGACCTCGCGTCCGACATTACTAACCGCGGCGCCGTCCTGTTTGACTTGCTCGGCCAGGAACTCGAGAACCGCGTCCGTCACTCCGTCTCCCATTGTCTCCACCGCGGATTCAGCTCTCTCTCCTTTGCGCATCCGCTCCACCGACTCACTCGCGTCTCCCCGCCACCAGGAACTCCGCTCGCAAGTCCTCGCGCGCCCATCGACCTGCCCACCATCGAAACTGGCGTCCGCGCGACTTTACGCGCTGCGCAAGACGACGCCGCCGCGACCACGGTCGTCCTCGACGTAAATGGCCTCGGACGCGGCGCATTTACAGGCCAAGATCGATAAGCGGCGGCAGGACCTGGACCGGCGCGAGCGGCGACTGAAATCCATGCAGGGTGTGCGGCCCGCGTGGATGGACGAGTTTGAGCGGCTCGAAACGGATTTGGCCAAGGTGTACAAGATGTATGCGGATATGCATCGCAACGTGTGTTTCTTGGAACAGCAGGTCGAGGAGCAGGCGCGGTTTGAAATGGATCGGATTGAGGTACGCGTGCGACGTGGTTGGGGGGAGGAAGTGGAATGAGGTTTTGGACTGATCCGTGGGTGGTGTAGGAAACCGAGTCGTCGTTGCGCCGTATGCAGGACCGGATCAAGGAAGAGGAACTCAAGATGGTGCGCGGCGGGGACTCGCACGACGACGACCTCGATGCCGAATTGTTCGGCCAAGAGCGCGGTCGCGACGGTACGCGCATGATCGTCCCTCCTTTTTTCACCAATGATGCGCACGCTCACTTCTGGTTCTTCATTCACTAGGCAACTCGCACCGCACCCCTATAGACACTGACGACAGCCTGACCTACTCGGACGAAGTACGCGCCCCCCGAATCCCCCTCCGCCCCTCTCCTCCTGATCTTCTTTAACCCCTTTACTCCCACCATACAGGGCATTGACGACTTTGCCGGCACGGGCACCCGTCGACGCCTCGACTCGTTCGGCGCCGACACCGACCTCGGGTTCGCCGAGTACGCGCGCGCGTATGGCGCCGGCGGCGACGCGAATGACGAGGACGCGTCGGACGATGAAATTGCCGGGATCACTGATGATGACGAGGACGATGATGTCGACGACGACGAGGACCAGGATATGGACGATGATGTCGGCAGGGTGCCTGGTGGGATGGGGCGCACACGGCGGTCGCGCCGGTCGGCGTCGGCGAACCAGCATCGCGCGCGCGGTGGTGGGAATGGAGTCGGCAGGTACGCGGCCGCGGGTGCAGTGGGGACGCGGGTAGGGAGGCTCAGCGGGGCGACGGGGACCGGGAGTGGTTGAGGTGCCGGCGCGGCAGGGATGGGCGCGCGTCATGCTGCCGCGGCGATGCGTGATGATAAGGACGACGACGACGACGAGGGGGATTTGGAGATCAACGGCGGTGGCGGGGCTTTTCTAGATGAGATGAGGACGACGACGAGGCGCTGCTTGGGCAGATTGTGGACTACGGTGACGAGGGGGTCGCGAGCGGCGCGGGATGCATGGCGCTGGCACGGATGGTAGCGACAATGACTTTTGATTGTGCGCGTGTCGTGGATCAAATCGGCGGGGCGACTCTTGATGGTGCAGGATTCAACATGCTGTCTTGTTCTTCAACGGAGTTTGCAAAGCGAGGCGACCAAAAAAGAGAAAATCGATATTCCAATGCTCCGTCCTCCGCACCAACACGCAGATCTCCCTCTCCCATCCAGCTTACACGCGGTTCATGACCAAATAACTCGTCTGCAACTGCTTCACCTCGACATTCGCCGGATGCGGCTGCGCCGTCGCCCACAGCTCAAACACATTACACCCCTCCACCACGGGCGTATCAAATACGGGCCCGACCTGCAACCCGACCCCATCCACGGCGCCTCCCGTCGCCGCGACCACTGCCCTCACCACGCTCCCCGCATCCACCTCCGTCGTGAACCGGCCATACACCTGTTTCCCAGCCTTCAACATGGCAATCCCAAACGGCAACGGGTCCGTCGCCGACGGACCCGGCTCCAGAGCCCGGCCCGCGAGTTGCGTCAGGACCAACTCGGGCGGCGGGTAGACAGGGATCACGCGCACGGTGGACACGTGTCGTGGGATCGAGACAACCGCGTGTGGGCGGTGCGGTGGGAGCGGGACGACTTGCGTCCTGCCGGGGTACTCGATGTAGACGTGCGTGAGGAGACGCGGCACGTGCGTAGGTGGGAGCGGCGCGGAAATTGGGCGGCGTGGCGGAGTCGATGCGGCGGCGGCGGAA
>GG745331.1:1913295-1933351 GCA_000151295.1 Allomyces macrogynus ATCC 38327
CCCAATGGGGAGCCCTTCTTCTGGGGGTCAAGTTTTGGGTGGGGCCACCCAAAAAAAAAAAGGGGGGGGGGGGGGGGGGGGGGAGGCAAACGCACCCTTGGCCAAGTCGCGCACCCACACAACGAGACACGGACGGACCAGGTGCCGCGCCGGGACGTTGATGAAGTCGGACTTGAAAACCTCGCTCGGGTAGAGCGACCGTGCTTGCCGCACGCGGTTCGGGTGGAGGAAGAGCGTGCCCTGCACGATAATCTCGCCCCTACAACGATCACAACAACATGTCAGTCGAGGTTGAGGCACCCGATGCACAACAACGAAAAGAAACGTACTCGGCGTTCTTGCCCGCGCGCTCAATCAAAACAATCTGGTCGTCCTTCATGACCGCAAAATGCCCAACCTTGACCGGATGATCGGCAATCAACACACTCTCGAGCGGCGCGACCAAATGATCATCGCACTGGCGCACTTCGCGCTTGACCAAATCGAGCAACGCGACCGCATCCCGGAAAATCTGCGACTGTTCCTCGTTGTACTCCATGGCATTCTCGCACATGCGCACCAAATCGGCGCGAAACTCGACGACCGTGTACTCCTTTGCCGCGACCGCGGGCGACCGCACTTTGCCACGAATCTCCGCCAACGAAATCGGGTCCGTGATCGCGTCGTAGTAGTCGGGGTACTCGTCGCGCGACGGTAAGTGCAGAAACGCTTCGGCCAGTTGCCGGCCAGACCGGTCGGTCACGGCCTCGAGCGCGCGGAGGACCGCGTGCATCCGTTGGCCGATCACCGATGGCGCCGCGGTCATTTTCTTGGCGCCCGACGTCGCGCGGCCGCGTTTGGGCCGTGGGGCCTCGGCGGGTTCTGGAGGGAAAATGTCGGCCCAGACGGCATTGTTGGGGTCTGAGACGAGGTCGATCGGGATCTGGCCCGACGAGTTGGGCGAGTGTGCGTCGGCACCGTATTTCTTGACGAGCAGCTTGCACGTCTCAGCGTGGCCCATGTAGGCGGCCCACGCGAGCGCGGTGCCCTCGTACCACGTGTCCTGGAGGAGAAATGGGATCCAAACTCAGCATCATCTTGCGACCAAATCTGCACAACAATAAAGAATGCACGTACCTTGGCCTCCACATCAGCACCTTGCTCCATCAACCAATCCACGACCTCGTTATGCCCATAATAGGCGGCCATGTGCAACGGCGTCCACGTGAACCCCGTCTCCGACACGGCCGCGGGCGCCTTGACCAAGACATTGATCGGCACGTCCGTCTTGCGCTCAAACAATGCCTGAATCGTCTTGAGTTTCCCCTTTTCCATGGCCGTATTCAGCATCCGCACGTCCTCCCATGCCAATGCATCCGTGCGCGCCTTTTTACTGCGCTTGGCCGAGGCCGAGGCCGACGGTGAGTGCGGCGACATGGCCTCGGGCGCCGTCGACGTCGTAGCAGCGGGCGTCGCACGCGGTGCGGTCCCCGAACTCGTACGCACGCGCGGACCGCGCTTGGTCGATGCGGGCGGCGGGGCGCTGTCCGTGGCGGCGGGCGTCGCGGGGGTTTCCATTGGTGGTGGTGCGGGACCACGGCGCGCGCGTTTGGGCGCGGGTGAGGGGGGTGGTTCGTCGTGGTCGCTGGGTCCGCCGTCGTTTCTGGACGTGGACGCGCGCTTGGATGGAGCGGCGGGGGACAGCGCGGCTTTGGGGGTCGCGGCGCGCTTCTTGATGACGATCTTGGGCAGCGGCGGTTCCTCGGGCGCAGGTGCGGCAGCGGCGGCAGCGGACCGCGCCGATCGTGTCCTGCTGCGCTTGCTGGCAAGCGTTGGTGGGGGTGGTGGAGGCGGCGGTTCCTGGTCGTCATTGGCGTCCTCGCCCATGGCATCGTCGTTGTCATCGTGTCGGTCGGGTTCGGCATCGTCGTGAACGTCCTCCTGGTCCTCGTTCTCGTCCTCGTCCGCGTCGTCGTCCTTGTTGGGAGACTCAAACTCCTCGTCGTCGAGCGAGTCGAGATCCGATGACTCGGGCGCGGCCGCCGGTGGCGGTACAGGCGCATTGGCGGCACTCCCACGACGGGACCGGGACGACGACGACGATGACCCCGCCGCGGGGGTCGACGGCGCCGCGCGCGACAAGTCCTTGAACGCGTCGTTCAAGATCTTGGCGAGCAGGACGGCATCGCGGTAAATATCGGATCCGGGCACATTGTACTTTTTGCAGTTGGCGAGCATCAGGTCGAGGTCGGCCTTGAGCGCGGCCAACGTCGGGTACTGGCGCTTGTCGATCTTGACCTTGATTTCGCGCAGCGAGATGGGCTTGGCAATGATCTGGTAGTAGTCCGGGTAGGCGGTGCGCGACGGCAGGACGGCAAAGAGCTTCGAGAGCAGGCGCGCCGAGGTCGGATGCTTGGCGGTGCGCACGGCGTCGAGCAGCGCCAGCAGCTGGTCGCGCGCGGGAGCCATGGTGGCGGTCGGTGGTGGTGTGCTGGCTGTGGTTCTGCTGGAGTGAAGGTGGAGGTGGTGGTGTTGTTGGTCCAGAGCGCAGCGGTGGCCGCGGCGGCGAGGCCAGGCGCGCGGGAGGTGCGCGGCGAGTTGAATGCGCCAAGTTGGCCGCGGGCAGGGACGGTGACAATCGCGGGTTGGTGGCGGCCACCACGGCAACGTCGCGACGACGACGGCAACGAAAACGCGGCGGGGCCGCGGCATCAACAAACGTCGCACGCTTGCTCTCCAGCGCACGTGCTCCGTCGCTGATCACCGCCCTCCCGCAGCGAACAGCAAGAAAACGAGCCACCATCGCTGCTGCACACAACACCGTCGACGTCGACGACGGCGACACGGCGCTCCTCGACCAAGGAGGTGCTCCGCGACTGCCCGCACTGCGCTCTGCAACGCCCGCCGTCCCCTGAGCGCCGCGCGATCGATCTGTGCCCGCCCACTCGCACGCAACGCTCACCAAAGCACCATGTCGGCCGCCACGCTTGCCCCGCGCGCGCGCCAGCAGCCGCCGCTGCGCTTTGGCCTCGCCTTTGACGACAGCGACGCCGAGGACGGCCCCGTCGACAACGTCACCAGGTCGATGCTGCGCGTCTCCGTCAACATGGACATTTCCGACGACGACGACGAGGATGTCGACGCTGACTACTCGCGCACGACCGACGCCACCCCGGCCTCGGGTTCGCTTCACGTTACGGACTTGGGCCCGACGCCCGCGGGCGCGGCCGCCTCCGCCGCAGACTGCAGCAGCATGCGCCGGTCAGTCCTGACCGCACGCCCGTTCCACGGCGTCGGCACGATCCCGGCCGCGCGTGTGTCAGCCATGAAGCGCGCGTTTGCATCCCAGACCTCGTCGATCGCCGCTGCCGCCAAGGACACCGACTCTCCGCCGCGCAAGATCGCGCGCCGTACGCCAGCGCCCACTCTGCAGGAACTGCGCGCGCAACAGGACCGCGAAGACGCGGCGCGCGCCTTGGCCGCGCAGCGCACGCTGACCGCGCCCAAGTCGTGGTTCGACCAGCTCGACGAGAAGCACCAGAAACTGCACGCGCCGCACGCCGTCGTCACCGTGGGCGTGCATGGGCACTTTGTCACGTTTGCCAAGCACCGCCAGAACACTGCGGCTGTCGGGCGGTACACGTCGTCGTTGCCGACGCCCGACCCGGCGCCTGTCCTGTCCCGGCTTCTCTCTGAATGCGCGATCTCCCGCACGCCGCGCGCCGACAAGGACAATGAGCGCAAGCCCCGGATTCGCGCGATTACCGACTTGCCGCGGCACTGGCGGTTCGCCGACTATGCCCCGCTGATCGCCACCGAACACTCGCGCGTGTTGATTGATCTTCTGGGCGTCCTCTACGACCCGCCCGCGGGACTCGACGACCTCGCTGCGCCGCCCGTCGTGCACGCGCTTGTGACCAAGACGCGGCTGCAGCAGTGGCTTGCGCACCACCTTCAAGCATCGGCTGACCGGGATGCCAACGCCGCGATCGCCGAAGGCCGCCCACTGCGCGCGGTCGCCGCATGGCTCGCGGCCCACCAACTCGACCGGGCCTGCGCGACTGCGACCACCCACGCCAGGTCGCCCCGGCTGGCCATGTTGATTGCCGCGTCGGCCGTCGACCCGGGGATGGTCCGCGCGCACGCCGACGCGATTCGTGCCGCCAAACCCGTCCCGTCCGAGGCCGAAACCGACTACCTCGCGGTCCTCGACCTTCTCTCCGTCGGCGCCCTCACGCGGGACCCGACCCTGCAGGCGCGCACCGCGCTTGTCCGCGCCCTCTCCCCACTGTCTCTCGCGGGATCCCTGGCCGTCCTCCTCGCGGCGCGGCACGACTGGTCGATCTTTGACGCCTGGTCGACGTGCCTCGACTTGCAAGTCGAGCCAGGCATGTTCGCGGACCGGTCAAACCTCGACACGGCGCTCGTTACCGCGCTCTTGCACTTCGCGGCGCCGCGGTCGACCGACCATGCCGCACGGCTCGTGGCCGCCGCCACGGCGGCACCAGACGCGGCCGTTCCGGACTTGACCCCGGCGGTGCTCGTCTACCTCGGCCTCCTCGCATTGCGGCGCGACGACGTCCCCGCACCCGTCCCTGCCGTCGGCGCCCGCTTGCTCGCGCAGTACGCGGCGTCGCTCGATGCCGCGGGCCGGTGGGAATGGGCCGTGCTTGCGATCATGCTCATGGGTGTCGTCCCCGCTCCGGCGGCACCAAAGGCGGCGACGCGCGAAGCCTGGATTGGGGAGTTGGTTGCGCGGAACGCGACGGGGTCGGCCACCTTGACTCGGGCCGAGCGGTACGTCGTGCGCGACTTGCGTGTGACCGAACATAATGTCTGGCTCGCAAAGGCACTGCGGATCGAGGCGTTCCTGGACGCCAAGACTGTCACGGCGCACGGCGGCCGGCTCACGGTTGGGGCCGGGGGCGCGCCAAAGGTTGGGGATCGGGATGCGGCGCTGGCCATGTTCCATGAGTGTGTGATGCACGTGCGGGATGCCGAGGGGGCGAAACAGGCGGCGTGGGCGTTGAAGGAACGGGTGCCAGATTTGGTGTTGGGGATGAAGTGGGATGAGGTGGTGAGGGCGGTCGTTTCGCCATCGTTTGCCAGGGGCGATGGGCAGTGGCCGCCGGCGGTGCCGGAGGAGAGTGATGCGGCGGTGCCGCCGGTCGCGCGGGTGGCGGTGGCCTGGGCGCACTTGATGCGTGCACGTGGGCTGCAGAGTGACGAGGAGGTGCAGGTGTGGGCGGAACATGTCGCGGAGATGGCACGCGAGGTCAAGGCGAGGGCCGATGCGAAAGTGGAGATCAAGGTGTTGTACGTATCGCAGTGTTGTTTTCGATGGGGTCGCGGTAGGGTGAAGGAGAATGCTGACCGATGGGTTTCGTCACGTAGCGCCGCGATCAAGTGCATTCAGGACCAGTTGCGCCGCGTCTTCAAGATTCGCACGGGCAAGGGCTCCGTGGCCGTGCCCGCGCAGGACGACGCCATGGAGATGTGAGGGAAGAGGTCGATACATGGCGAATGGCGAACGCGTGTGCGATTCGTCCGATGCTCTCCACCTGTCGGTCTCTCTCCGCCTTCTCTCCCCCTTATTCTCCCCTCCGCTCGCACCGTCTGCTCTCGCCAAGAAGAACGCGGTCGTGCCGATGCAATATTTTTATTTGTTGAAGTGATATTTGGTTGCTTGCAATTCCAAATTTTGGTCGCTGAACAAAAAGGGACTGGATGCATGCCCTCCTCATTCTCGCCCTCCTCCGCGCTCCTCCGCAAACGCCGTCAAATGGCCTTGAAGGCCTGCTCCACCAAGTCGTGCACCCTCTCCACATACCGCTGCCGGTCCGCATCCGACATGGCGCTCCACACTTTCCGCGCTTGCTTGTCGAGCTCCGTGCACTTTGGCGGCTTGTCGCCAATGGCAATCGGGTTACTCCACCACTTGTCCAGCTCCTGCTGGCGGTACTCTTGCATAAACAGTTGCCGCGGTATCGGGATCGTGTCGGGCAGGTGCTCCATCTCAGGCGTGGGGCCGTATTCGCGGAACGTGTCCTGGTCGACCTCGCGCTTCAACCGCAGATAGTCGGCCTTGGCTTTCGCGAGCTTGTATAGCTTTGTGTTGCAGCGGCGAGCACCGGTCCTCGTGGTCTTGCAGGGAGGCGAGGTAGACTTTCTTGTCGCGCGCGTAGGCCTCGACGTCCTGGTCGCGTTCTACGGTCGACGCGAGGGAGCGATTCGGCGCCGGCAGGAGGAGTGGAGATTGTACGCACGCATCATGGGCGGGCAACGCGTGCCACTGCTCACTCATCGTCTTCATCCAATACCTGGCGCAGGGGCGGCGCGTCTTCAGGCCGGTTGTCGAGCGCGTGCAGCGTGTACCGCATGAACGCGTTCTAAACCGGTGCACGGGTCAGGCTCAGCGCGTGGATATTGATCACAACGTCCGTGCGCTGGTCGCGTCGGTGCGCACCATGGGCAGCTTGGGTGGTGCCGGCGCAGGCGTCACGCGAGGCAGGTACTCTTCATCGACATCCTTGTTGGTGGTCGTGGAGGTCGCAGTCGCGGTTGCGCGGCGCACGGAAGCGGTCGCTGAGAATGAGCGTGTGGTGACGGCGGCCTGCCGTCCTGAGCAAAGTCGGTGTGCAAGTGTGCGGATCATCGTGATGGTGCAATGGAGCAAGTTTGGGTGGTTGTGCGCGAGAGTCGAAGGTCGCGCAAGAGAGTGAAGGGCCGGGAGTCGCGACCGACGCGCACTCGCGTCGGCCGGAAAGGCAACGTGTCATGCACGAATCGTGCGACTGGGCCAGGATCGCCGTGGGCGACGGCGCGGCCCGCGTGCGCGTGTGCGGTGGGGCCGGCGGTGGGGACCACGCTTGCCATCGGCGCTTTGATCAGACCAGCGGTGGTTTTGGCGTCCAACGCTTCACCATGTTATCACGTGCGAATCACTGCGGACGCGCCGGACGCCAAACCGCAACAGCAACGATGGCTCCGGTCCAAATCACTTCTTCCACCGCTCGCGGGATGTCGGCAGCCGTCGCCATCGTCGCCCTTCTCCTCCTTGCTGTGCACCACCAGCGCGCGCGTGCGACCTCCCGCACTCCACCGACTTGTCTGTTCTCTCTCTCGCGCGCGTCGCCGTGCCACTCGCCGCAGCTACTCTCGACACCCACACACCCCTGATCCGATCGATCCGTCCCACCCGCCCGCACAGGCACACACGATGCCGGCCCCGCGCGCGACTCCACCGCACACCAACGGCGCCACCGGCGCGCGGCACAAGCGCTCCCAATCGGCCTCGGACACGCGCCGGATCGCGGCGCTCGCCGCGGCCTCGCCCACCAAGACGGGCGGGTCCCCAACTCCGGCAGGCCGCGCGTCGCCTGAACGCGTGTCGCGCCGGTGGGTCGCGTCCACACCCTCCTCTGACTCGCCCGCACCCTCAACAACCCTCCCGCCCGCCGATGATTCCGTTCGCGGGCGCACGGCGAGTGCGGACGTTACCATTACCGCAACGACCACGCCGACCGCACGGCTCGTACACGGGACCGCGCCGGTGCGTCGTGACCGGCACCGGCGCGCACTGTCGCAGTCGGCGGTCCCTGCGGGACGCGCGCGGTCGCATACGAGCGATGGTCGAGCGGGGACGCCGGCGTCTACTGGAGCCCGGCGCCGGGTGCGGATGCGGACGGCACCCCACGACGTCAACGGCGTCAACGGCCGCGTCACCCCGCTGCAGGCTGCCGCCGCGAGCTTGGCCCCACCGACTCACGACGACGGTGACGGTGGCGAAGACCACGGCGCCGACGTCTTGACCGATACGGGATCGGACGATGAGTACGAGGACGACGACGATACGTTTTCCGCGACCTCCGACGAGGACCAGGAGTTTGTACCCGTCTCCTCGTTCCCGGCGCAGGATTGGATGGCTGGCGGTGGAGTCTATGTCGAGGGCGTGCACTTGCGCGACGCGTTTGGCCGCACGCTGCAGTTGCGCGGCGTGAACCTGTGCGGCAACTCGAAGATGCCCATCACGCCGCACGCGAATAACCCCGAGCACCCTGAGTTTTTTGATACGAAGGCCGTGTCGTTTGTGAATCGCCCGTTCCCGCTCGCCGACGCGCACGAACATTTTTCGCGGTTGTCGCACTGGGGGCTGGTACGCACGCTTTGCGGTCCGTTGCGTTTGGCAACCTTACTGATCCTGACGCCACAAATTCACGATGTGTAGACATTCGTCCGTCTTCTCGTCCCGTGGGAAGCTCTCGAGCACGGCGGTCCGGGCGTCTACGACGAAGCCTACATTTCGTACCTGATTGAACTGTGCGAACTGATGCCGCAGTACGGAATCAAGTGCTTTATCGATCCGCACCAGGACGTTTGGTCGCGGTTCAGCGGCGGGTCGGGCGCGCCCGGGTGGACGTTTGAAGTCGCCGGACTCGATATTCGCAAGTTCAAGGCGACGGGCGCCGCGCACGTGCATAACGCGCACGCGACGGGCCAGTGCGATTGTACTGTGGATCCGGTATCGGGCGTGTTCACGCCAAAGGAGTCGACCGAGGCGCCGCGTACGTTTTCCATTCAGGGCCGGTGTCGATGTGGCAGGGTGGAGAAGGTTACTGACACAATTGGGCGCGTTTTTAGTCGCGGGCCAACCGCCGCCCATGCTCTGGCCGACCAACTACACGAAACTCGCATCGGCGACCATGTTCACGCTGTTTTTCGCGGGGGCCACGTTTGCGCCCAAGCGCATGGTCAATGGCGAAAACATTCAGCATTTCCTGCAGCGGCACTACTGCAACGCCTACAAGTACCTCGCGTCGCGGCTGCGTCACCTCGACGCTGTGATCGGGTTTGAAGGTGTGTTTTCTCATCCATCGCGGCAAATTCCTGTCAATAACGTCCCAATTAACTCACTCCACCACTTCCCGCACGAACCTAGTCATGAATGAGCCCCACAACGGGTTCATTGGACTCAAGGACCTGAAGGCCTACCACCCGACCGAGACGCTGGTCCTCGGTGACTCGCCAAGCGCGTTCCAGTCATTCTGTCTCGGCGCCGGCCTCGAGCAAGAAGTTGAGGTCTGGGTCCGATCCTGGCCGATCCCGAGCCGCAAGTCCTCGTCGCGCGTGCTCAACACGGAACGCGAGCGCGCGTGGCTTCCGGGATACACCTGCCCTTGGCAAGACGAAGGCATCTACACCGTCTCCACCAACGGCGACACGGCGAAGCTGGCCAAGCCCGATTACTTCACGACGCATCCGGTGACGGGCAAGCCGATCGATTTCAACCAGGACTGCTACCTGCCGTTTGTCACCATGTACGCGAACTCGGTGCAGCAAGGGTTCCCAGACTCGCTGGTGTTTGTGGAGCCCGTGCCGACGGAACTGCCGCCGCTCTTCACGCACCAGGTGCGGCACCTGATCTACGCGCCGCACTGGTACGACCTCAAGTCTCTGTTCTTCAAGTCATTCAACGGCGTAATCACGCACGACGTCGCCGCCCTGCGCCGGTCGCGCAACCTGCTCGCGGCCACCTACTTTGGTCTCGCCGGCGCGAAACGCAACTACACGGGCCAGCTGACCACGCTCAAGGCGACGGGCATTGAGCGTGTCGGCCACGTGCCGATGATCATTGGCGAATGCGGGATTCCCATGGACCTGAACATGCGGTCGGCGTTTGCAACGGGCGATTACGCGCACCACAACAATTTCCTCGACGCGGTGCTGTCCGCCATGGAGGCCACGCTCACGCACTTCACGCTGTGGAATTATAACCCGGGCAACGATCACGCGCACGGCGATTTCTGGAACGGCGAGGACTTTTCGATTTTTTCGCCGCACCAGCACCGGCAGTATAATTTGAAGTCTGAGGAGCGGAGGGATAAGCGGAAGCGGTCGATTCAGGCCATGTCGGCCGCGGGACGACGTGCGCCAAGGGCGCTCGCACCGCCGCCGCCGCGGGTTCGCGTGAATGGCGGCGCGATTGTGAATTCGGCGCCGAGTGTGCCGACGGTCGTGGACGATGTCGAAGCCATGCACGGGACCGACGACGAGGACGATGTCGCGGCGCCGCTGCTGGCGGCGCTGCCCAAGAACTCGAGCACCGCGTCGTCGTCGACGAGTTTACCGCCGACGCCCACGACGCCCTTTGATTTGACGGAACTGGTGTTCAACAACGACGTCAAGCACCATGTCGGCGGGCGCGTGCTGGACGCGGTGATTCGCCCGTACGCGCCGCGGATTGCCGGCACGCCGACGCGGATGGAGTTTGATTTGAAGACGTTGGCGTTCCAGTACGTTTCCGCCTTTGCTTGGTGTGAGTGAGGATTTGTGGGCGCTTTCCTGACCTTCTCCACCGCGCAAATAGCCTCGAATTCGTCGCGCACCAAGTGAAACTGCAGCGCGACGCCATGACCGCGGCCTACTTCAAATGGCTTCCCTCGGACTTGCCCGCACAGTGCTACGAGACGGTGATTTACGTGCCCAACTACCACTACGCCTACGAGACGCTCGTCGTCGATGTCTCGGGCGGCATGTGGGCCTACTACAAGCGGCACCAGACGCTCGTGTGGCGGATATTCGATCCGACGCCGGGCGTCACGCACTGGTTGCGGATGGGGGTCAAGGCGAGTGGGGCAAACAAGGATCGGGATACGTGTGCGGGGAAGGTGAAGCGTGTGTGTGGCGAGTGGTGTGTCGTGCAGTGATGGCGGCGCCGGGTGGGGTTGCGGTCGTGATGGTGGTCGTGATGGGGTGGTGGGAAGGTAAGGAGCGGCAAGGTTGCCGGGTGGACTAAACAGGCGGATGCGCATCGACTTGATTGGGTTTGATGGTGTGGAGAGGGAAGAGGGGGTGACGCTTCCAAAGACGACGAAGAGATGTTTGCTCCATTGCCCAAAAAGTTGACAGTACGCGCGCCGATGCAGAGGGCCACGTAGCAAACGTCGCTAGCGCCGCTTCGGACTGCGACGGTTATCGTCGCGAACTCGGGGATGGGATCGACCACCAGGTCGCGCTGGCAGGAAAAGACTACGGTCCAAGGCACCAGCATGGTGGTACACGACTAGACACTATATTATGCAACTACGGAAAGCAGGGAATCACCACCACCACCACCACTCCGCTCCACTCGACTGACCAACTCAACAATCGTCCTGCCGCGCTTAGCGGAAGCGCGCCTGACACTGCTTGAGCAGGTCAAAGTAGTACGAGCAAGCGTTCGGGTCGGCCGGGTTGCCCTCCATGCACTTCATGTAGGCCTTGAGATCAGTCTCGCATGCCGTGGCCGCCGACTGTTGGTAGTCGCCGTAGTAGTTGGCCGGCGGTGCGGCAACGGCCTGCGGCTGCGGGGCCGGCGCGTGCGCCGCGTCGTTGGACGACGAGCCCGAGAAGATGGAGGTGATACCGGCGCCGATCGTGTGGCCCTATTCGTTGAACGGGGAGACGGTGAGCAAGCGGTCCAGGGCGAATGCAGAGAGAAATGCATGGGGATACGCACGACTGCCGAACCGACAGCGACACCGGCAGCAGTCGTGGCCATCTGCGCAAACAGACCGGGCTGGCGTTGCTCCATGACGGGTGCCGGGGCCGCGGCGGGTGCGGGCGTGTGGTGCGCGGGCGCGGCGTGCGCGGCAGGCGCGGCGTGCGACACGGGGGCCGCCGGGGCGGGCGCTGGGCGGTGCATGGGCGGGGCAGCGACGGTGGAGGCCGGGCGCGAGGGCGCGGCGGTGCGCGTGGGGGCGGCGCGGGACTTGCGGGCCATGGTGAAGTTGATTGAGTGTTGAAGTCTGGTGTTGATAATGTGCGATGGATGCACGGCGCAGGCCAGTCGTCAGTCGAGATGCGGGGAGCCAGTTACGTTTTGAAGGGGCGGACAGGTGTATACCGGACGCGGGTGCGCCGAGTGCAGCAAGTCCAGCGGTTCGGCGGGGCGACGTTAGGGGGCGGGAGCAAGTCGACGACACGTTTATGTGAACGGTTTGGGTCAGCAATATCACCAAAGAGAAGCACGCGGAAGGGATCGCGTGCGCTCAGATGACACAATAATGTGATGTGTCTCGCGCACTGGAGCACACTTAAGTCACGCCTGTCCCGCACCGCATCGCAAGCCGAAGAAGCCGGGCCGGCTTGCGCGCCGTGCTCGCTGGCGAACGCTTCGCGGCCGCTTTCTTGCACCCGCAACGTTTCCAACGCCAAGTCCAGCCGCTGCAGTTTGCTGCAACTACACGTACCTCAACTCTCCACCGGACCACGTCGCGACCAACCGACTCCCCAAGCCGCTGCAAGATGCCGTCTCCGCCCAAGCCCTGGGAAACCGCTGGCGCATCTGGCGCATCCGCTGCTGGCCCTGCTGCACCCGTTCCCGGCGCCACGGCTCCGCCATTACCGTCCGCCACGCCCGCGCCCTCTGCGGCGGCCGCGGCACCGCCTGGGCTCCCACCAGCTGTACCCGACCGACCCGACACCCTCTTGGGCTCGTCTTCCGCGTTTGGTGCCTCGCCCTACGCGTCTCCAACACCCTACGGGTCGAGCCCCTATGGCACGACCGGATCCTATAATCGATTCGGATCATCGCCCTACTCTTCCTACGGGTCCGGGTATGGCTCGGGATACGGCGGGTATGGCTCGACGTATGGCACCGGATACGGCGGATACGGTTCAGGCTATGGCGGGTACGGGTCGAGCTATGGGACCGGATACGGCGGGTATGGCGGCGGATACGGAATGCGTGGTGGTCCTGGGATGGGCCCAAACGGCGCCCAACCCAGCGAGCTGCAAACGTCGACGCAGGCCGCGTTCGACCTGCTCAATTCGCTCGTGCAAGGGTTCGGGTCGTTTGCAACCATGCTCGACATGACGCTGAACGCGACCTTTTCGTCGTTTCACGCCATGATGGCGGTCGGCGACCAGTTTGGCGCACTCAAGGCCACGCTCGGACAAGTGTTTTCTGTGTTTGGCCTGTTGACGCGGTTGCGCAAGTGGATCGTGCGCAAAGTCACCGGCCGGGAACCAGATCCGCCGAGTGACGCGCCGCCGGCGGTACCTGACGGCGTCGGTGCTGCTGCGAGCGCCGATCTCGCTGCCGCGATCGCAGCGGAAACTACGCAACCAACGACCACCCACTTCTTCCGCAACCGGCCGTACCTCGTGGCGGTCATTTTCGCCGTCGGCGTCCCGTACCTGATTCACAGGTGGCTGCAGCGTATGCGCCGCCCACGACGCGCACGTCCTGTTGCAGCGCACGCGCTCTACGATTACAATGCGTCGACACCCGCGGAACTGTCGCTGCGCTGCGGGGATACCGTGACGGTCCTCGAGCAGCCCATCGACCCGGCGTCCGGTGCGCCCGGTGCGTGGTGGCGCGGACGCCGTGCTGATGGTCAAGTGGGCTACTTTCCCGCGAATTACGTCGAGGTGGCTGGCAAGCCCGTGCCTGTGCCGGTCGGACCGAGTGGGGATATGTCCCTGGAAATGGCCGTGTGGAATGCGGCGCCGACCGCAGCGGCAACAACCACGACAGCGCCAGCGCCGGTGCAGGAGAGGGAGCACATGTTCCCGGGCGCCGACGCGTTCGAGGCGGCCATGGGCGCGAGCGGTTCGTCGTCGAAGGATCCGTTTGGGTCGTCGTTTTGAATTGCACGCAAAGGACTCGCGTCAGGCGAGTCGATTTTTGTACACCAAACATGAATATTCGATATTTCCCTCGTCGATTTCGTAATTTGAGCGCGCCGATGAAGGAATCACGATGCAAAGTGGTGGCCATCACTATTTCGGCGAAACCCGGGTCTGGTCTCATTTGGATCGGGCTGCACGTGAGTGCTCGTGCGGTTCGATCCTCCAGCGAGCCGATCTGTCTTTTCGACGTTTTGCGTGTCAGAAGCGGTTCCTGCCGCCGTGCTTGTTGACAGTCGCGACCCTGCCGCGCTTCACTCTGCTCCATCGCCTACGCCGTCCTCTTCGACTGGACCAACGACGACGCTCGACACCGCGCGCGTGTACCCTGCATCGACCCGCTGCGACTGCCCGCATTCGCTCCGCCCCGCCCGTGCTCGGCCACCTTACGCTCGCCGCTCTCGCGCTCCGTTCCGTTCGCCCATCGCCAACTCGCCCACGATGCAGAGCCTCCTGCCGTCGTTCCGCGCCGCGCGCTCGTCCGTTGCCGCCAATGCGCGCCGCACGCTCGCCACGGCCGCTGCTGCCCCGGCCGTCGCGCCGACGCCTGCCGCGTCGCTCGCCGCCAAGCCGGCGCTCATGAAGGAGTTTCAGATTTACCGCTGGGTAAGTTGGTGCGATGGCGCTTGGTGTGACGATTCCAGGGCGTGGAGGGAGCGAACGAGTTCGTGCACACCAACTGACCCGGGCGTTACGCTCGACTCGCGCGTAGGACCCGGCGCACCCGACCGAGAAGCCACGGTTGCAGACCTACAAGATCGACATCAACCAGTGCGGCCCGATGGTGCTCGACGCGCTGATCAAGATCAAGAACGAGATTGACCCGACGCTCACCTTCCGCCGGTCGTGCCGTGAAGGCATTTGCGGGTCGTGCGCAATGAACATTGCCGGCGGCAACACGCTTGCTTGCATTGCCAAGATCCCGCGGTCGAACGACTCGCTCAAGATCTACCCGCTGCCGCACATGTATGTCGTCAAGGACCTCGTGCCGGACCTGTCGCACTTCTACGCGCAGTACAAGTCGATTGAGCCTTTCCTCAAGCAAAAGCCGGGTGTCGCGCAGAACAAGAACATTGGGCCCAACGGCGAAATCAAGGAGAACTTGCAGACGATTGCCGACCGCCAGAAGTTGGATGGGCTCTACGAGTGCATCCTGTGCGCGTGCTGCTCGACGTCGTGCCCGTCCTACTGGTGGAACTCGGACGCCTACCTTGGGCCCGCCGTGCTCATGCAGGCCTACCGCTGGATCATTGACTCGCGCGACCACACGCGCGCCGAGCGTCTGGCGGCGCTGCAGGGGCCGTTCTCGGTGTTCCGGTGCCACACGATCATGGTACGCTTGTTGTTTGTCGGTTCGTGCCGATCGGCAGCCATACTGATCGCAACTCATCCTCATCACAGAACTGCGCGCGCACGTGCCCGAAGGGTCTCAACCCGGGTCGCGCCATTGCCGAGATCAAGAAGATGATGGCCTCGTCGTAAACGTCGCACCATCATCCGTCACGCTGCCGTGAGCCAAGCGTGCGCGTCGTTGCACGGGTACGAGGGGCCGGTCCTATACGTCGGTGTGGCCCCGTATTGCTTGCCCGTGCCGTGACGTCGTGCACTGATCGTGCAGCGGAGCGCATTTGTCGTTTGGTTGGCCTTTTGGTTGGTCGCAAGTCGCAAGTCGCTTCTCTTTCTTTACCTCTCCCCCCACGGTGGATGGCGCCATTTCGTCAGACAAAATAAAGACCTGTAGCCCATATGGAACGCGAGGGGGAAGATCGGGAGAGCGCACTTGGCTCGGACGTGCGCTGATCGTGTTGTGCGTTTTGTCTGCTGTCGTTTGTCTGCTTTCTGGGTCCAGGTGGTCCAACAACACGTGGAGCGCGTCTTGGTCATCTCATTGCTGTTGCTGCTGCATCTCTCTCGCCACTGTCGCCACCGTCGTCGACAACCTGCAGTCGGTCACGACAAACCCGTCCCCAACCGCGACCAGCAGCAACTCGACGCACGACAGCAACAAGGACCGCGCGCTCTTCCCTCTCCACCCGCACCTCGTCGCGTCCCGCGTTTCCATCAACTCCAACCATGACTAGCAAGCCCAGCACGACGGCCACCCCGACGCCGGCACCCGCCGCGCCCGCAGTCACCATCACGCCGACCTCTATCGCCGCGCCCGCCGCTCCGCAGGGCCCCATCAAGGCTGTGATCCTCGTGGGCGGCCCGTCGCGCGGCACCCGTTTCCGCCCGCTGTCCCTGAACGTGCCCAAACCGCTGTTCCCCATCGCGAACCAACCGCTCCTCTACCACCATCTCGCGGCCCTCGCCGACGTGCCCGGCCTGCGCGACGTGGCGCTGATCGGTTTCTTTGAAGACGCCGTCTTTGCGCCCTTCCTCGACCGCGTGCACCTCGACTTCCCGACCCTGAACGTGCGGTACCTGCGCGAATACCAAGCTTTGGGCACCGCCGGTGGAATCTTCCATTTCCGTGACGAACTGCTGCGCGGGAACCCGCGGTACCTGTTTGTGCTGCATTCGGACATTGTCTCGAGCTTCCCACTGCAGCAAATGGTCGCGGCACACGCGGCCCGCCCGCAGGGCGCGCTGTGCACGATGTTGGCGACACGAGTCCCCGCGGAGACGACGCAGCGGTACGGGTGCATTGTCGCTGCGCAAGACGGGCAGGTCCTGCACTATGTGGAAAAGCCCGAATTCTACATTTCGGATTTGATCAATGGCGGGGTGTACCTGTTTGATACGGCCATTTTCAATGTGTTGGCTGAAATTCGCGCGGAAAAGGCGGCGGCGGCAGCGGCATTGGCGGCAGTCGAGTGGGCGAGTTCGCGCGACTCGTTGAATTCGTACGACTCGGCCCCCGCAGCGGGGGCCACGCAGTTGCGGCTCGAGCATGATGTTTTTAAGCAACTTGCCGGGACGAAAAAATTGTTTGCGTACGAGTCGCATGAGATTTGGACGCAGTTGAAGTCGGCGACGTATGTGATCTGCTTTCTCGTGAGTGTGTGGGCGGCATCAAGGTTGACTTGGTCTCGGTTTTTTAGTTCGGCGGTCCTCGCCAACACGCTCGTCTTGCAGCACAACAAGCGCCGGCGGTCGGCGAGTATTTGCGTCGAGTCGCTCAAGGGGCCGCAGGTTGTGGGCGCTGTCTCGATTCACCGGTCGGCGCAGATTCATCCGACGGCCAAAGTGCGTTCCCATTCCTCTCCTCTTCCCCTTCCGCGAAAAACTGACCGGTTCGTGCGCCCTTGTTTCAGATTGGTCCCAATGTGTCAGTCGGCCCGCGCGCGACCGTCGGCCCGGGCGTGCGCATCAAGGACGCGATTATTCTCGACGGAGTCGACATCAAGGCCAACGCGTGCATCTTGTCGTCGGTGATTGGGTGGAACTCCAAGGTCGGCAAGTGGGCGCGTGTGGAGGGCACGCCGACCGAGGCGACCGCGACCAAGCTCATGGACCACGGGCACAAGACGCAGACGTCGACGGTGATTGGTACGTGCGTCGAGAATGGGAGGGATGGGAGGCATGGGAGAGATTACTGACGGACGGCGCGTTGCGTGCGTGTAGGCCACGAGGTGACGATTGCCGACGAAGTGATCATTCGCAACTGCATTGTGCTGCCGCACAAGGAGCTCAAGGCGTCCTACCGCGACGATATTTTGCTGTAGATTGGGTTGGTTTGCCGCAGCGTATCGTAGGAGATCAAAATCAAGCAAGTAGCTTCTTCTCTCACCTCGAAATGTTGCGGCACTAGAATGACCCTCTATCGACCACTCAAATACGACAACTCGTCCTCGTTGCTGTCCACGTCATGGTCACTCTCCACCCCGTCGCTTTCCTCGTCGCCGCCGACCAACAGCGGGAAAATGATCTTGCGACAGTTGGCCGACCCGCATCGGCACCTAAACGAGAGATCTCCCTTCTTGGTCCTTGCACCAGCAGGCAAGTCGGGCCCTCCACCCTCATAATCAAAGCACAGCGGCTCTTGCGCGGCAATATCGCGGCGCGCAAACAACGCGATCCGGTACAGACCTGAATCGACCAGGGAGTCAAATCGCACCGCAACGACGAGCAAGTTCGGATCACATCTGCAACCACCCAGACATCAGTTCACTTGTCTCCACAGACGCAGCACGGAAAGTGCACGTACGCATGGTTCAAGAACCGCCCGACGTTCCCCACCTCTTCCGCATCCACGACGAGCATCGGTCGCGTCTCCCATCCTTCCCCGCGCCCTTCGTCCAAATCCAACGCAAACTCGTACCTGCCCTCGACGCCACTACACTCGTCCTCGGCCACGACCCGTCCAAGGTACTGCATCACAAACTCGCCCTTTTCCACATTCCGCGTCGCACGGACACCCCATCCGACTGCATCGTCCCAGACCACTTCCACGGGCACGGTCGACCCGCGTTGCACCACGCGGTTCGCGCAGGCCGGGCCGCACTTGCACCGCGCCGTGCACTCGAGCACGTGTAATGTGCGCAGTGCGTCGTGTGGTAAATCCAGCACATCGCGTAGTCGGCCGGTGGGGGTGTACGCCATGGTCGTGCCGTGCGGCGCGTAGTAGGCGTCGCCGGCGGCCGTGCACGAGCATGGGGTGGTGGGGGACGCGCAGGTGCCTCTGGCAAAGGAGCAAGCGGGGAGCGCGGTGACGGGCGGGAGGAACGCCGACGCGTGCGGGGAGTAGAGGAGCGTGGAGGTGTTGCTAAAGGAGCGTGGCGGGAAGATGGTGGTGGGGCTGATGGAGGCGCGGTCGAGAGAAATGAGGCCCGAGGGGTCCTTGGCGAGTTCTGCGGCGAATGAAGAGAGGGCTGGTCGGTCAAGTGCGTGATTGGCCGTTCAGTGCACGAACGCGAGGCAGAATGGCGAGGATATCGTGGTTCACGCACTATGTCGTCGAACTCGCAGGACGCGACCACCGTGGTCAGATCTAACGTTGTCTGATGCCGGATCCGATCGTAAATCCCGCGATTCATAACGACCAGATTGACCACTCGGCGCAATGCCTCCGTCCGTACTCTTGTCATCGCTGTGCGCGTCTTCTCCATCGCGTCGCGCGTCGTCACATGCTGAATCAAACTTGCGGCGCTTTCGCGAGCCTGAAGCGCCGTATTCGGACCGGATCGTTGCAGCTGTTGTGTGGGGGTTCGAGACGGGTTTGCTCGACGTCTTGCGCCCGAGGTTGTGCGGCATCGGTTTGCTCGTCTTTCGACATAAATTGTGCGACACGGGCTTGCACGTCTTGCGGCCGAGATTGCGTGATATGGGTTTGCTCGTCTTGCGGCACAGGTTGAGCGACACGGGCCTGATCGTCTTGCGGCATAGGTTGCGCGTCATGGCTTGAGCATCGGTGGACATGGTTTTGGTCGTCTTGCTGGCAGTCGTGAGCGATACAAACTCGGGAAGGCCGGTCCAGTGAGGTGTCATGCTGCAGCCGGAAGAGTATTCACGCTGGATGCAAGCAGAAGTGAAGATGGCGTTGGTGGACTGTCATTGCATCGCAATCCAAATCACGCGATCGCGTAACGGCGCCTGGATCCCAGCTCGCAGCACTTCTGTTCTGGCTGCTACGTAGTTTAGGACAGCTACTCAACAACGTTCTGCAAGGGCAGAACCCATCGAAATCAATATGATCGCCATGTCCATTCGCGAGTCGCCACGTCCATATTCCAGTCTCTCCACCAACCTCGTCCCCTCACCCCATGCCCATCCGTCGCCACGCTTCAAAGCCCCTCCATCAACTTCTCCGCCCGCATCGCCGCACGAATCTCTTCCATCAACTCGGCCTTGAACGCGGCCAGCTCAGCACGCACCACCTCGGCAATCATCGTCTTCCACTCGTCCGATCCGGGCGCCGGACCCGCCACAGCCGCTGCGGGCCCCGGCGACGCCGTGCGTGGCCCAAGCGATCCGGCCGCCGAGACACTACCATTCCGCGATGCCGGCGCCGGCACGGGCCCTGACGAACTCTTCCCCGGTGACGACGGTGCCGGCGGCGGCGGCGGGACCGACGGACTTGTACTCCCACGACGCGGCGCCGGCGAACTCTCTCCCAAGTTCGCGGGCGCCGCTGGCGCTGAAGACACGCCCGACGCGGCCGCGGCCGCGCGCTTGTTCATGCGGCTCTGCATTTCCTCGAACATTGACATCCCGCCGCCGGCTTTCTTGGGAGCCGGTGCAGTGATCGCAGGTGCCGCGGCTGCGGGTGCCGCATCGGGCCCACCACCGGGCGGCGCGGGGATCTTGGGCTCGTCGCCGGTCGGCGGGGGCCGACTTGCGCAGCTTCATTTGCCCGAGCGCGGCCGAGAGTGTTTACCGCCGCGCCGCTACCGGCGTTCTTTCGGCACCACCACCATCGGCGCGATCCAGATGGAAGAGAGAAGGGGTTGGGGAAGAAGAAGGC
>GG745331.1:1934620-1988585 GCA_000151295.1 Allomyces macrogynus ATCC 38327
ACACATGTGGATAAAGTGGGGCCCCCGTTCGGGTGGGGCCCGCCGGCGCCGCGGGCGCAGGCGGCGGTGGGGGGCGGCGGCGTCGCGCTCACACCACCCGCCACCGGCGGCCGCGTTCTTGAGGAACGATCCGTCGAGCACTTGCCGGAGCTTGTCGGCAAACTCGGCTGCCTCCTTGGCGTCGACAAAGTTGAACCCGAACGCAACGCGCGCATTCTTGTCCATGTACTGGTGGAACGTGGGCGACAGGTTCGAGTAGGTGACTTGGCCCGCAGCGAGCGCCGCGCCAGTGCCGTTGATGGGCGTGTTGAGCAGGCACTGGCGGTCGGGCGTGAAGGCAATGAACCGGAACGACGACGCTTGCGCGTGGTAGTAGACGTCGACGTAGACGGTGCTTGGGGCCAGCGGCGCCCATTGCCCGTTGTCGGCGCGGAGCAGCTGCGCGCGTGCGCGCGCGACGCTCGTCTCGGCCATGGTCGATGCGGGGACGCGTAGGCGTGGCCGATCTGTTGGATGGAGGAAAGCAGGTGCCAGGTCAGCTCGTGTCGGTTTGTCCACGAACGCGCCAGTGCCTGCTCAGACAACACGAAGCGCACGGTAGTCGGGATCCTGTCCTTGATCCGAGCTTGTGTTATTGGCTCGTTACGCGGCAAATGGACGCAAAACTGCCGGCTGGCGCGCGTGCGGGCGAGTCGGAGTCGCGGCCGTTGGAAGGTGCTCGCCGTTGGCAGAGAGCGGCCGGTATCGGTGCGTGAAGCGTTGGCGATTGCAATGCAAGAAGTTGCGGGTCCATCCCCGCGCCGGAGCGAGGGCAGCAGCGGAGGCCGAGAGAGCACGTCGGGCTAGGAGCAGGAAACGGGGGCTAACTCGCCTTGTTCAGTTCAAAGTACAACGCGTCTCACACACTGATCACGCCGTGTCTCCCATCGAGCGGCCAAGCTTGTTGACGGCCAGAAGCGGTCCGCGCCGTGGTCGGTCGCGAGACTATCGATGGCCGTGATGGACGACGACCGATGACCGGACGACTCACAGGCGCGCCCATGTCACTTGGGTTGAGCGGTGGACAAAGTAATGGACTGGATGGACGTGGTCCGCAATTTTGATGGCAAAGTGACCTTTGTGCCAATCGTGAGCATCAAAAACCTGCGGCGGCTCCCAACTCGGCAGGCGCACGGACTTGTTCGGCGGTTAAGCATGAGCAAACGCTGTGGGAGGAGACGAAACGGAGGCCGACATGGTTGTCGCCTGTTCATGAGAGTCAGAACATTGTGGGCTTGACGTTGCAGCTGCTGCATCGCCTTGATGAACACTTGCAGCGGTTGCCTTTTTGGTCCATTTGCGGCGGCGTCGGTGCATCGTTAGTTTGCAGCGGGACAGGTTGTGATACCGTATTGACGACTGCAGGTGGAGAGAAAGAGCGCAAGAGGGGTCTGCAGGGATAATGCATGGTGAGCAAGCCCAGTCAAATTTTCTCCACCCTTGTCCACCTGGTGTGAACCAATGGGGAGGCGATTGAAAAATCCATGTCCAAGGTGCGTATTCACATTTGTCACTTGAAAGTGGCACAGAGTCAATTTCCAAGTTGCAGGTAGCAGAGTTTTGTGCATCAAGCATAAGTCACAAGTGCTCCATGTATGCAACCAATGAGACATCTATTCTCTCAATTGAAGCAACCATCACATTTCGTGAGACCAGTGGCTCAATATTTAATGGCACGCGGCCCTCGTTCGTCCTCAGGTAATTTCAAGGAAAGGAACGCGTGGAGAGAACAAAAAGTGGTCAGTTGCAGGTGCTCATCAAATGCATTGTCCTGCACATTGGCAGACCCAACTGCATTGAAGGAGAACTGGCTGGTTTGTAGAACAAATGAGAACTGAGCTGCCGCGGCAATAGATTAAAATGCACAATCCAGGCCTTACAGCGTCACAACAATCCAAAAGAAACGTCTCAAATCGCAACTGGAGTCTGCATGAGTGTGCAAACTTTGGAGGACCTCTCAACAGATCCCAGCAACACCCAAGTAATCCTATTTCACCAGAAAGCTCCTGCATATGAAATTTCCAGCCTCGTCAAGGCTGACATCGACCATTTGGATGACCAACAATCTCAGTGGTCATGACCAAGTGCTGCAGCATCCTCCTTTTCTTGCTGCCATTGTGACCACGCCAACCACACTCCCGTGGGCTGCAACCGCCCAAGTCTACGTCTATCCGCGACAACTATGCCTGGCAAGGATTTGGCACCAGGCGTCAATGTGCGCCGTCTGTCAGTGGCCAATCTTGATGGTGTGCTGCTGCTTGCACCTGCAACCACCAAATCAGCAGCATGTGGCATGAGCAAGAACGGGCATGAGGCTGTGCGCTGGTACACGCGTGCAGCTGAGCTCGGCGACCTTTGCGCGTGTCTGTTCATGGTATTGTGTGCCAAGCACTGGTACAGCATCCCATGCAACCTCAACAAGGCCCTCCAGTGGATGGATGTGGTGATCCCAATTGGTCCTGGTGATGATGATGAGGTTCCCATCTTGTTTTTCTTGGCCAAAATGTGGAACAATGCCGTCGTAATGTTCGCCACCCTGGTTTCTTTGGAGCGGATGCGAGCTGAGGGCAGCTGACACTGGCCAATATGGGCTCATCCATACCCATGCTCCCATCTCACACAACTCTGTCACGTGTGATGGCTGTTGCTCTTTTATCCACCTCATCTGCATTTCATTGCTTGCGGTCATGATTTGGGATTCATTTCTGTTGCTCTCTCGCATCTCACCACATGCCCCATTAAGGTCGTTTCCCCTTGATGCTATGCAAGTCAGCACCACAGCAACCTGCCATGTTGAGAACCCAAGGTTGCACCTCAGCTGGTCAGTTGCAACTGTCGAAGGATAGATGAACAGAAATAGAGCCAGACTCTTCA
The DNA here is from genome assembly GCA_000151295.1 of Allomyces macrogynus ATCC 38327. Taxonomy (NCBI): domain Eukaryota; kingdom Fungi; phylum Blastocladiomycota; class Blastocladiomycetes; order Blastocladiales; family Blastocladiaceae; genus Allomyces; species Allomyces macrogynus. The sequence goes on from GG745331.1 coordinate 1,937,534, forward strand.
AACAGGGGCTCTCTGACAATGCACGCCAAGGCGAGATGTTCACACAGTGGCATCCTGGCGTACAAGATGGGGTGCGCGTGACAAGACGCATCTGCGTTTTGGTGTCTGAAATGTGGAAGGTCTAGGCACTCTGTTGTGGCGATATCCCTGCGCGCGGAATCCCGACACTCCATACTATACCAATCTCATGCTGAACAACCGCTCCACCCCCTTGTATCTAATCCTCCCGATCCACCGCGCCACCCGGCCCTTTCCCCACCCTCCGGCGCGCCTCCAGCCCTGGCGTCGGCGGCACCACCGCCCTTGCCGGTGCGCGCACCTGCCACCCAGCGCGCCACTCATCCACGGTCATCCCGCGCTGCATCCGCCACCAATCTGGTACGCGCCACAAAGTCGGTTTCGGCACGAGCGTCTCGATCCAATGCGCGTGAATCTTACCGTGCCGATCAAACGTGTACACGCACCGGCCCTCGTATACGCGCAGCACACGTTCGAGTGCGGCCGTCGACCCGCCACCCGTCGCCAAGACCACACCCCACCACCGCCACCGCGGGACGCCCGTGAACAAAAACGACACGCGCAGCGCCCCATCATCCGGGTCCGGGTCACTCGGCTCGGATTCGGACTCGGGGGTGACGGATCGCGCGGCCTTGTTCTGCTGCACGCTGGTCAGGACCAAGTGCGGGTCGACGAACCAGATGCGCAGCGCGCAGCGAAAAATGCGCGCGCCGAGAAGGTATTGCGTGCGCCCGCGCACTGTGCTGTGCCTGTGTGCGGGTCGTAGAATCGCATCGAGGGTGCATAAATGGTCGTGTCGTGTAAAACCACTCCCAGTAGGTCTCGAGTTCTTGCGTGAGCGTCCACGTACAGCGGCCCATGTTCAAGTCCCGGTCGCGACGCTGGGGCGCGCGACGCGCGGTGTCACTGTTCGGGTCGTCCGGGTCCGGGTCGCTGCTGTACAAGAGCGTGGTGGTGGACGTGCGTGATAGTGCGAGGTGCGAGAGGGAGGGTGGTTGGTGGTTGGGACTTCGTGCGTCGGAAAAGATTGCGGGGGGCTCGGCACCATCGTCTCGCGTGGCCAATTGCGAGTCGTCGACGGCAGAAACATGAACAGCTTGCGGATCAGCGTGGGTACTTGGACCCGCAGACGACGCGACACACCATGGCAGCGGAATAGGACTCGGGCGCCGAGATTCGACGTGCAGGTCGCGACATGGTGGTGCTGAAGGCAGGACACGGGTCCAAAACGACGGTGCTGCACGACGCGGCAATTGAGCGGCGGCGGCGCGCCGCAGGCAGCACGTTGCAGCAGGTCGCGCGAGCGCGGCGAGCGAGCTGGCCGCGAGATGGAACATCGTGGTCGAGGATGGCAGAGAAATCATTGAGCTCCGAAGTGGTTCAAATCGGACACGATCGGCAACTTCGCACGTGCTCCACCACCATCAAGTTTGCAAGCTCAAGCTGACAGAATGTCGCTTTGAAAGGTCGGAGCGATCTGTCACCACGTCCTCGTCGAGCAGGTCAAGCAAAAATGGAGGAATGGGGGCAAAATGGCACGTTCTGTTCACAGATGAAGAGACGAAGGTCGTGCGAAGGCCGACAGCGCGCGTCGGGCCAGAGCAAAAGCAAGACGAAACGAAAATGGACAATAAACGACAGCAACAAAAACAAGGCACGCCGAGGCAGGGTGAAGCAAAAGAAAACCATAGAGGCTCGGCACACAAGTCCAGGTCATGGCCGTGAGCAAACGAGACGGGAACAATGAACAATGAAGCTTTGGTACAAAAACGCCATCCACGCGCGAACGCGAGGTGCCGCCTTACATGACGATAAAGGCTGCGCCGAGCGCCGCGGGCACCATCACCGCGACAAACGCCGACCCGGCCAGGTGCATGGCGCCGTTATCGCCAAACACGGACCGGTTGATGATCGACTCGGTCGACTGCGGAGGCGGCGACGTGAACGGGTCAGGGATCACGACGGTCGGCGTCGACGACGACGAAGGGGACGTGGAGTTGCCGTTCGACGTGTTGTTGCCGTTGGTCGTAGAGTTGCCGTTGGAGGTCGAGTTGCTGCTCTTGCTGTCGGAGTTCTTCGAGTCGGTGTTTTTGCTGTCAGAGCTCTTGGTGTCGGTGTTCTTCGAGTCGGTGTTCTTGCTGTCGGTGTTCTTGCTGTCCGAGTTGCTGCTGCTGCCGGTCGAGGCGGGTGCCGAGGACTTGGCCGTGGCAGTGCCCGTGTTGGCGGGCGCGTCGGCGGCCTAGTGGAGGACATGCGGGATCGTTTCAGCGTCAGCCGTTTGAAAGCACCACCTCGTTGCGGGTGCATGCGAGCGCCATCTCGTGGTGCAGAGAACGCCTGGCACGGAACAATGGGATCTGGCTCCGTACCAGCGTCGCGGGAGCGGAAATGGCCAAGAGGGCAATGGCCACGACGGCGAGCCATACGGCCAGGGTCAGGAGCGGCGAGCGGGCCATTTCTTCGATGACTAACGATGGCACAGGACTGGCAGAGGTCAGTTGCTGTGGCCGCGATACGCGATGGGGGAGGGTCCATTGTCCGCGCATTACAAGCCGGCCGATGAGCAGCCAAGGGCACAATGCAAGCGGTGGACAGTATTGCCCGGCAACAGAGTGTGCAACTGACCTGGGTGCAGAGCGCGGGGTGCGGTTGCAATCGCCTGGCCGCGTCGGTGCGGGCAGGGGTGGTGTTCGGAGCGGCAAGCGACACGGTCCAACGTGGAGTTGCAACAAAGACGAGGCGAGCGCGGGTCCTCGGTCGATTGCAGCTAGTTGTGAAAGGGGTGTTGCAGCCTTGTCGTCGTCGTCGTCGTCGTTGACGTCGCCGTGACGCGGTGGGTGGAGGTTGCAGCTGGCGGTGGTGGTCAACGAAGTCGCTGCCTTTGGTTTGGCGCGCAGCTTGCAGCAAAGACAACCGGCGGTGGCGCGGCGCAGCTGCGGTGGGAGGGCGGCCTGTTGGTGGTGGTTCTGGCAGGCCGCCGCGCCGCTGCGCAGCGCTTCACGTCAGGATGGTTGTGGCAGATTCATCTCGTGGGGCTTGCAGCCCGCCTGCAACTGCCTGGCCGCTCGCGAATCCGCGCGTCATGCTCGTCCCTGAACCGCTGCCTTCGTCCTCATCGTCGTGACGGCCACGAGCAACGTCCACGCCGCGCTCCCGACACGACACGACGCGACGCAACTTGGCGCACACGGTCAGCAGCAGCCACGGCACTTCTCAAAGGGTCGGCCGCACGACGGGACTTGATATCGAGCAAGAACCGTGGGATTGGGAACGTGCAACGGCACTTGCTCGTTTTGGACCAGGCGCTCACGCCGGCCACCTTCCCACCAAACGATGGTGGCCCGGCACAAGTTCGCAGTCACGCGCCCCGGCTTCCACGGCGTCCAAACGCACGCGCGCGCCCGACAGCGGCACACGGCACGTCGGCCGTTGAGCGTCGCCCGCCCGTGCTTTGAGTTGGCTGCCCCTCTTGTCGGCACGACCACCCGCTCTCCGCTCGCTTCTCCTCTCGCCGAGCCTGCCGTCCATCCCGTTTGCGACGAGCACGCCGCTCCTGCACGCCGCTCCTGCACGCCCACGCCCATTTCATTCGCGTCTCTCGTCTTGTCCTGCCAAGCCGTCGCGTTGGACCGGTCGCTCGCTCGTTCACGCGGGATCCTCCCTGCTTGCTTGCCCGACGTTGGCCCTTCTTCATCGAGCCTTGGTGCCTTCAAGTCGACCTGTGAGATCCTCCTGCACGACGAGCACTTGAAGTGACGCTCCTCAACGCCAACAACGATCGAGCCCCAAGCCGTCGAAACGACCATGATTGGCGCGCCCAACAACAGCCGTGGAGGTGTTGGAGGCAGTTGTGACAACACCGGCAGCAGCAACGGCGCCGGAGCCAGCTCGACTCCGCCCACGTCGGCCGCCGCCACCGTGCGCGCGCACCGCACGAGCACGACCACGATTCGGTCCTCGGCGTCATCGTCCTACCGCGCCGCCGCGCACCAGCAGTACCTGCAGCAGGCCACCTACCACAACGTCTACCGGCCCGTCCCGCCCAACGCGCCGCAAAAGCCGCACCCGCACCACCAGCACCAGGCGTCGACCATCTCGGCCGCGTCGTCCAACTTCCCGTCCCCGCCCACGGGCGGTGCGCAGTACGCGACGGGTTCGGTACCCGCGCGTGTTGCAGTCCCGCCCGCATTCGCCGCGGCGGCTGCGGCCGCACGGCACGCAGCTGCGCACGGGATCGGCCCGCGGCCCGCGGCGTCGACGACGCGGTTGCGCACGGACCATCATCATCGGCACTCAGCATCGGACCCGACGGGCAGTGGCAACCACCACGGGCCCTCTGCCAGCGTAGAACCAGGCCATGGATCGTCATCGTCGTCGAGCACGTTGCTCCCGTCCGTGTTTTTCCAAAGTGCCGCGTTCCCGGGCAACTATGCGCTCGTGCGCACGTCCGAGAGCCGGTGCGAGTTTTTGCCCGTGGTGCCGTCGGCCCCGTCCAAGGCAGTCCTGGCCGCGTCCAAACGCGCGGCTGCGCGCGCACGGCGTCGGATCACGCTCATCAAGCCGTCCAAGCACTCGCTCCGCGGTCGGCCGGCCGTGCTCATGGCCGCGGAAACCGCCGAGGAGGCCGCAGCGGCCGAGGAAGAGGCCGAGGACGAGCTGGCGAGTCTGCCGGGCGATAAGCGCGACAATGGCGGCGACGAGGGCGAGAACGACCCGCACCACGCCGACGAGCCAAGTGACGAGGAGCAGGACCTCGACGACGAGGCCGCCGCTGAACCCGAACCGGTTCCGCGGCACCCGTGGGGCAGCGAGTTTTTGCTGCTCGAGTACCGCCGCGGCGCCAAGCCCGCGCCCGTGACGCGCGAGACGGTCAAGAATGGGCTGCCCGTTTTGATTTGCGCGCGGCATGGTCTCATGGGTCTGCGCCGCGACTTGGCCGAGGCCGAAGGTCGCCCGGCGTCTTTGATTGACGAGGAGGCCGGCAAAGCGTCGGCTGATGCCCTCGCGCCTCAGTTTATCGGGTTCAAGGATTCGGGCACGCTTTTTACGATCCAGTACCCGACGTCCAAGACGCTGTTTACCATTGAGGTTCGTACTGATCAATTTTTGCCACTTTTGCTCTTAAGTGTCGAGTCTTCTGACGCCCAGTCGGCCGTTCTCGCTCGCAGAGCGTCAGCAACCAAGGCTTTTCGCTGCGTACCGACGCGGGCCAGTACCTGTGCGTGTCAGAGCGGCACTTGTCGACGACCCTCTCGCCGACCAACAATGCGTGCACGTTCCGGTTCATTTTTGTCAAGAACCCACGCGATCCGTTTGGTCATGCTGCTGCCGGCCGTCCCATTGCCTCCTCGTCGTCACGTCCCGTCTCGACCACCACCTCGATCGGTGTCCCTCTCACGTCGCGCCGCGCCGTGAGTATGATCGCGCCCGGCACCGGCACCTTGAACTCGGCCGCCGCCAACACGCCCACGACCCCCGCGGGTTACTCGATGCGCACGCCCACGAGCGCCGCCGACAGTGCCGCCGGGTCGTTTGCACGCATGAGTCTCAACGGCTCCGTAGTCGTGCCGCCGCCCATGCGAAACCACGCACGGCACCATCAGACCTCGTCGTCGTACTACACGCCGCCCGCGGCCATGGCCGCTGCGGAAATGATGACGCCGCCGCGGCACAGCCAAGTCGCGCCGCCCGCCCCAGGACCGCATGCGGCCATGATGACTAACCGCGTGTCGGGCGAAATTGCCATGACGGTGACGGGACCCGTGCCGGCGCTGTCGCGCTCGATGGGTGGTGGTGGGAATGCCGCGCCGCCGATGCCGTCGGTGCCCAAGGAGTGGCTCACGGGACCCGCGGGGCCGCCGCCGCTCCCGCCGTTGCCTGGCGCGGGTGCGGCCAGTGGCAAGAATAATCTGCTGACCAAGGTTGCGTACCGCGTCGCGATTCAGGATTCCAAGTCGCGCGTGCTGATTTGCGACCCGCTCGTCAAGCCGCGGCGCATGACTAACTTGCGCGGCGGTGGCAACGACCACCAGCACCACCACCACTACGACGAGGTCGCAAGTCACCGCAGTCGCAGCAGCGGCAGTTCGCGCGGGTCGCGCAGTGACCCATACGTTTTGCGGCTTGCCAGCGTCAAGGACCACAGCGACTCGCGCATTTTGTTTTTCCACGTGCTTGTCCTGCCCGAGGGCCATCTGGATGACACGTCGTCCGTGCGCACGCACGACAGCAACGCGTCGATTCGCGCCGATACGTCCTCGGCGGCGGCCTCGCGGCTCGACGAGCAGCTCAAGTACGCGTCGGCGCTCGACTTGCTCGATCCGGCCCCGAAGCGCGTCATGTTCCGCAGTTCTGACGGACGGTACCTGGCCGTGCGCATGCCTGCCGGGTATCACCAGTCGCGCCCGCGGCGGCCCGGGTCCGGGCCGCAAGTCCTGGCCAACCATCACCCGGGCGGGTCGATGCATATCAAGCCCGCGAGCGTGCAGGTCTTGGGCAGTGACGACGAGGACGACGACGATACGACCGCCGCGTCAGACGACGAGCTCGAAGGGATCGGGTCGTTGGTGCTGACGTCGCGGCCGACGGCCGCAGGCGTTTGGCGGTACACGCAGTTGCCGCACTCGCCGCTGTCGTTTTCGCTCCAGTCAAATGTGTTGCGGACCTACTTGTCGGTGCATACGCCCGGACCCGTCGCTGCACTGCCCGCGAAATCGGTCCTGTCGCGCGCGTTGGCTGGGATGGGCCGGTCGGCGTCGCCCGCGAATAATGCGGCGGCAGCAAGTACGACAACGCTCCAAGCGACGGCGACAGCCGTGGGTGTGCGCGAGGCATTGACCCTGTTTGTGCCGCCGACGTTGCAGCAGGCTATTGCGCTGCAAGCTGCACGTGGGCCCCCGCGGAATGCGACGTATTTGGCCATGGCCATCACGGGAGCGTCGCTCATGGGCGCCACGGCCGGGATCGTGAATATGGTCATCAATGCCAACCGGCCCGTGAACAACTCGGCGTCGTCTGCGGCACACGCTGACTCAGCGGCGGCCGGTGCGCATGGTGGTGGTGCCGCGGCGCCCACAGGAACTACGGTCACGAACGGAACGACCACTGCGACGAGCGCTGCGGCTGCGGACGCCGCGGCGCATCATACGGTTGCGACGACGGCGACCGTTGCCACGCCGTACGGGGCCGTTGACGCGAGCGTGCACCCGGGTGACACCGTGTCCAACGTGCACGTCGACTCGGCGCTCGACGCGGCGGCCAACCACGACGCCACGGCCTCGGCCTCGGCCTCGATCTCGGCGCCACACCCGTTCGACGGCCTCTCTGGCCCGTCGGTAAGCGACATTGCTAACTCGCACCCGCACGACCTGTGGTCGTCGCAGCCGATGCCCGGCAGTTCCAGTGCTGCCGCGCACCACGCCGACGTGGATTCCGCGGCGATGCTTCCACCGGCGCACGCCGATGTGGACACGGTGCATTATTACTCGGTCGCCGACTTAAACGCGGCCGGGAGCGAAATGCATTACATGGATGCACACCAGTACAACCACGATCCGAGCATGTACGACACGATGCACCATGACCAGTATAACCCGGCGTCGTCGGTGCATTTCTGATTGCAGGATCCCGATGCGTCGGATGTCGATGCGGGGATGGAGTCGGGCCTGGACGTGGACGACAAACCGACAGCGGAGCTGAAGCGAGACCGGCGAAAGAAGCGTGCCGGATGGAATTGCTGTCCCGGATGTCCGTTTTGACTTGGAGTCGTTTTTGCTGGTCGACCATTTGGTTTTGTCTCGTTGTGTTTTGCTATCGCTTCTGTTTTTGATTCTGCCGCTGTCGACTTGTGCCTTGTTGCAACTGCCGTGTTCTGTTTTTCCCCATTTTTCGTCGATCCACTTCCTCATCGCCCTACCGAACTTCTCAATTCATTTTTCTCGCTCTCTCCGCAAGGTAACCCCTCTCGGTACTTGTCGTTTCCCTTTTGATTGCTTTTGCTGCTGCCTTTTCTCGTTGTCTGTACGCCCAATACCTTGGTGATAAAGGGGCCGTTCCCTTTCCAGTTCTCGAGCAATCAGTCGGCGGCTGGTCCAAGCGCCCAGCACCCAGCACCCAAAAACCAATCAACATTTTGCCTATGAAAATACCGACGCGAAACAACAAACGCGATCACGGCTTGAACGACCCATTGGTCATGGGCCACTGGCTGTGCACCGCGTCGGTCAGCTCGGGTGGGACCCATTGCACGACCGCGTCGAGCAAGAACGCCGGATACGTCTTCCACACCTCGAGCAGCTGGGCCTTGGATGCGACCTTCTTCACCATCAAATCCTGGACGAGCGCGAGCACGCGCTTCTGCCCGCGGTACGTGTCCTTCGTAATCGCCGACGGCTGCGTGACCCAGACGGCATTCAGCGGCGCCCACCCGGGAAACACTTTGCCCTCGAGCAAGTACCGCGCAAACCACTGGTGCACAGCCGGCGGTTTCGTGAGCGGGACCTTGGTCGTGGGCAGTTCCCACGAGAACGGCCCGATCCGCGGGACCACATGGCACGTCAAAGTGTCGGACTTGGCATCGTAGGTCGGTGCCGGCATCTCGAGCGGTTTCGAGAAGACGCACAGGTCCTTCCCGACGACGGGCACCCATGCGAGGTCGACGGCGGTCACGCCCTTCATCCACACGTTGCGAGTTCCCTGCTGCAATTGCGTGAAGACCAGTGCTGACGGCCGCGCCCCCGCGAGAACCGAGTTCCGCGCGATACAACAAATCGCGTCGTTGGCCATCGACTGATACATGTAGTGCCGCGGCCGGTCCTCGTCGTTGAGCGGCGGGTGCGGGTGTGGGATCGCGAGCTGGTCGACGAACCCGGCCAACAGCAATTGACGGAGCAAGATGGTCTGCGTCTCGTTGGGCGGCTGCATGCGCGGGTTCATCGTGACATGCAGTTTGGAGTTCACGTTTTGCACCATGGCCGTGAGCTGTCGCCGCAGCGCGCGAACCTCGAGCATGGCTTTCGGCCGCAACAGGTGCGTACGGCAAAACTTGGTCGATCCGCCAGCGTACTCGAATGCGCCGACGAGGTTGAGCAGGAAGAGCGCGTCGCTCGTGCGCGGCTTGCCGGCAAATCTGTCCATGACCGACTTGAGCAGCTGGCCGGCCGCGCCAGAGCCATCGTCGTCCTTGTCCTTGGCGTCGTCGTCGGCCACGTCCATGGCGTCCTCATCGAGTTGCGCGTCGGCGTCGTCAGCGTTGCCGCCCTTGTTCCGCTTGCGTTCGGCAAGCAGGCGCTTGGCCTCGTCGGGCGAGACAAACACTTCTCCGACCGAGAGCGCCGCGACAATTGCAATCGCGTACTCGATGAGCCCCTGCTGCATGCCGAGCAGCAGCATCTTGGCAAACCGCGGGTGGATCGGGAACTGGCTCATTTTCGTGCCCGTCAAGGTAATATGCCCTTGCTCGTCGAGCGCGCCGAGCGACTGCAACAGCTTCTCGGCCTTGGCCAAGTCGGTGCGGTTGGGCGGCGTCGGAAACGGGAAGTTGATGACATTGTCCATGTTCATGGCCTTGAGCTGCAAGACGACGCTGTCGATGGGCATGCGTAGAATCTCCGGCAGCGAAAACTGCTGGAACTGCTGGTCGTAGACGGCCGACGAGTAGAGCCGGTAGCAGTGGCCCGGGCCCGTACGACCCGCACGACCCGCGCGCTGGTCGGCCGAGGCCTTGGACGTCCACGAGACGACAAACGACTGGATCGACGTGGCCGGGTCGTAGACTTTTTCCTTGGCCTTGCCGCAGTCGACCACGTACCGGATCCCCGGAATCGTCAGCGACGTTTCGGCCACGTTGGTCGCGACCACACACAGCCGATGGCCCTCGGGGACAGCGTCAAACACCTTCATTTGCTGGTCGGTCGACAGGAGGGAGTAGAGCGGCAACACGTGCAGCGGCTGGTCCGTGTGGTCTTCGTCCTCGACCTCGTCAAAGTCGTCACGCTGCGCCGGATCGTAATCTTCGTCGAGGTCCGCGTCCTGGTCGTCATCATCGTCCGACAACTCAAACTCGTCCTCGTCGTCGCCCTCATCGCCCTGCGTCGTTCCCTCGCCCTTGTTGGCCGACGTCTCGTCGACGAGCACTGTCGTCGCGCCCTGCGTCGTCAAGCGCTCGTCCGACTTGACGCTCGCACTGACGCGCGCGTGGTTCACGAGCCCTTCGTCGACCTCGGCCATCCGGTTCTCGAGCGACGCCGTGCGGTCCTCATCAAACGACACCGCCGACGCAGCGCTTTTGCCCTTGCTCTTGCCCTTGCCTTTGGGCGCATTCTTGGTCATCTTGTCCAACTTGGCCTGCGCGATCCGCGCGCGCTCGACCGGGTCGTACTTGCGCTTGAGCCGCGTAATCAAGTCGTAAATCTCGTTCTGGCCCGTCATGAACACGAGAATCCCGCCGGCCGGCAGTCGCGCGTGAATCTTGCACACTTTGCGGTATGCGTCGAAAACGTGGTCGCGCGGCGTGCGCCGGTTGAAATGCACGGTTACGGGGAACTGGCGGGCCTGCACGTTGATGACGGGCGGCGGGACCGGGAACAGGCGCGCGTTTTCCGTGAAATCGGAAACACGCAGCGTCGCCGACATGATGATGAGCTTGAGCGGCGTCACGCGGGGGTCGCGGAAGGCCTGCCCGAGCTTGTCGGCGACGACTTTCTTTTGGAGCCATTCGGCGTGCAGCTGGTCGCGCAGCTTGACGACACGGCTGAGCACACCGATCAGAATGTCGGTGTTGAGGTTGCGTTCGTGCGCTTCGTCGACGATCATGACCGAGTACTTGGAGAGGAGCAGGTCCGACGAGACTTCCTTGAGCAAAACACCGTCGGTCATGAAGTGGATGCGCGTCGAGGGCGTTGTGGTCTTTTCGAACCGGATCTGGTAGGAGACTTGGTCCTTGGTGTTGAGCTCGTGGCCCACGCGCTCCGCCATGGCGACAGCCGCGACTCGACGCGGTTGTGTGACACCGATCCACCCGGGGAAGTCTGTGAGCAGAGATGGGTCGTGATGGGAGGTGAGGATCGCAATGCAAGAACAAAAAAAGGACGTGAGTCCGTGCGAGACGAGAAACGTACCCGAATCCGGATGCGAGTACCCCGCCTCGTACAAGAACTGCGGTACCTGCGTCGTCTTCCCCGACCCCGTCTCACCGCACAGCACTGTGACCGAATGCGAGTTGAGCGTCTCCATGACACGATCCTCTTCTTGCACGACAGGCAGATTCAACCGCCCTTCCTGGACGGCCGCGTCGCGGTTCGGCACGACATAGACCTTGGGCTTGCTCGATGCCGTCTTCGGGATCAAAATCGGCTCCATGTCGCTGTCCGAATCGTCGAGTCGCCGGAATTCCTCGACGGGCACGGGCTCCTTCTTCGCCTTTTGCTTCTTGTTCTTCTTGCGCTTCTTAGCCGGTTGCGCGCCGACGGCGGACTCACCGTCCGAGAGGGCTGCGCCATCTTCGGCAGGTGCGGTCGTGACTGTAGGGCGAGCGGGTGCGACGGGGCGTACGGGGAACGCGGGCGTCGCCTCGACCATATCCTCGTCCTCGTCGTCGTCATCCTGCGGCGGTACCGGCTTGCTGACGTAAATGTCGGTGGACGGCGTGAGGCCGAGCTTTTCCTCGGTGAGGGCGCGCTTGAGCTTCTCGCGCTTGGTCTCTTTCTGTTTCGAGCAATCGCTTGACATCAGTATCCGTTGGTAATCCGACGAGGACACTCAAAGTAGACGTACCCCGACACCACGCCCGAGCTTGGCGGACGAATGCAAGAGCGAATGGTCAAACGACGAGGTTGCGAGTTGGGCAATGAGGTCGACCCGCTCCTCCTTTTTCAGCTTGCGGTTCTGGTGGACCGAAACAGCAATGGATCGCGTTAGAAAAATCGCAACGAGGCAATCAACAGCGACTTGATGCAGATATGATGGCGGATGCGCACAATGTACTGCTCGAGCCGTTTCCTCTTCTTCTTGCTCATCGGCACGGGTTCATTCTGCAAAACCGCGTGCATCAGTTGATCCATCCATTGCTGGCCGATGGTGGTGCATGTCCTGAGTACTTTCTCGGCCTCCTGCGCCTTCTTGATTTCGGCGAGCGCGGCCGTGTCGATAATGTCGGCATTCGAGTCGATGGCCGCGGCCACGGCGGGCGTCTCGCCGCGCTTGTGCTGCCGCGCCTTAGCGTTGTAGCGTTCCTTTTTCTTGGGTTGCATGGTTGCGCTGGGTGCTGGTGCGTGACGTGCAGCTGTCGCCGCTGGATCCAACTTGTCGCGAGTCCAGCACGAAGGAAGCGGTGGTACAGAATGTCCCGCAGCTGTCTCGCGCCTGTTGTCGACAACATCATGTGTTAAAGCCTGACCCGTTGTTGAAAGATTTTACGGGCCATCGATGGTCCTTCGCTGAATTGACAAGTCTGTTCCGGCTCTGCCGCCCGTCCAATCCCAATCCATCCCTGCCGCTTGACCACCGCCAGCGCACGCAAAGCAATTGCGGACCGACCATGACGCTCATTAACGCCAACCCGACCGTCTACGAGACGCCGACCGCGGGCCCACGCGTCGCGCGCGACCACGAGCTCGATGAGGACGTTGCCGACGAGTTTGACGCGCAAGAAATCTTTGGTGCCGATCCATCCGTACGGAAAGGATGGAATTCTTGAGGAGAGGCGGAAAACTGATGCGCTGTCCCCGTCGAATCATCCCGCGCTGGCAGACCTGATTCGCAACATCAACGACCCGGAGCACCCGCTGACGCTCGAGCAGCTCAATGTCGCGCAAATCGACCATATTTCCGTCGATACGCCGCGGCAGCACGTGGTCGTGCGGTTCACGCCCACGATCCCGCACTGTTCTATGGCCACGTTGATTGGCCTGTGCATTCGCGTGCGGTTGCTGCGCGCGTTGCCGGCGCGATTCAAGGTGGACGTGCTCGTGCGTGAGGGCACGCATCAGTCGGAGAAAGCAGGTACGTGTGATGGTGCACGTTGCGTGTTGTGGTGGCGAAAGGGATTGCGGTCGCTGATCATGACATCTATCGATTTGGTAGTCAACAAGCAGCTTAACGACAAGGAGCGCGTGGCCGCAGCGCTCGAGAACAACAACTTGCTCGAGGTCGTGAACCAGTGCCTTGCGACGGCTATGGTCGCGTAGGTGCCTCACGGGCTTTGCGCGTTGACGGGCCGTGACGCCGATTTGTACATATATGCATCCATCTTGACAAAATGCACGCTCCCTTGAATTATGGACCCGGAAAGGACAAACGAGGATCAACGAGATAAATGACGCGCCGCTGACCCTCGCGAGCTGGGCCAGCAGCTCGTCCCAAATCGACACCAACTGTACAAACCTCCCCACCCATCGCGCACGGGCCACCGCGACCTTCACTCAGGCTTGGACGAGTTCCCGGCCTTGCCGCTAAACAATGAACTAAACAGCGACCCCGACGAAAACTCTTGTGCGGCCGCGCGAACCTGGTCGTCCGTGACCCCGGCCTCGCGCAGCGCAAGCGCGAGAGCCTCGGTCTTGGCACGCACGTCCTTGTCGGCCAAAACCTGGAACAGCTTCACCGACGGCTTGGCCAGCTGGTCGGGTGTGATCCCCTTGGCGGCGAGCGTGTCCTGGAAATCCTGCACGGCCTTGAGAAAGGCCGGCGAGCTTTGCAGCTTGGTCGCAAGGTCGGCAAGCAGCGAGTCGGTCTCGCTCGCACGTGCGATACGGGTCGTGGAGAAGGCGCGGTGCGTCGTCGGCGCGCAGCACGGGCAGGTGGCAGAGTGCGGCAGGGATGCCGGGCGTGTTGCTGCGATGAGGGCGGGGCGAACGGCGGCGGCGGCGCTAGTCGCGGCCAGCGCAGGTACTGCGGCTCGGACGAGGGCGTTGCGGGCAGTCGCGATCATGGTTGATGTCGTTGATTGAGGTTATCCAGGGTCGCGCAGCTGTGCGATGGAGTGGAGGTTGTGTTGCACGACATGCGAAGTGGACAATGGAATGGACGTAGGGCAAATCATGTCATTTGCATCTTATTTTGCAGTCATGACGGCCATTGTGCAGTCTTGCAAGGCGCGGTGTGAGCCCACGTGCCATGCCCACAACAGGGTCGGCGCTTCGCTTCGGCCGGCCGCCGTGCTGCACACCAAGGAGAGCACCGCGCCGCCGTTCCCGATTTCGGTTGCTTTAGGACGAGCTGCCCACCTCCTCCGACCGACTGCACCTGGACACCATGCTGTCGAGCGCCTCCCGCCCCGTCGCCCGCGCGTACGTCTCGTGCGGCGACTCGACCACCCAGACCAACCGCGGACAATCCGACCCTCGGCCGTGCCGACCATGATCCCGAGCGCGTGCCGGGGGTCACGGTCAACTCGGTCTGATTGCGACGAGTCGTTTGCGCCCAGAAATGATTGGCAAAAATGCCGTGATCCATCATCCGGTGCAAGTGCAAGACCGTGATGCTAATCCGCGCCCCATCGCTCGCGCTTTCGTAGTGCGGTGCAGTACCAGCAGCAGGCCAACATGGCCACGCTCAAGGAGAGTGCGTAACGATGCTCACTTGTGGCCCGAACCCGTCACGCGCGCGGGTACTTCAAGACTGACGAGACTACGCGCACTGTTTTCCAGTCCAGCTCCGCCTCAAGTCGATCACCAACATTGCCAAGATCACCAAGTCGATGAAGATGATTGCCTCGACCAAGATGATGCGCGCCCAGCGCAACATGGATGCGGCGCGCGTTTATGGCTCGGCCGCGACGGGTACACCTCATTCATTTCCTCCGGACGGCCGACGTTCATCCTGTGCTCGTGTTTCTGTCCCGCTCACGACCCGCTCCTTACATAGCCGTCACCAAGCACGCCGGTGTCGAGGCGCAGGAGGGCAAGACCGACCTCTACATTGCCGTCTCGTCGGACCGTGGTCTTTGCGGTGGTGTGCACTCGGCCGTGACCAAGGCCACCAAGAAGGCCGTTGCCGCGCAGGAGGGCGAAGGTGACCTCGTTGTGCTCGGTGACAAGTGCCGCTCGCAGCTCTCGCGCGAGCTCCGCGAGAACATGAAGATGAACTTCAACCAGCTCGGCAAGAACGTGCCCACGTTCCTCGAGGCCTCGCTCATTGTCGACCAGATCCTGCGCAACACGGTGCGCATCATTTTCTGTTTTTGATTGCGCGCCATTTGTCATGGCCGGTTTACTGACCATTCGGTCCCGCGACACCCTCATCCCCATTTGATCCCGATCCGCAACGCCAACACCGAATCGTCACCTCCCACTCGCTCTGCACGCACTCGCATCGCCCCATTTTGGCCACCAACAGGACCTGAAGGCCGACAAGACCGCGATCGTCTACAACAAGTTCCTGTCGGTGATCGCCTACGAGCCGACGCACCTGCCCGTTGTCTCGCAGTCGGCCCTGGCTGCGGCGCCCAAGCTCTCGACCTACGAGATGGAGGAGGGCGATGTCCTCAAGGACCTGTCCGAGTTTGTCTACGCGTCGGCGCTCTACTGGGCCATGGCCGAGGGCCACGCCGCGGAAATGTCGTCGCGCCGCACGGCCATGGACAATGCCACCAAGAACGCTGGCGAGATGATCGACCGTCTCACGCTCTCGTTCAACCGGCAGCGTCAGGCCACGATCACCAACGACCTTGTCGACATTATTACGGGTGCCTCGGCCCTGTAAGCGTGCTCGACACGTTGTTGCGTGAGGAGGGGGACGCGGGGCTCGCTCGGAGCGCGCACAGGACTTCGTCGATGTTCACGGCCCGCGGCGGTAGGGGGAAGTATTAGTTTGATCCTCGTTGCTCGCCCCGTTCCTTTGTTCATTCACGAATAGGGATGTCTCAATGGAATTTGCTCTCGGTTGCCCTTGCGTGTCGTTTCGTGCTGGTGCCCGTGTGCGCGTCCCCCTGTCTTCCTGTTTTCCGCTTTCCTTCGAATCATTCTTGCCCCACCACGAGTCGAAATACAATATCCAAAACGCCAACAGGGAAATGTCATTTGAATTACTGCGCAAGAACCCGCGTCTGGCTCTCCATACTGCTTCCTTGCTGGCGCTGCTGGGACGCCAAGCCGATCGGCCAATCCCGGCTCCGATTCATATCATTCACCGATCGACCCCCTCGCATTGTCGCGTCATTGAAGAATACAGTGGAGGCGCATCCGTGGGTCAAAAGCAGCGGATGGCAGGACAGGCACGACGCGCTGCGCTGTACGCGGTTGACGGCGTGAAGCATCCAGTCGGACCCCACACAGTGCCAACACGTCGGCCAGAGCAAAGGGAGTCTTGTCCACCGGATCACGTCGAGGCCGGCTGCAATGCGCGCCCGGGCTCCTCCTGGTCGGCCATGGTCACGTCACCCTCCCCCAGCGACTCGGACTGGTCGGCGAGAGCGGTCAGTTCGGCCAAGTCGGCCTGGATGGGCTGCAGCGTGTCGTGGATCTCGCGTACGAGATCAACGTGCTATTCAGCAAGAAAGTGGTCAGTCAAATCGTGAACAGCGAGTTGACGGTCAAAGGCACAAACGAACCTTGCGCAACTGCTGCACCAGCGGCAAGTGCTCGCTCGCGAGCACACCGAGCTGCTTGGCGTTGGCGGCACCGGTACGCGCGTTACCCGCGGGACCGGGTGCGGTGGAAGTCACCCATGGCTCGAGACGCGACGTGTAGAGCTCGGCAAACGTGGTCAGGTCTTGCTGAATCGTTGGCGCACCGGTTTCGACGTGGGCTGCAACGTCGGTGAAGGGAAGCAGCGTCTGGCGCGTGGAGGCACACTGAATCAGAGTTCGTGGTCGAGCCGCGAAACTGCGACATCAGGAATAAGATCACGCACGTCGTCAATGGCCGTCCGGGCGTCCTTGAGGGCGGCAGCGGGCGCATCCTGCAAGCTCGAGCTGGCTGCATCCGCACTGTCCACGGCCCACACTTCCTCTGGGTCCTTGCCCTGTGCGGTCCATTCTACGTCGTGAGCGGCCGCGGCAGCGAGGAGGTCGGACGAGAACAGCGTCACGCTCGAGTCGCGGGCTGTGCCGGTCCGAACAATCGCGTCGATGAGATGCGGGGCCAGCATCGTGATGGTCGGTAGGTGATCAAAATGGGGACGACGGCGGTGTGCGGCGGCGTTTACGTTGTCGAAATGCAGCAAGTTACGGTCAATCAACGGTGGGAAGCGACGCGCACCGTGGCGCCGCCGCCGCCGAGAAGTTGCGGGCTAACTTCAGCTTCACGTTCATGGGTTGATGGCGACGAAAACGAGGGCACGAGGCAGCCAGAGGCTGGCCAGGTCCATGAATCATGGTTGATGAGGCGGACAGGACGCAAATGTGGTGGAGGTCCGCTCTCATTGGGCACGACGCCAAGCGGTCGCGCTCTCGCTCCTGGCGGCGGACCAGCAGTGCCAAGTGTTCCACGGCGTGCGACACGGCAACGACGACGGCAGCAACAGCGGGGCAAGCGGCCAAGGCGTCGACGGCGCCACCAGCAGCAGCAGCACCATGTTCTCCAACCACCCGTCGGGCAGCAAGCACCAGCACGCCGGCACGCTCGCCGACACCGACTCGTGGCACCCGTCGTTTGCCAACTCGGGCTCGCTGTCGGTCCCGCTGCCAACGCCCGCTGCCGCCGCTGCGAGCACCTCCACCACGCCCGCTGACCCGACGTCGCCCGTTTCTGCGGACCAGGCCACTGCAAGCACGCCGCTGCGCGGCAACTCGTCCCCACGCATCATGAACCTTGCTGACCTCGCCAAGGCTGCCATGTCGCAGGCGCAAGCGGCTCCTGCCAGCAGCAGCAGCGCTGCTAATCCGCCGGCGCCGCAGCCGCAAGCCGCGATGACGACGTCGGAGCATATCATGGACGATACCGCCGCAACGCTCCCTGCTGGTGGACCCTCTGAGGCCAACCTGCTCGAACACGGCGCCAGTGTAGACCCGGCCGTTCCTGCCGTGCCCGGACCCGTCTCGTCGCACGGACAAGTCATTTCGACCACTGACTGCGCGACCACGTTCCGGCCTGACGAGGATGTGCTTGAGCACCATCAGCACGAGACGCTTGGTCGGTCGACCGCTGAGCGCGGTTTGGGCAATATCCTGCGTCAGCGCGGGTCGTTGGATGGGGCCAAGGAGGGTAATGCCAGCAACCGTGCCGGCTGGGGTCGTCTCAGGCACGCCGTTAACGTTGCGTCACGCTGGAACGCCGTGCATGCCGGTAGCGTGCGCATCCAGGCACTACCGGGTGCCTCGCCGGGTACGTCTTGTTTTGTCTTGTCTGGGGCCGAAATGAGGGGGCGGAAACGCAACCGCAACAGGTCATGGTTGTTCCGGACGCTGGGCCGATTTTGCTGGTGCGACTTGCCCAACTGACCCTGGCTGTGGCGGTTCTCAAACGTTTTTGCACCACTAGGCATTGATGTCGACTCGGAGTCGACCGACCAGTTCTTCCGCGAACGGCTGCAAGCACCCGTGCGCGGCATCATTGTCGACTTCAACAATGACCGTGTCGCCGTCGAGGACAATTTGAGCAATATCAGTTTCCCGGGCGCGCTGCAATCGAAGCGCCCCGAGTGGGCACGCGTGCGCTGGATCCACGTCGAAGGGATCAGCTGGGAGGTGCTCAAGCCGCTGGCGAAGAAGTACCGTATGTGATTTTCTGTTCATCTGGTTGCGCTCGCGAGCATCACAACCTGATCAATCCCGCCCCATAAAAGGTCTCCACCCGCTCAGTGTCGAAGACGTGCTGCACACGCCACAGCGGTCCAAGGTCGACCACTATCCGGCACATTTGTTCGTGTCGATGCTCGTTTGTCGCATGGTCGCGCACGAGCAGGTGGTCGCCGAACAAAATGGGACGCCCGGTCTATCGCGCGCGCGGTCGATCACCTCGGCCGAGCCAACGGTGCGCGTCTCGGCGCCGCCGGCCTTGGCGCGCAAGGCGCTGTCGTCCAAGCTTTCGGAGCAGGAGAAGCTCGCGCAGTTTGATCTTGTCGTCGACTACGTACGTTGGGTTGTTTGTTGGCAGGTGGTGCTGCGTGAAAGCTAACTCTGACAGGTCAACTTGAACAGTGCAGCATGTTCATGCTCGATGACGGCACTCTGATCAGCATGATGCGCCACGACGGGTCGTTTATCACACAGCCGATTCTCGACCGGCTCAGCGACGCGCGCACCAACTTGCGCTCATTCTGCGACGTGTCGTTCCTGCTCCAGTCGTTGATGGACGTAATTGTCGGTACGATGATCGAGATTTCACAATGCTCCGTGGCGCAACATCGTACCCTGATCATCTCTTGCCCTGCGCCGACCAGATCACTACCTGCCAATCAGCGAGGCCTACGTGCAGCAGTTTGAAAAGGTCGAGGCGCTCGTGTTCGACAAGCCGACGATCGACCTCGTCAAACGTACGTCCGCTTTCCTCACCTCCAATCATCGCGTTTGCACGATCCCGACCTGATCCGCCTCCACTTTCTCCAGATCTCCACAGTGTCCAAAACGATCTGCTCGACGTGCAGCGCAAATTGCAGCCCGTGGCCGCGATTATCCGTTCACTGCGGCATCTCGACGAGCAGGCCGCGGGTAACACGAATGTCTCGGCGGCGCGCATCACACCCATGACGCGACTCTACCTGAATGACGTTCAGGACCATATCACGACGGTGCTCGAGAACATTCATTCGTTGCACGAGTGGTCCGAGTCGATGATCAACTTGACGTTTAACACACTCGCGTTCTTGACCAACGAGAACATGAAAGCGGTGCGTGTCTCTTCCGTGGTTCAGGTCGGTGAGATCACATGATTCGGTGGATTGATGTTGCTCCCGCCGCGCGCGAATGAAGTTGACGGCCGTGTCGATCTTGTTCATTCCGATCACGTTCTTGGCCGGAGTGTACGTACTGCCGACACGCAGCTTCTCTCGTCTCTGATTTCCGTTGGGATGCTCGCTCACGCCATGGTCCCTACTCAACAGTTACGGCATGAACTTCACGCATTTCCCGGGCATCGAGGACGAGAACGGGTATTACTACTTCTGGGCGACGTGCGCGGTGATTGTTCTCGTCTCTGCCGGATATCTGCGGTGGAAGCATTTCCTGTGAGCCAGAATGCCATGTGTCGGTTTGTGTCGCGTTGCGCCGTGCTGCGTCCCTTGCTCCCACGATTGGTGGTCGAGCATATAAAAATCTATTCGCAGTTTTAGGATATCTCTGTCGAGTCGTTGGTGTAGTCGTGTGAGAGAGGGGGAGCATGGGCCAAATCAACGGTTTGAAGATCGCATCCAACATCAGCGCACTTGGAGCAGGGACGCGACCGCATCAGTCGTTCCATCAAGTCCAAACGGGGATAAAAATGGTGGATCGGTTCATTTACAAAATGTACATCCGCGCGCTTGCCAAGATCCAAAGACTCGGATCGGCACGCGGCTGATAATCGTGCCCGCCCGGCACACATCGCTCGCCCAGGTGGGCGCTTCGCACATAGCCCCGAGCGCGTTTGCATCGTGCCTGCCGGTCAGGAGCTGTCGTCGAGTACGTTGCGCTCCTTGGTCACGCTGCGCTTTTCGAGAATGAACCGGTGCTCCTTGTACTTTTGCGAGGCTTCCGTCGCAAAGAGCTACGTAGTTTGGCGCGTTAATCGCGCGTTAGTATCAATGGAGACGAACCCTTGTTGACGATCCCAGAGCACCAACGTACGTATTTCCATCCGACGATGGCATGGCACCGCGCGCAGGAAATATCGGCGACGACGTGCAGGCCCGTGGAGAGGTCGCGCTCCTCGCTTGGTCCGACCTCGACGTTGCACCTGGTTCCGGGAGCGGACCGTCAGCGCCTAAGTTGCGCCGAATGGCAAGGGAACCGAGGGCCCGACATACACGCGGTCGAACAGGTATGCGGGCCCGAGGCGGCCCTGGAAGGCCTTGGAAAAGACGGCGTCGGACTTGGCGAGGTGCGTGTGGCAGGCGCGACACGCGTAGAACGGGGTCGACGAGTCGTCGAGAAAGACAAGGAAGGGGCGGCCCATGGTGCCGGAGATCGGATCGCGTTGTCGCGCGAGGCAGCGGTCGGGTCGGTCGCGGGCGAGCCTCGGCAGGCGGCGGGTCGGTACGCGTGGTCGGTGTCGGCGAGCAGCACGCTTGCTGGATGCTGGATGCGGGTGCCGCGCAGTGTCGGCCGCGCCTGTGAAGAAACCGTTTTGCAGCTGCAAGTTGCACAGGGGGAGCCATCCTTGCTCTCGGCGCGGTCGCATGACTTGCGTGCCAGAAATATCGTCAGAGTCCACCGCATGCCGTCGTGGCGACGATTGCGGCAGGTGTCCACGTCGCTCTTGGGATGCAGGTGCAACCACCTGGGCCTGACCGCCGCCCCACCTCATCCTCGATGCCGATGTCGCTCACTTCTCTCGTTCCCTCATTTGTCGTCTTCTCCTTGCCCACGTATCTGCTCTCAACGCGCCCGCCATGTATCCAGCTCGCGCTCAGGCCGCTCCACCACTACCACCGCCGCCGGCAACGCACCATACGCGCCGGCCCTCGCTCAAACAACTCTTCCCGTCATGGCCAGGGCACTCGCGCGCGCCCGTTACCAACGCCGAAGACCACGAGCGCGCCGTCTCCGCGCTCCTCGACCTGATCCCCGAGAACTGTCCCGTCGCGACGCGCGCGCACGCCGAGTGGGCACTCGCCGCCACAGGCGGCATGTCCGTCCGTGCTGCCGCGCAGTACCTGGAAGACTGGTCCGAGGCTCTGGCAGGCGCGATCCACCCACCCGACTTGGCGACAGCACCCGCGACATTGCGCGGGATCGAGAATAGCGGCAATACGTGCTATGTCGACTCGCTTGTTTTTGCCCTGTTTGCGTGCAGCGATGCGTTGGATGCGGTGCTCACGCAGGACCTGTCGATTCGGCCCGTGGAGGTGCCAGTAGCGGCTGGCGCGAGCAGCGACGCTGATGACGATGATTTCCCGCTCGCGAAGACTGTTGAGGGACCGGACGCACCTTCTCCACCGGAAACGGGACCGGCACTGGAACCCGCCTCCTTGGCACCGCCACCGCCGACACCCGAGGAACTGCACCGCGCTGCGCTCCTGCAAAACGTGCAGACCCTCCTCGTTCTCGTCGTGAACCGCCTCCGCAAGGGCCATCTCGTGACCAAGTACGACGTGCGGCACCTTGAGGCCGCGATCAAGGCGCTCTGGCGGGACGTGGGCACCAACGCCGGGCTCATCGGGCACCAAGAAGACGTGTCCGAACTCTTCCTCCTGCTCGTACAGTGTTTCAAGGCGCCTTCCCTCCCGCTCTGGCAAACCATTTATCACGGCGGCCGCGCTGACGCCAATGACGACATGCGTATTGTCACGGAACGGTGTCTTGCGCTAGCGATTCCGGACCCAAAGTGCAAGGACCCGGTCCACTTGGAGCAACTGCTTGCGAGTTACTTTTTTGATAACCGCGTCTCGCAGATTTGGCGTAAAGTGCCAAAACGACATGCAAGGGGGCCTGTGGATCAGGTGCCGCGCGTGCGTCGGTTCGATTCGAGCGTCTCGGTCGAGTCGTTTATGACAACCAAGGTCGATGGGTGGAGTATGATGAAGTTGCTGCCTTTCTTGGCGGGGGAGGACGAGGCCGGTGCGTCGCTGCATTTTCAGTCCTGCTGATCGTCAACTTTTGATTGACGTATTTGACCGGGTTTCCTGCAGGTGAGCGCTCGACACTGCTCTTGCCGTCCTCGCACACCGCCGACCAGCGCATGCTCGTGCCCATGGTCCTGAAACGGTACTACCTCAAGGACCAAGGTCCCGGGAAGCCCCCACTCCCAAAACGGTGCGCGCGACAAGTACTGGTCCCGATGGACATTCGGTTCGACGCCTTCACGACCGACTCGTCCTCTTCCGACAACCTGGCCGCGCCGCAACATGCCGGATCGACGCTCGTTCTCCGCGCCGTGATTTGCCACCTCGGCGAGTCCCCCACTGCCGGCCACTTCGTGACCTACGTGAACGCGACACCGCCAACTTGCACCGACGAAGCTTCCACAGCGGCGGCGGCGGGACCGACGTGGTTACGGTTCGACGGGGTCAAGGATGAAGGCAAGATTCAATGTTTCACGACGACGGCGGCGATCACGCGGCAGTTTATGGATGAAGTGGCCAAGAATGCCTACATGCTGTTTTACGAGTGGGTGCCGGCGTCGCAGTCGACCGTGGTCGCGGACGAGTCGGAGACGGACGTGCTGGTGGCCGCGTCGTCGACGCAGGATACCGAGGATGGACATCTGGCGCTGGAGATGCAGCTGAAGGAGTACCGCAAGCGGCGCGGGCTCGGGCGCCGGGATGAGTGTCTGATAATGTAGATACAGTAGACGAACGGGTGGGGCTCTGTTTGGGCCCGGAAATGGAAGACCAGTTTTGCCAGCCACAATCACTTCATTTGCCACCAAACCGCGTCCAATTCACAATTTGACCAGCTTCCCCACCTGCTCGTCCTTGCGAAACGCATTCAACACATCCTGCTCGCTCACATTCAACTGCACGAGCAGCATCGTCGGATCCAGCATCACAATCCCGGCCTGCGCAAGCGCGACCAGTGCGCGCGTCACGTCCTGCTCGGCCGGTACTGGCGTGATGCTCCCCGAGTGTGCACGTTTCCCCGCACGCGGTCGCGCACTTCACGCACGGGCACGTCGCGCACGCCCGCGCGCCGCTGTGCGGCCAAGATCACCGCCACAGCCACGCGCTGCACGACCACCGCACCCGACGTGGCAAGCGCCACAAGCAGTTGCGCCGCGGGTGACGCGTACATTTCGTCGGCCGCGGACTTGATTTGTGCGACGTCGACGGGCACGGGGATCGAGTTCTTGATTTTCGTGGGCGCCTTGGTCGCGCCCGCGACTTCGGCAAGTTCGACGGCGCGCCGCGTCACGTCCAGCAATCGCCGCGCGTCGCCGTTGACGGTACTCACTTTCCGCGCGGCAAACGTGATGGCATTATCGTTGACGACCGGGCACGAGGCGCCGAGTCGCATGCGCAGAATCTCGACGAGCTGCGGTTCGGTATAGGGTGCGAAATCGATGCGTTCCATGCCGAGCCGCGAGGCGACGCGTTTCGTGAGCAGGCGTTCGGGCAAGTCCATGGTGTTGGCGATCGCGACGACGATGAGCCGGGACCGGGGGGCTTGCGCCCACTCGAACAGGTTGTACATGACGCCTTGCCGCTTGGTTACGAGCAAGTCGAGCTCGTCGAGGAGAAGGACGACGACGGGGTCGGCGTCGGTCGGGGTCATGATCGAGGCCGACGAGGACGGTGCTGCTGCGTCGGTCGGCTCGGCTGGGTCAGTGTCTTCCTGCTCGTCGTCGCCATTTCCGGAATCTGCCTTGCTGGCAGTGCCGCCAGACGAGGACGACGAGAGCGTCGCGTAAATACCGCGCGCGGCGTAGTACTTGGACAAGAGCAACTGGGCGTGCCGAATCGTGACCTTTTCACCGGCGAGGCCGGCCCAGAGGGCGCTGTACGCCTGGCCCGGGTCGAGCACCTTCATGCCGTTGACTTCGACAAACTTGAACGGGAGGAGATCCTACGGTTGCGCGGCTCCAAGTGAGTTTCCTGGTTACATTGCTTGCGAGCTCGCGCGGGTTTGGCAGAATAGAAACGGACCCCGGCCTCGACTTGCCGCTGCACGGTGCGCAGCACTTCAAAGAACGTGGCCGTCTTGCCTGTCCCCGGCACGCCCGATACGTCTACCCAGATCAAAATCCGTCAGTTAGTGTTCAGCCGAATCGCTGCGTCGAGTCCAAAGAGCCGTACAGAGACACCGCCCCGTCCGGTCGCGAATCGCCGACTCCAGCATTTCATAGAGCGTCGCAAACTCGTCCTCGCGGCACGGTAAGGCCTCGGGCACGGCCGACACGTGCAATACCTCCTTGGCCTGCTGGTAGGTCTTGACCGTCGGGCGCTCGGCCAGCGCGCGTTTCAGGAACGGGACAGCGGCCTCGGGGATTGGGCGCGTCCCCTTTTTCCGGACGGGTGTTGCCCTCTTGGACGGCGTGGACCGCGCAATGGCAGCACCGGCTCGGCGTCGTGGGGTTCGAGGATAGGCACGAGCGGTTCGCGCGCGCTTTCCTGGAAGTCCATGACAGTCAGCATGGGCCAAATGAGAGAGAAAAAGAGGGTGGTTTGTGCGTACGTGGCCGAGCTGAGACGCTGTCCTCGTCGTCGGGCTCGTCGCTTGAGTTGCTCGACTCGGACGTGGATTCTTCGTCACCCTCTTCCTCTTCATCCCCGTGATCCGACGCCTTGGCCTCGTCAAAGTCAGACCCGCTCTCGTCCCCGCTGCTGCTGCTGCTCGCCGACTCGCCGTCGTCCTCGGCCGACTTCCCACGGCGACGTGCCACCCGTGTGCGTGCCGCTGGCGATCGCGCCGACGCCGTCCGTTTACGTGCGGGCGTCGGCGTGCTTGGCGCCTTGGCAACCCGTCTCCTCGTCGGCGAGGCCGCCTTGGACGGCGTCGCCTTGGCCTTGGATGGCGTTGCCGGTGCCCGGGACTGCGTCGATGGCGTGGCCGCCTTCGTGCCGCGCTTGGGTGTCGCCGGTGCAGGTGTCGGTGGGGCTGTGGCAGCACGCGTACGGGAGCGCAGGTTTCGTGCGGGGGATTCGGTGTTGGTCGTGGTGGTCGATGTGGGTCGTGCGGGGCTTGCGGGGACGGTGTTGTCGGCGGCGGTGGACGGCGCGGCCGCGGCGCGCATGCGTTTCCTGGAGGGTATGCTGGCCATGGCTCTCGGATCGAGTGCAGCAAGTCGGTCTGTCGTTGGTGGGTGGGTGTGGTTGCGGTTCAGAGCAGCGCCGAAGTCGTGACTCAACGACAGCCGCGACGACGGAAAGGCTGAAGACCAACGGCTCACCGCGAACAAGTCGTCTCAGAAGACATGCAGGCTCCACCGCCGCTCTCTGATCTCCATCACCTCGCGGATCACGACGCGCAACGGCATCGACAAAGGCAAGATCAAAACGCTTTTCTGGCGGGAAAAGAATGTATCATACACCGTGAGGGGGAATGACGCTGCGCGTTGGCGCGGCCTCCACGCGCCAGCGGCCTCGACCGCACGACTCAAACGACAAGGCGATCAGAGACAATTAAGACGACGCCCAAGACCAAGGCCAAGGCCAACAAGCGAGATCACGAAAAGGAAAACGATAACGACAACGACGATAGGACCTACGACACAGCCCGACGCGTCGCGAGCGCGCACGAGACGAGCGCGAGCGCAAGCTTGAGCTGGACTTGACTTAGACGCGGCCCGAGACGGGCTGCGGCATGCCCTCGCGGCCAATGACGACGGCCTCGACCTTTTCCATGAGGTCGGCCGACATGGCCGCGGCATTCTTGGCGGCGCCGAGCGTGCCGCCCGTGATGCCCGACCGCAGACCCGTGATCTCCTGCGTCGTGCCGAGCCCAATCGACAGCGCGCGCAGGCCGTAGAAGAGCGCCGTAAACACGCCAACGACCGCGAGAGCAATCCAGAAGCTAAAGAATAGCACCGGGCCGAGGAAGAGCAGGCCGAATCCGAGAATGCCGCCTGTTGGAGCGAGGGAGCGCGTTGGATCAGTGTCGCGTCCGAATCCGCGCGCACTGCCGCGAAGAAGAGAGAGGAAAAGCGCACCTTCGACAATCGCCACGCCGACAGTCGCGATCGTGGCCACAATCCCAAACGAAATGGCCGCGTACGTCGCAAAAATGACGTTCGGGATCGCCGTCAGCGCGCCAAACACGTAGACGAACGCCCTCAGGCCGGGGTAAGCTGTGGAACGGCAGGATGCTCGTCAGACGACTCGTTGACGTCGCGAGCCTAACGACGAGGCGCTTGCGTACCGTCCCAATAGACGCGGAACGTGTCATAGGCAATCGACCCCCACTTGCGGCCGGTATCGAGCACAGGCGTGGCCAGCGACGTGATGCCCGTCAACTTCGACAGCTGCGCCGACGCCGTCTGCATCAGGCCGGGGGCGTCCTTGCCGTAGGTCGTCGGGCCCTGGAGGCCGGGCGCAATCGTGCCGCGGTCCATCATCGACATGTTGACTGTGGAGAAGAGGGCAGGGGAGCGGGGCGGTGGTGGAGCAGTCGCGGGCGGTCACGGCGAGGGCGACCCGACGAACGAGCGAGCGAGGGAGGCGCGGATTCGGGTCGCGGTTGGCGTCGTTGGTGTTCGCTGATTGATCGACAGCGGCAGCGGACTGGAGATTCACGGTGAGGAGAGGGAGAGAGCGTGAGCCGACAGCGCGAGTCGCGGCTCTTATGGGCAGCGCAGGACGAGCAGGGCGACGAGAGCATGACTGAGACGCGATGGGGGAGACCGCACGGCGCCCGCCGGGTCCACGTCCAAGTTGGATCGACCGGCGGCAGGCGGCGCGCTCATGTCTCGAACTGGCACCGGGCCATCAGCAAGGCGTACCAACCGCGGCTGCGGCGATCGGCCTCCAACGGCCAACTGGCCTGGCCGAAATCGGACTGGGCGCGCTCCTGATCTGCGACAAGTCTCAGAAAGCTTGACGTGGCGCGCGGGGACAAGCTGGCCCGGCCACTGTTCCATCGCGTCGATGGCCGGGTGCGAGAGACGCGCTTGGAGACAGCCGGCCAGGTCGGTTGCTATGGCAACTGTATCACGTGGGTTATCCTGACTCCCGCGCACGGATCGCGGCCACCGCTCGTGCATTCGACATGGCTGAGGGTCGAGGCGACGCTGTGCAGAGCCGAACCGACGACAACGACAACGACTCCATACTGCAAGCATTTGATTGGACCGCGCCGCCGACCGCGCACCTGCTCGATCACCGGAACCTGACCGCTAGTCGCCCTCACTGCCGCCATGGAGGACCGGCCGCAAAAGGCGCATCGCAAGGCGCATGCCGGCCGCAAGGCCGACAAGAAGAAGCCCAAGAATGCCGAAAAGAACAACCCCAAAGTCAGTCGGATTTCCTCGGCCATGCCCATTTGTCCGACGCGAGAACTCAACTCACGTTTGAATGCGTACTCAATGTATCTAGGCGTTTGCCATGCAATCCGGCCGCCGTGCCGAGAAAATGGCGCGGCGAAAGGAGGAACTCAACCAAAAGAAGTTGCACGTGCCGCTCGTCGACCGCACGCCCATTGAGCCGCCGCCCGTTGTGATTGCCGTCGCCGGCCCGCCTGGTACGGGCAAGTCGACGCTGATCCGGTCGCTCGTCAAGCGGTACACGCGGCAAAACATTCACGAAATCAACGGCCCCGTGACGGTCGTTGCCGGGCGCAAGCGGCGTTTGACGTTCATCGAGTGCGCCAACGACCTAAATGCCATGATTGACGTGGCCAAGGTCGCCGACCTCGTCCTGCTCATGGTCGATGCCGCCTACGGGTTCGAAATGGAGACGTTCGAGTTTCTCAACATTTTGCAGACGCACGGGTTCCCTAAAGTCATGGGCGTGTTGACGCACCTCGACAAGTTCCGCGACAACAAGAAGCTGCGCAAGCGGAAAAAGGCGCTCAAGCAGCGGTTCTGGACCGAGATTCACAACGGTGCCAAGCTCTTCTACCTGTCGGGCGTCATCAATGGCCGGTACCCGAAAAACGAAGTGCTCAACTTGTCCCGGTTCATTTCCGTCATGAAGTTCCGCCCGCTCGTCTGGCGCAACGCGCACCCCTACTTGCTCGCCGACCGCATCGAGGACCTGACGCCGCCGCAGCGGATCGAGGCCAACCCGAAATGCGATCGCAAGGTTTCGGTCATGGGCTACTTGCGCGGGACCTACTTGAAGGCCAACGCGCCCGTGCACATTCCGGGCGCCGGCGACTTTGTCGTCGGCGATGTCTCGGCTGTCCCGGACCCGTGCCCGCTCCCCGAGTCGCAGCGCAAGTCGCTCTCGGAAAAACACAAGCTGATCTATGCGCCCATGTCGGACGTTGGTGGCGTCATGTACGACAAGGACGCCATCTACATTCACGTGCCGGGCAACTTCACGAACCGCGACGCTGATGCCGAGAACCTCGGCGAGGGCCAGAAGATGGTCGTTGACCTGCAGCGGTTCCAGGGCACGCTCGATAACCAGCTCCAGCAGAGTACGATTCGCTTGTTCGACAAGAGCCGGCCGGTCGCGGCCGAAAGCGTGCGGTTACCGGGCGGCGCTGCGGCGGCCGACGACGATTACTCGTCGGACGAGGACGAGGACCGCGACGAGGACGAGCTCGACGACGCGGGCTCGGCCGATGAGGGCCCGAGCGACGACGACGACGAGGACATGGACGAGGACGATGAAGAGGGGAGCGATGCCGAGGACGCACCATCATCATCGCACCGCGGCGGCCGGACGCGCCGGCGTGCGGGCGAGGCCTACGGCACTGACGGCGACGCTGCCCAGGAGCACGAACTCGAGGTCTACGAGGACGACGTCATTGATATGACCGACGACGAAGAGGACGATGAGGTCGACGGGGCGCACAAATGGAAGAACGGCATGGTCGAGCGCGCCATGCAGGCATTCCAGGCGCGCAAGCGCGTCAACCTCATGGACCTCGTGTACGGCTCGACGGGCGACGGCGACGGCGACCAAGAGCAGGACGGTGTCGAACTCGATGACGACGGCGACGAGTTGTTCACCAAAAAGGCCGTGCGCCGCGACGACGATGACGAGCTCGTGCGCCCGGCGCTGCTCACCATTGACCTGACCAAGTGGGACGACGAGGAGACCCTCGAATCGCTGCGCAACCGGTTTATCACGGGCGAGCTGGCCGACGACGACGAGACCGCGGGCGGTGCCGACGGCGAGGGTAACCCCTACGAGGAGATGGACGGCGATTTCGAGGACCTCGAAGGTTCCGACGGCACGTCCAAGCTCGCCAAGGATGCTGCCGCCGACGGCGAAGTCGAAGAGGACCTCACCGAGGAGCAGCAGCTCGAGAAGAAGCGCGCCGAGCTCAAGAAAAAGTTTGACGCTGAGTACGACGGCATGTCGGACGACGACGGCAACAAGGAAAAGACCTACTTTGATGTGGTCAAGGAGCGGCTGCAGCAGCAAGTCGCGGCGACGCGCGAGGAGTTTGACGACGACGACGAGGAGGCGCGAATTCGTGTGCTCGGTCATTTGCCGGGCACCTATGTGCGCGTCGTGCTCGACCGCGTGCCATGCGAGTTTATCGAGCACTTTGATCCGCGGTACCCCGCGATTCTCGGCGGGTTGGCGCGCAACGAGGACCAGTACGCGTTCATGCAAGTGCGCATCAAGAAGCACCGCTGGTACAAGCGCATTCTCAAGACCAACGACCCGGTCATCATTTCGCTCGGGTGGCGGCGGTTCCAGACGCTGCCCTTGTTCTCGCTCGACGACCGCATTCGCAACCGCATGCTCAAGTACACGCCGCAGCACATGCATTGTCTGGCCACGTTCTACGGCCCGCTCGCGCCACCCGGCACCGCGTTTTGCGCGTTCCAGTCGCTCGAGGGCGGCACGCCCGACTTCCGCGTCGCGGCCACGGGGCTCGTGTCGGATATCAACAAGTCGCACGAGATTGTCAAGAAACTCAAGCTGACGGGCACGCCGTACCAGATCTACAAACACACGGCGTTCGTGCGCAACATGTTCTCGACGAGTTTGGAAGTGGCCAAGTTTGAGGGCGCTGCGATTCGAACCGTCTCGGGAATTCGAGGGCAGGTGAAGAAGGCCGTGCAGCCCGAGGGCAACTTCCGTGCCACGTTCGAGGACAAGATCCTGCCGTCCGACATTGTCTTCCTCAAGGCCTGGTATCCGGTCAAGCCCAAGAAGTTCTGCAACCCGGTCACATCGCTGCTCTTGCGCGACAAGGCCGCGTGGAAGGGCATGCGACTCGCCAACACGGTCAAGCACGAACTTGGGCTCAAGATCCAGACCAACGCCGACTCGTCCTACCGTGAGATTACGGAGCGGCCCGAAGTGCGCAAGTTCAACCCGCTCAAGATTCCCAAGGGCCTGCAGCGCGACTTGCCGTTCAAGGCCAAGCCCAAGCTCATGACCGCGCAAAAGCGCGAGACCTACCTGCAGAAGCGCGCGGTCGTGGCCGAGCCCGAGGAGCGCAAGATCGAGGGTTTGCTCGCGCACATTCGCACGCTAAAGTACCACCGCGAGGAGAAGAAGAAGCAGAAGGACCAGGAAACGCGCGAAAAGTACCTCAAGAAGGTGGCCAAGGTCGACAGCGACAAGGCCGATGTCGCCAAGGACCGCGCCAAGGAGTTTTACCGCAAGCTCGGCAAGGCGCAGAAGCGCGCCGCCGACTCGGAGGGCAGCGGCGGCGGCGGCGGCCGGCGCGGCGGGAAGCGCGTCAAGCGCGCGGCCGCGGGCGACGACTAGAGGTCTCGGTGTGCTTTGCTCGTTTTGTCTTTTTCTTTCGTGTCGAATCGTGGGTTGTGCGTGTGATTTCCCTGTCTACTTTTTTCGTTGGTTTGGGTTTGGATCGTATAAAATTCAGCAAACATGGTGTACATTCCCCGCGACTCTTGTGCCTTGCGGTCTAGAGCTTTCTCTGGTCACGACATTGAGATGTCGTTTGACTGATTCGTGCGATGTCACTCGTCGTGAAGAGTTGTGAAGGATGGGTTGTGAACGGGCCGGACGGCGCCCGATGGGCTCGACGAGTCGAGGTCAGCCAGCAGCAAGTCGATGTCGGACAAAGAGTCTCTTTGCAGCCAAGTTGAACGACATGCCAACGACGCACCTGCGCCCACGTGTTCAGGAAACCAAGGCGCGACGGCCAACGGCAGAAATCCACATTTTGCACCACCGCCGTCACCGCCATCAATCCAAAATCAACACCATGAGCACACTGAGCGCTGCAATGGATATCGAACTGCCCGAGACGCTCGACGATATACAAATTTCCGACAATGACGACGAGGTCATGGACGATTCCTTCGACGAAGCATCCGGATCCGACGACGACGACCGCCCCGCCGCTCGCGACAGCAATGCCGACGACGAGGGAGATGCTGACGATGAGGACGATGACGACGATGTCCCGCGCAAGACCAAGCAACGTGCGGCTCATTTCGTGCGCGTGGCGCAAATTTGATGCAGAACTTGACCGACGCGATTTGATCCCTTAGCCAAGAGGCCGAAAAAGCCCTTGAACGAGGCGATCGCTGCCATTCTCGGGACCAAGGCGCCGGCATCGACGGCAAGCGCGCCGATTTTGTCGCGGTCCGGTGTCGAGCGGCGGCTCGACGAGGAGAAGATTGAGGAGAAGGCACGCAAGATTCTCGCCAGCGAGACCAAAATCGACTATGCGCGGGAGCGCGTCAAGCCCAAGATCACGGACCTCGAGTACGAGAAGAAGCTGCGCAAAGTGGCAACACGCGGCGGTACGTTGTCTCTGTTGGTTGCGCGAGTTTGCGTGCTCGCATGCGGCCACTGATCTCAATCGTGGCTCCAGTGGTCAAGCTCTTCAATGCGGTTCGGCAGGCGCAGCAGCGCGTCAAGGAGGTCAAGGAGCACTCGGGCGTGATCGTGGAGCGCAGGGAAGAGAAGGCCAAGGTCGCGTCGACGGCCAAGTCGACGTTCATGGACATTATGCGCCGCGGCACTCACCGTCCAGCAGTACGCATGCGCCTCTTGCCTCTCCACCGTGTTTCCTACATGATTGACCCCTCACCGTCGCGACCCCCTCTAGACCACGTCGGTTCTGTTCGGCAACTCATCGACGGCCAATGACGACGTCGCTGACGAGGCGGCACCGCCAAAGACCGCGGTGCGCGAAGAGTCGGAAGCGATGAAGGCCAAAGGCACGTGGAGCGTGCTCAACGACGACTTTATGCTCGACGCCAAGCTCAAGGACTGGGGCGAGGCCGAGAACGAGGAGGACGAGATGGAGTTCGAGTAGTTGGGCGTGTGTACATTATTTTCAAACAAAAGCTGGCGTTTCTGTCTTTCACCACTACCACAAGACAAGCTCTGCGTGAGCCGGTCCGTGATCCGCATATTTGTTGCCATTTGCTCTTGTCGCGGCGCGCTCGGCAGCGCTCGGCAGCGCTCGACGCTTTTCGACGTTCACGATTCATTTGGGGCAAGCTAGATTCGAGGATATGAATGACAAGCAAAAGAAAAGGCACAACGAGCTGTGTACTAGGGACCCCGCCGAATCAATGAAAGCGGCAACCAAATCTCAACCGCGGTTGGCGGCCTTGGGCGTCCAAGCCTCAATCTTCGGCTCGGTCGTGCTGAAGGACTTGTAGTTGGCCTCCGACCCGGACGCGTTGCGGGTGTGTGGCGCCATCCACTTGAGGTCGTTCGGGATGTCGGTCACTTCGTGCGGCGCGCGCGCATCGATACGGTGGATCCACGTGTGCCTACGAGGCGAACGGGCGGAGCGTCAGCCTGGATTCGATGGCACCAGCAACCGTGCGGGAGGAACAATGGGTCGAGTTGGCCGCGGGGATTCGTGATGTACCAGCCGGCGGGGATCTCGGAAGGGTCAAATTTCTTGTTGGCGGGCACAACCCAGCGCTCGCGAGCTGGGCGGAGCACGCGAGGGACGATCGGTGTTGGCATGGCAGAATGGCGACGTAAAGGACCGTGCATGTCAGCCCCATTTCCAGGAGAGAACGGGAAAAGAATGGAAGCCCCGAGGAAGAGCAACACCGGGTCAGCGACGCGGCTGTCGCGGCGGGTGGTGAGTGCAACGATTTCAGCGGTCGCCAACAGGTGCCGCTTGATCGCCTGCCGAACCCGGACCCGGTGTCGATTCCCGGGGTTCCAACAAAAAAAGAAGGCCGACCAAAGAGCTCTTCGCGGTTCTCGTAGTAGCGGTTGCCGTACTGGTCGGTGCCGATGAGCGTTCCGGCCTTGACTTCGCCGAGAATCAGGAGCTGGTGCCAGGCGTCCTTGGGGCCGACCTGGAGCACGTTCTTGACGAGCCGCGTGAGCGAGAACGACATGTTGACAAGATTGCAGCGAGTTGGATGGGCTGGCGTCGAGTTCGCCGCGCGCTGGTTCGTTTGCTGCGGGCGGATCGTGCTGGTCAAGGTCGCTTCAGCTGGCGATGCAGGCTGCTTGATTCTCACGTGTTGCGATGGTCGCAACTCACGCTGGTTCGACTTGTTCATATCTCTGTCGATCACTTGCAGTCGCGAACCGCGTCTCCATCACGATAGATCACCAAGTGACCGCAACAGCATGGCCGAAACCGCAACAGCAGCATCCGCCAGCAACGCCGCTCCCGGTGCGACGCCGCTCGACCTTACCGACCACGTCCGGCTCGTGTCGGCCGACGGCTTCGAGTTTGTCATTGACCGCAAGTGCGCCATGGCGTCGGGCACCATCAAGGCCATGCTCTCGTCGCCGGCGCGATTTGCCGAGTCGCAGCATAACGTCGTCGAGTTCAAGGACATCAAGTGCGTTGATCGCGCCGTGTCGCGTTTGCTGCAATCGCTGACGCATTTCGTGAACCTCTCTGCAGGGCCGTCATCCTTGAAAAAGTCTGCCAGTACCTCTACTACAAGGTCCGATTCACCAATTCGTCGACCGAGATTCCCGAGTTTCCTCTCGGGCCACCACACCAGCTGCTCGAGCTGCTCATGGCCGCCGACTTTTTGGATTGCTGAGTCGCGTCGTCGTTGCCATCATTGCCGTCGCTGCTGCGGTGTTCCCCGGGCCAAACACTTCAAGAAATCATCCATGTACATAGCTGCCGTCGTCCAGGTGGGGGGAATGGATTCCAACATGTATCGTTCAAAGAGTATGTACAGGGCGCGAACAGGCAATGAAACAACAAAGCACTCCAAAAACCAAACGAGCAAGCACGGGAGGAGGGCATCACCACGCGCCCGCGCCTTTCTTCTTTTGCATCTTCTTGAGTTTGTACCACTGCTTGGTGCCCTTGGCCTTGTTCATGACAATCGACTTGGCCTGGTTCTTGAAGTAGGTGCGGCGCTCCGTGTCAGCGAGCAGCTCCTCGATCAGCGTGTTCTTGCGCTCCTTGCGCGTCAAGCGCGACGAGTAGAACTCGTGCTTGCCCTCGACAATGCGGCCCACCTGGAAGAACTTGGGCAGCGCGGCATTGGCCTTGGCGTCCTTCTTGTAGTGCCGCTTCGGGTCGAGCACGTGGCGGTTCTTGATCAGGAACAGGTCGCGCTGCAGCTCCGGCGTGATTTCCGTTGCGGGAAGGTTGAACCACTTGTCGCCCGCCGTCTCAATCGTGGCCTCGACGCGCGTCTCCTGCTTGGGCACGAGTTTGCGCTCGGCCGGGATGGCTATCGTTGAAGCGGTGCCGCGGTTAGGCACGTTGTCCCGCGCACAGTGATTCTGTACGATGCATTGACGCACCTGGCAAGTCAGCGTCGGTCGGTTTGGCGTTGGGCTGGACGGTCAGGGCATCGGCGGCCAGGTGCGGGTCGAGCTTCAAAAACTTGACGTCGAGAATGTCGGCCTCCTTCTTGGGGCGCTGCGCGGCCTTGGCCTCGAGGTTTGCCGTTGCTTGCTGCAGCAGTGCGTCGAGATCCATGGTGGTGTCGCTCGCGATGGGTTGTTGGTTCGCTGAGCACATGCGTGAGCGCGTTGGCGAGACAAAGGCAATGTTGACGCGGTCGTGTGGGATCACATGAACCGTTGGTCTTGAGTGCTTTGCCGTTGCCATGGCCTTTCTGCCGTTAGCCTTGCCTTTTCGTTCAAACCGCTCGACAGCCCAGCTCCACAAGAGAAATCACGTCGTTTGCGAGCATATTGTCCAGCAACCGCTCCCGCCGATCCCCCGCCGTCAACAGACCCGTGGCAACTCGACCGTTCGGCTGATTGTAGCAGTGATCTGCATCGACACCCGTCCCGCGACCAATCTGTGATTACTCGACGCGTATTTTGCGCCAGTACGCCGATTCAAGCCGCAATATCTCAACAACCACGACGACGACGATGGCGACAAGATCACGGAAGCTCGCCTTGGCATATTGTCCAGCAGTATTTGTCGCCACGGTGGTCGCATTGTTCGCCGCAACCGCTCCTGGTGCTGTTATCGCGTCCACGTACCCCGTCGAGCGCAGTTTGATTGTCAGACCGTACGGCGCGTACTCGACACTCCTCTTTGGCGCAACGACCTCGCATATCGTTGCGGAAATCGGTTCCGACGACACGTCTCACGCCGCACCCGTGCTGTTCGCGTACCAGTTTGACGAGACTGCTGCTTCGTCGGATCTACTTCCAGACGATCCGTTTCCTGTCACCGACATGGATCGCGCGACGCTTCGGGTCGACGTGGACGATTTCGCGTGCGCTCGAGGCCATCCGTCGGCGGTCGTGCCCTTGAGTTTGTATGGGTCCTTGCAGGGGGGTGCGCACTTGCAGCTCAAAATTACGACCGACGCGGTGATGAGATCTGAACACGTCGCACGTGTATGCGAGTGGGTAGTTCGGGCGATGAGGTTGGGTGCGGAAGTGGACTGTGCGACATAGGTTGGCGAGGTACGCACCGCCGGCTTCTTTGCGATTGAGAGAGGATACTGGTTGAAGATTAGCTTTACTAAACGTAGATCCACCGTGCCGCTGTCGATGCCGATCAGCTCGCATTGGCCGGCGGCAAGCTGCCCGCGCACGACAACCACTCGCTGCGCAAAGTTCTGATTCCGCTGCCTTTGATCGCGGAGATCCCGATTGGAACTCTCCCGGCCGTGTTCGACACGAGCAAGGGACATATGCCCGAGCGCCCGTGCCGCTGGACGCGCACGGTCAACGCAACCGAGATTCGCGATACTGTACACGGTCTCGTGCTGGCCACGACGCCGTCTCCCCCCTGGCGGGCACCTTTCCGTCGCCGTGCTGCCACCGCACCCCGAAGTGCGCATCATTGCTTCCGAACCGGCACCATTGCGAGCCATACTGACCGCGCACGTCCTGGACACGTCGTTGCACCCGACGGTCCACCTGGTCGCGACGACCCCTACACCCTCGCTGGACAACGGTCTTGGCGCGTAACGTGGGCGCTTCGACCCGTACCAGGTTGCCGGGCAATTGGCTGATCCCGTGGCCTGGCTGGAACACAAGACCGCGACGCGCGGTGCGGCGCGGTGGGCATGGTACGAATTTCTCTCGCCCGCGGCGCGTGGATCAGTTCTGGTCGTGGACTGGTCCGGATCATCAAGTGCGACCATCCCAATGGACGTTCCGTTGCATCTGCGGTACGCGGCGCCCGTGTCCGGTGGAGGGTATTCGGATGTGGACCTTGGACGCCCTGTGCTTGCGTGGGTCCCTGCCGGGTGCGATGACGGGGATCGAGCGGCGCTCGTGGGGGGTGAGTGCACTCGCATTGCGGCGGAGGCGAATATGGTCGCTGTGCGCGTGCCGCGCGGCGACTTGGACGACGCTGGGTGGGTCGAGACGATCACGGTCGTTGTCACTAGTGCCGGCGCACTGTTCATTGTCATTGCAGCGGTGGTGTTGCGCGGGTCATCGGCCGTGCTCGACTTCAAGTCCAAGCGCGAATAGTCGCCATAGTCGCCGCTCTCGGTCGGGCTCGCGCTCTTGCTTGCCGTTATCATCGACGGCAGAGTCCCACATACCAATGTCAAGCATGTCGCCGGCCGTGCGGATCATTTTTGTCTATTTCTTTTGGCAGCTTCAAAAGTGGCCAAACATCTTTGTGAACGATGAAACAAGTCTGGACATGACATCAGGAAGCTGGGTCCACCTTCCCTGCGTGATTTGACGCCAAGAGACGCGAACGACGCTCTCGCCACAACCCGCGGCCACCTCCAAACCGACGTGCAGAACCGTGCACTCATCAACGAACCTGCACGACGACGACCACGACGACCAGCAGCGAGTCCAACGAGGGCCCGACTTTGTGCACTCGACAGCGACGTTGTCGGGCCTCGATTGTCAGCACGCCACTTCAACTTGACGGCCTGCCGAGGCCGCGCATCTAGGAGCTGGCCGTCGCCGCTGCACGATTGCCACCATGGCCACGATCCAGTCGCATCGGTTCAAGGTCAAGACGTATGCCGGCCCGGCGTTTTGCGATGTCTGCCACAAGGTGATGTGGGGGCTCGTCCGGCAGGGCGTGTGCTGCCAAAGTGCGTGTTCTTCTTCGACGAAAACATCACGCCCGTCGACGATGACCTGACCTCCTGCTGCTCAACTCGGTAGAATGTGGAACGGATGCTCATTTCAAGTGCATGGAATCGGCAGCGCCGTGTACGGGCGAGAGACGGTCCAAGCGCTCGCGGTCGCGGTCGTCCTCGCGTCACCAGAGCGCCGGTGCCGACTCGAGTGCCGACGACGGGGCACGGTCAGACGCGGACGGTCACGACGTCTACGACGCCGAGCACCTGCACGGCGACATGGAGCACTACGACGAGGTCATGCCCAATGTCGTGGCACTCGCTGCGGCTTCAGCCAGTGACACGGCCGACGGGTCCGGTTCGACTACGAGCCCGACCGCAGGAGACGATGCCGACGACCAACGGCGTGGGCGCGCGCCGCTCTCCCCGTCGGCTTTGCACGCGGACCGCGTGAGCAAGGTGTTGCAGGGCGTCGTGCCCGTGGCCGAGACTGTGGCCACGATCCAAAAGGTGCAGCAGCGCAACAACACCGTCTCCGAGTCGACCAAGCTGCTGACTGACAAGCCGGCGACCGCCGACGCCGCGTCGACGAACGCGCCCGTTCCCACCGCTGGTGCTGATCCGACGGCCCCGCCGAAGAAATCTTTCCGCGAAATGATCGACGACGTGATCGTGTCGACGTCGCGGCACGCGGCCGTCATGGAGCAGACGCCGCGCGAGCCGTCGCTCAGCCTGCTCTCGACCACGCCCAAGAACATGAACAAGTTCCAAAAGCGTGTCGGCGGGGTTCATGCATTCCAGAACACGGTGCAGGACGTGTTTACGTGGCGCAACAAGACCATGACGCTGCTCGTGCTCGCAGTGTTCACGCTCGTGTGCCTCTACCCGCGCGTGCTCGCCGTGGCGCCGCAGCTGCTCATCGTCTACGCCATGTCGGTCGGGTACTACGAGCACACCAAGGAGCGCGCCAAGCTCGAGCTCAAGGGCAAGGCCGTCAAGCCGCGGGCGCCGCCCAAGATGGACGCCGACTTGGCGCCCAAACTCTCGTCGGCCGAACTGCGCGACAACTTGCAGTTTGTGCAAAACTCGATGGGCATGTTTGTCGACATTTACGATGCAGTGATGCTGTTTACGCGTCAGTACGCCAACTGGGACCTGCCCGAGAACGCGACTGCGTTCTTGAAACTCGTTGCCGCGTCGACGATCCCGGCGTTTTTGCTCGTCACGTTTGTGCCGTTGAACCACATTATTCTCGTCGCCGGGTGGCTCGTGTTCCTCGGTAACACGCCGCTTGTCATTGCGATGCGCGAGACGCTCGCGCCCGTCGTCGCTGAAAAGATGGCCGAAAAGTGGCAGCAGGCCAAGCAGGTGGCGCGCCAGTGGCCCGAGGTCATGAAGGTGAAGCCGCGCAAGCGTCGTGTCCGCCGCATCGGCGGCAGCGGTCGCGAGTCGGGATCCGACACGAACGGCAACGCTGCCGCCGGTGCCGCATTTGGCAAGGTGGCACCGTCGTCGGCGTCTGTTGCCGGTGCCAGTACCTCGTCGGCGGCTCCGCTCGACAATTCGGCGACGCAGGTCCCGGACGAGGGCCAGTACATGGTATGCGACCCTTGCCATTTTTGTTCCGTTTCTTGATACTTTGACTCACCGACGCGACGCGAATTCCAACAGGTCGCCATCTTCGAGAACCAGCGCTGGTGGCTCGGTCTCGGGTTCCTCAACGCGCTCCTGTCGACAGAACGCCCCGCGTGGTCGGACTACTCGGGCACGATCCCGCTCCCGCCCAAGACGACCTACGCGCCGCCGCCCGGGTTCGACTTTGTCGAGGACGACTGGCACGTTGACCGCACCTGGTCTGTGGCCACGCCCGACGTCGACGGCTGGGTCTACTCAGACCATCTGTGGGGCTCGCCGCGGTCGTCGGGTGGCGTCGGGATGCTGACGCGTCGGCGCAAGTGGGTGCGGCGCGTAGTGCGCCGTCCGGACCCGGCCGACCTCGAGGCCGCGCGCGTGCTCTTGCAACGCGCCGGGTCGGTCACGTCGATGAACATGTCGGGCAGCGCAACGGGGACCTTGGACCGTGCCGATACGGTGCCGCCGTCGCCTGTCGTCACCGAGGCGCCGCGCGGGCCAACGCTGCACGTCGGTGGGACCGAGCAGGATGTGGGCGCAGTGTTGCGCCAACCCGCGGCGGGCAGTTCAGAGAACGGCGATACCGACGACCGCGCCACCCACAACTACGACGATGACGCCAACGAGGTCGAGTACATTTTGGAAATGGACGGCGAGGAGATTGTGCTCGAGGGGATCAAGTCGCTCGACATGGTCGACCTCGACAAGTTGCGCGACGTGGTGCGCAACCTCAAGCGGCAGTCGATTGCGCAGGGTGGGTCCGGCACACTGCGCAAGGTGCGCGTCGAGTAGTTGGACAAGCCAGGACGCGCTTGTAGGGTGCTTTTGATTCCCGCCGCGCACGGCAAGCTTTACTTCCGGAACAAGTCGTTGTTTGTCGCCAACATTCGTTTTTCTCTTTGGTTTCGGCTCGATGCTGTACGGTGTCGTGTTGTTGTTGCACGAACAGAAACGAAGCAAAGGCGCATTTGTGGAATCGTGTCCAATGTTTAGGCTCGGAATCGTTCACGACAGCATCTTCAACACCATCCCACCTCATCTCAGCCACTGTCCTCGTCGTCCGCGCGCCGTCTTCCCCCCTTCCCCGGCCACACGAGGACGGGACGGGGATGAGCAAGGCGAAAGTATGGAGTCATCGCCAGCCTGCGAATGACGTGGACTGCCTCAGCCCGCAACTCACGCGGCCGCCGACAGAACCTCCGAATGAAGATGCCGGCGGCGGGTGGACGTGGAGAGGGCCGGCAACTCGCCAACGGCGACTCGGCTCGGCATTCGTCGATCCCAACCGGCTTGCAGGTCCGGTGGATAAGATTGTGCAGCGATTGCGGGCTCCTATATAGCGGTCACGGCGCCCGGCTGGGCGGTCGTTGTTGCACTCGACCCGACAGCGATTGACGAAAAGGCCCCCACTTGTCGACGACGATGCGCGCTACTTTCCTGATCCTCTACCTTGCGGCGCTGCTCGCACTGCTCGTGCCGTCGGCCACAACTGCGTTCACGACCAAGGCCGCAACCGCGGCGACGCAGCAGGAACTGCGCGATGCCGGAAGCTGCTCGCGCCCGAGCTCAAGAAGTTTGTTCGAAAAGGAGATGGGCGAGCGGCAGGCCAAGCAGCTGCATGTGATCATGACCATGGAGGCTGACGACGACGAGGAGGCACGGCTCAAGTCGGCGGCCGTGGCGGCGCCGAGTGCGTTCGGGGCGGTGACGGGGCCCGATTTGCAGGAGATCAAGGACGCAGCCGTGTTTTCGGAGAGTGCCTACTGTGGTTGGGCGAGCACGTTGGCGACGTGGAGTTGCAGTGCCAAGACGTGCGGAAGGTATTGTCGATGCTGTTTTCGGTTCCCCGCTCGCCGCAATACCTGGTGGACAACATGACTGACGACGGCTTCTCGATTTTGATCGATTCATAGCACCGCCGCCAAGGGCACGACGCAGGTCCAGTACCTTGCGGGCAAGACCAACGCCGGTTACGTCGCCTACAACGCTGCGCGCAACACAGTCATGGTTGCTTTCCGCGGGTCGTCGAACGTTGCGAACTGAATCGGCAACCTCGAGTTTGGCAAGACCACCTCCCCGTTCACGGTCCCGACCAAAAGATCACCTACCCGTTCACGGTCCCGACCACGTTCAAGTCCAAGCCCAAGGTGCACAAGGGCTTTGTCGATGCCGACAACGAAGGGCGCCCAATTCTTTTGCAGGCGATCGCGATAGCCAAGTCGCGGTCCCCAAACGGCCAAGATCACGATCACGGGTCATTCGCTCGGCGGAGCCCTTGCGACACTGGCTGCTGCCGATCTCGCCGCGTCGGGCGTGGTCGCAGCGTCGCGAGTGCAGCTGACCGTGTTCGACTCCGCGTGTCGGTACGAGCGAATTTTCGGACCTCGTCGGGTCGCTCAACTTGGCCCGTGTCGCGCGTTACGTCGAGGATAACGACATTGCGTCGCACCTGCCGCCCACGTTCCTCGGTTTCGAGCACATTGTTGGCGAAAAGTACCAGCGTTCC
Source organism: Allomyces macrogynus ATCC 38327 (assembly GCA_000151295.1). Classification (NCBI taxonomy): domain Eukaryota; kingdom Fungi; phylum Blastocladiomycota; class Blastocladiomycetes; order Blastocladiales; family Blastocladiaceae; genus Allomyces; species Allomyces macrogynus. Next base: position 1,979,726 of record GG745331.1, read on the forward strand.
GGGACTGTTGATCATGATCATGTTGCCGCTTGCGTTTCTTGTTCGCTCTAAATTTGAACGGGTTCGTTTGCGCAGGTGTCATTTGAAAGACTCAACTGGACCGTTGCACAACTTCGGCCTCGTCTCCCTCCCCTCATGATGCCGTTGTCGTTCAACGACGAAAAATGGGTGGAGAAGAACGAGAGTAGGCCGAAGTCGTCAGAGAAGTCAAATATACGGGGTGATGGGTCTACAAACTGGCTACATTATGGAGCAAGGGCAGCGACCTAATCGCGATCCTTCATCAACATGGCAGCAACACCCGACTCTTCTTCCTCCAGGTTGAGATCGGCCAGCTGGTCGAGCTCCTCTTCCGTGAACAGCGTTGGATCGACACTCTCGTCGTCTATTGGTGGTGGGGATAAACGGAACGTGAGGGTGCTGGTCGGTTTCGCAGTTAATAAACTCCAACAACGTACCGTCGCCCATATACCCGGCGTCGGACGTGACGAGCGTCTTGTCAGTCTCGAACAGCTGGCGACCCGTCAGCCGCACACCGGCCGCGGCACCGGCCCCACGACGACTGCCCGTCCCGGAAGCCGCCGCCTCTTCGGCCGCTTTCGCCTTGGCGGTCATTTCCTTGTCGAAATCAGCCTTCCACGCCAGGAATCGCTCACGCGTCACGGGCGTGCCGTGGAATTTCGCCTGATCGGCGGCTTCCTCGCGTGCGATACGTTCAGCCTCGGCGGCATGGAACGCGTCCACCTTGGTGCGTGCGAGTTCGGCCATTTTCTCGCGCATCGCGGCTACGACCGCGTAGACGACCACCTCGCCGGCGAGCGACGCGGCTTGTACATTTGCCTCGTTGAGCAGAGCGGCACCCTCGACTTCTTCGCTCATGTAGAGCGGGTTGTCCTCGTCGTCGTCGTCCTCGCCCGCGTCCTCGTCGTAGTCGCTATCGTCGTCCTCCTCGTCATGGCTGTTGTCCGAGGGGAGCGTTGGCCGATCGCGTGAAACGGAAAAGGTCGGGGCCAAGTTCGGGTAGTCCTCGGGGATCTCGACGGTCAAGTAGAGGCGCCCTGAGGCAGCATAATTTGACGTCAATGGGAGCACGAGTTTGGCACGCGCCGCGGTGGAGAGCAGGTGATGTTTGGAAGATCGTACAGGTGCGGCGAATGTAGTCCTCCTCGTGCGGCAGCAGGCCCGTATAGGCGTCGTCGTCTGGATGGACGAGCACGGCGTAGTGGCGGAAATTGTCGGGCTCGAGCTCTGGCAGCGTGAAGACAAGCCCGCGGGTGGAGTGATCGCGTCAGGTTCGTTGAAGCGTGCGTGCGGATCGCGGTTGGGTCGGCCGGTCATTACCGATAAACTCCTCGAAGAAGATGCTCTTGAGCACGTCGACTTCATTTTGCTGTTCCGTTTCGTAGTCGTCCATTCTGGTGGAAGGGCTCGGGTTCGCGCTCGGTGGGCCGTGGCGCGGCGTTTTGTCGCGAGATCAGCGGCGAGGACGGGTTCGGCTGCACGGCAACGTGTTCACGGCGTGCTGTCGTCGCTGGATTGCGCTGCTGCCTTTGCCTTGATCCAAACGGAATCGAATCGCGGGGGGTCAGAAGACAGGAGATTTTGGAGCGAAGTGGTCGCTTTGGCGTGTCACGTGTGACGGTGGAGCACTTGGGTCGACTCCTCCACAAAACGTCGTTCAAGAAGATCAAGCACCTCGACGTTAACAAGAACAACTGCCGCCGCGCCAACGACGACGACGCCAGACTTGCAGCAATACTCGCCGTTGATCTTGCCATGGCCGACCTAACCCGTGCCGCGCGCTCACGCGCGGGCCGCACCTTGACTGCCACGACCTCGACTATTCCGTCCCTGCCGCCGCTTGGCGCGCCGCGCACTGCCGCCCGCCCGGAGCGATCGTCCAACAACGGCACCAACTCTTCCAGTTCCATTCTTGCCAAGAAGGCGTCGGCTCTCTCCGACAGCGGCATCGATATATTGACCCTTGGCTCGACCGCGACTCCAACGCCGCCACCACGCTCTCCACCATCTGCCCCAGCTTCTGCGGCCGCAGCACAGCCTTCGCCACCCAACCACGCCCCGACGCGCTCTCTCAAGCGGCCCACGCGACCAATTACGCCCGCCGTCTGGCTTCAGCAGCAGAACGGAAGCGCGGCTCGAACGGCACCCGTACCGCCGGCCACGGACCGTCGACCCGGATCGCGGCTCTCTCTCAAATCTACGGCGCGTCTGTTGACCTCGCTGGGACCACCTGCTGCCCCACGCAACTTGGCACCTCTGCCAGCGACACCGCCCTCGTCGCGAACGGCCGCACCCGCGTCGGCCGCATCTACGGCCTCTTCCACGACCACCACGTCGTCGACCAGCACTTCTTCCTCGTCCTCATCCTCCTCGTCGAACAGTTTCCGCCGTCTCATTTGTGACCTCGACCTTTCACTGCGCTCGGCTGCGTCATACCCTCCCACGTCGGCGACCAGCTTGGGTGAGGACCGTCGACGTGTTCTCGACGATGCTGCGATTGTTTCTGCCAACTTGCGGCAGGCGCTCGCGAACCCGGTTCATCTCTCGACAGCAGCGCTCGCGCACGTCACAACCGCGTTACCCATTTTGGGACGCGGGCTCGCGCTAGCACACGAGTCGCCGGGCCATGCGCCGCTTCTTGCTCAACTCGCTCGAATTCTGGCCGCGATTGCCGACGACCCGCGCAGCACATCCGCGCTCGTGGCTCACGCCGATGTGCTCCACCGGATTGCCGCAGTTGCACTTGCTGTGCGGGACGGGGAGCCGAGCACGTCGGATTGGATGGTCAGAGTGCGCTTGCTCTACGTGCTCGGCAACGTCACGGAGCAAGTCGAACCGGTTGCCGAGGGCTCCGGCACGACGCCCATTGCTGTCTTGAAACCGTTTGTCTCGGATACGGTGGCGTTGCTCGTGCGGTCTGTGTCGCGCTACGCCGAGTGTGTGAGGCTCGGAGAGACCGCCGGCGGTAGTGCCGTGTCGGGAAGGAAAGACGAAGCCGGAGCAGACGATGGGCCGCTCGAGCGCATCGAGTTGACGCAGGACGTGCTGATCAAGGTATGAGTTGAGTTGCCCGACACGATCAATTTTACGTGATTGTTGGCTGACGCGGCGATTCCCGAATCAAAGATTGTCCGGCTCCTGGCCAATGTCTTGCAAGCGCGCTCTCTCGGGCCCACCCTGACGAGCGATCCGCGCCTTCTCGGCATTCTCGACGCGCTCGATCTCACTCTCTTACCTCGCGGCTACGACGCGAGCATGTCAGTTGAACCCGACCCAACGACCGAGGAGCTTCAAGTCAACTTGCTCTTGCTTCTCAACAACATCACCTTCTACCAGCACTCGAGCAACGTGCTCCTGGCCGTACCGGACGCGGCCACGACGGGATCACCATCACCGCGACTCGTCCCGCTGCTCGTGTACGCGCTCGCGTCGGCGACGCACCCCGAAGTGCAGGCTGAGGCGCTCGCCGTCCTGGCCAATGTCATGCGCGTGTCGAAACTTGCGCGAGCGGCGGTCAAGGAAAACGTGTCAACAGCTCTCGTCGCGCTCTTGGATGCCGCCGACCCAATGGTGCTGCTTCCGCTGTGCGGCACGTGGCTCAACCTCATCGCGAGTCGCAGCAAGGGGGCCGGTGCGACCATGGTGGCAAGCCTGACTGCGGATCCCGACGTGGTCGAGCGGTGCTTTTTTCATCTCGATCCAAGCCATATCATGCAATCGGTAATCGGTGCCTAACCGTGAGATCACGGTGCCCGTGTAGGATCCTGGATATTGCCTCGGTCGCCGTCGAGCACGGCCACGACAAGCTCCTCGCGACGTGGTGCCAGCTCGTGCTCACCATGCGCGCGGTGCAGCCCGACTGGACGATTTCGTGGGCGCAGCGCGACGAGCTGCAAGCGTGTCTCGACGAGGCGTCGCGTACGTGCCTTCTATCCCGTCTCCTCTTCGACAATACCGTGCTCACTGTAATGTTCCCGTCGTGTTCTGTGCAGACAAGGGCATGGCTTTCGACTTGCTCGAAACGGTATTGAACTCGATGATGATCACTGACGAGGAGGAGGGGGCCGACACACTTGGCGAGGACGATATGGACGATGATGGCAGCGGTGATCTCCAGGAGTTGCCAAGCCCGGCATCGCTCGGGTCGGCCAACTGCAGCGCCGTGGAGCGCGAGCTGGCGCGTCTCGGCGCGTTCGTGGTGCAGAGGAGCTGCGACTAAATGGATCTGGTGCGGTCGGACTGGCTCGGCTGGCGGGACCACGTCGCGTGGGGCCGGGGTGTGCATGGCGACTTTGGAATCTGTGCCAATACTACATCTCTCAGTTGGGCAGGGTGACCATGAAATCCTCAATGCTAACACGTTCTTTTTTTCTTTCTTCGTTCCTGTTACGCTCCCGTCGCGTCCTCACGCTCGTTTAAACGCACGGCTCGCCAAGCTGCAACGCCAAGATTGATTGCTGACGGCCTTGCTGTCAGGAAAAAACAAATCAGGGGAGAAACGCGACTGGGAGCACGGGACCGGCCTCGGCTTCTCGATGCTGGGCGGCTGGCGCGTGCCGTTCGCCCCTCTCCCAGCTTGGCTCTTTAAATATGACGCGGTGCTCCCCGCATTCGCTCTGTTCGCCACGCTCGCCAGCTGCAACGCTCACCGCTTGAGCACGCAAGTCGTTGCTGCAGCCTCGTGCCAGTCTTGACCGTCGCCACCGCCATCATCTCAAGCGCGACTTGCTGCAACTCTTGACCGTCGGCGACACGCGCATTTTCCGGCCATCAACTCCACGCTGGGTCCGGCGGCTGACGATTTGGTCGTGGCAACCATCAACGGCCATCCGCTGCAAGCACGCCCACTCGACACGACGCGCTTCGCAAGTCGCTGCATGCCGCTCATCCGCTGCAACGCTCCGTAAACACTGCCGCTCCGGCAGTCCCGAACACGACAAGCTTGCCCGGTCACTTGTTGGCTCCTGCATCTTCTCCGAATCCATCAATCGCAAGCCTCCACCATGTGCATCTGTGCGTACCTGCTCACGACGAGAAGTTTTCCCGCAATCCCCCGCAAGCATGAACTGACCTGTATCGCATCGTCACTTGCCACTCTCTCCATCCTGAATTTCCAGTCAGCGGCAGCACAACCATTGAGAGGCTCGACCACCCGCAGCAGTACACGTGTCCTATGTGCCACGCGCAGGCATCGGTGATCCTCACGCGCAAGATCTCGTCCATTGCGCTGTGCGGCATGCCGCTCGGTAGCCCCAAGGCCGGTGGACCCGTGTGGCGGTGCACGGCATGTCCATGGGCTGGTCCCGTTGTCGATGGTGCCGCGACTGCAGCAGTTGCTGCCGCGCAAGCCAAGGGTGTCGCGCCCAAGACGCCGCAGCCCGCACAAGGAACGGACCCGCGCAACGCGGCGCCCTCGGCGGGCGCACCGCTCGTCCTCCAGGATGATGCGTACGCGGTTGGGGTCTAAGGACCAGCACTCGCTCGCGAGTTTGATGTGGAGCACGGACCCCGAGGTGGTACTGGTCCGTGCGATTTTCGCGGCCAATCTGACCTGAGCCCGGCGTGTTTTGGCTCGAGTGTCGGCCGCGCATGTATATTATCGTTGTACCGAAAGTATCAATTTGATGTGCGCTTCCAACCAGTACATCACGGGCAAAGAGTGTCTTATTCGGTGATTTTCCACCATCGTTGTGATGTCCGTTGCTTGGATCGATCATTGTCCATTGCCCTCGCCAGCACCTCGTGGTGCTGCGATGTGCCTATTCCTTCTCTTGAATGGGCAAACTCGACCGAACTGTGATCAGGAGAAAACGCATGGATCAAGCATGTCGAAAAAGCTGCACAAAGAACCTCGTGTTAAACCCCGTGTGACTCCACTAGACATGGCACAACCTGGCGCCTGCCCTCCCAACCTGTTCGTCCTCCATGATCAGGAAAGAAACGAGGGAAAGTAGAATAACAAGGGAAAGAAAAACGCTTCTCGACGCGGTTAAAACCAGAGAACCCCAAAGCCAGAGCAGGTGTCCCCCCTTTCTCGCCGCGGGCGGGAGACACACCTTGCACCACCCGTGTTGGCTCGGGCTCGGACAAGACACATCATCCCTCGTCGGCAGGACTGTCAGGAGACAGGCCAGACGACTCGGGCAATGGACATTTCATGCTCTGCCGCACCACGCCAACAACAACGACGAGCATCGCAACCCCTCGCGACCACCGAGGGCGCTGGACTTGAAACCGGATCTGCACCGGAGAAAACATGTTTCAACGCCACAGCAGGTCGCGCTTGCAACTCGTGTCGTGGTCGCCCAGGCAGTACAGGAGGTGGATAATGCCCCCTCTACCGTTGTCGAACAAACCTCACGCGCGCTCTCCGACCAACGAAATGGATTATGCTTTCCTCGCCCATCCCAGACCCGCTTGCACCACACCGTCGCGCGCCGCCGCGCCCACCATCCGGCGGCTCGCGGCGCTTACCCGCACGCTCAGTGGCGACACGAGAATGTGCACCTTGACGCGTTTTGCTCAAGGAAAGTCGCGTTCAAGTGCCCTATAAGTTCGACGTCTCGGATGGTGACTTGCTCACGCTCTCGAATCTGACCGCGGCGCGAAACGACGGCGTCGGCACCAGTTTCCTGTGCGGTCCACGACTTAGCACGCCCTGATACCCCCAGCCAGCACGATACTTGCTCGCACGACCTCAAGCTTGATCAACACGACAACGATGGCCGCCAGAATTGCTCCTCGCCGGCCGCACAACCTCGTCGTGCTGCTCGCTGCACTCCTGGGCTGTGTGGCGGCGGGTTTGGTCACGGTTGCCTCACCCGTACCCGCTGCGGCCGAGTCGACGCTGCTCGACGAGCTGCTGGGCCCCAACACGCACTTTGATTCGATTGTCACGTTTGGCGACTCGATGTCAGATAATGGCAACACGTGGAAACTCACGAACCAGACGTGGCCGCTCGCTCCGTTTGACCACGGCCGGTTCTCGGATGGCCCGGGTACGTGGGTGCATTCAATGTGGACTTCGACGTGGCGCGTGATGCTGATCCTTATACATCCTGTTTTCAGTTTGGGTCGAACACTTGGCGGGCATGCTGGCCGATGCAGGCAAGCCGGCGCTGCCGCTGCGCAATTTGGCGTATGGCGGTGCCACGACCTCGAACGCGTTCATTCAAGGGTACTCGGGCCCCAAGGAGGACGTACCGGTGCCGTCGGTGCAGGACCAGCTGGCCAGGTTTGCCAAGGAGCGCGCGCAGACGGGTGCCGACAAGTTTGGCCGCACGCTCTACACGGTGTGGGCAGGGGGTACGCGACGTTTTTCAATCTTGCGGTGCGCTTCACCAGTTGCTGGCAACTGATCGCGCTGCTCTTGGTCGCGTCGTAGGCAACGACATTTACTACTTTGGCAAGAACAGCAAGATCCTCAACCCGGTCAAGCTGGCCGGGAGCATTATGGACGCGGTCACGGCGATTGACGCGCTGCACGCGCAGGACAAGCCCACGAACCCGGCGTGTCTCGGCCACCACCGCATCCTCGTCATGACCGTGCCGCCGCTGTCCAAGGTGCCGGCGATGCGCACGCAGTCGCCGCTGATTCGCGCGGCCATCACTGCGCAAACGGCGTTGACCAACCTCGACCTCGGCGCGCGCATTTTTGCCTACAATGCCGGCCGTGTGCTGCGCGGGCAGCGCACGACTGTGACGCTCGTTGATGTGACGCCGTTCATGGAGGCCCTGGCCGCGTCCCCTGCTTCGTTTGGCCTGCCGACGCCGCAGCCTGGGTTTGGTGGCGCCGAGGACCTGTGTGTCGTGATCACAGACCCGGTCGCACCCAAGTACACGGTGTGCCCGGACCCACAGGCGCATATTTTTTATGACACGTTCCACCTGACGTCAGGCGTCCAGGCCAAGCTCGCGCGCGTGGTGGCGACGGCGCTGGGCAAGGTCGATGTGCCTTCGACGGTCGCGAACCTCAAGGTGGAGACGGGCAACTAGACGACGAACAGCGACGTGGAGAGATGCGCAGCAAGCCGGCGCCGGCCGCGACGAGTTTGCTGATCCGTGACCATTTTGCTGATCCGTGACCATTTTGAGCGTGGCGACCAGTGTCCCATCAAGGAAATAGAGGATTGCTTATTGCGTTGCGTCGTTCCCCTCGCTTTGCCCCGCGGTTCCCCTGTCCCGTGCCGCGGCGCTCCACCCTTGCTGGCTGAGCGGGCGCATCGCGGTGCCGTCGACATTCTGTCGTTCCTGGTGGAGCGTCTCGCAGGGACTCGCAGGCGGTGTGGAGGCGCGTCGTCTTGAATCTGGTCTGCGAACCGGGCTGAGTCTCTCTGCTGAGCGAGCTGGCTGAGCGCCGCTTGCACAGGCAGGCGCCTCCTTTTGCCAGCAGTTCGGGCGCGCCACCAGACAAGTTCACTGCGGCCTATCGACCAACGTTTCTCCCCACTCACCCCTCTCTCCACCCCTCGACAGACGTCGCGCCGCGCAAACCACCCCCGCGCTCCATTTGCGACGACTTGCTGTCGGCCGCACGCTCTTGCAACTTGCTGCACGCCGGCCGCCTCGACACCCGACAACCGCGACCGACCAACCGCCAAGCCATCCATTACCAACCGCTGCGATCATGATCCAGTCTGCGCCTTCCCAGCGGTCGACCCCGCAATGGTCGAGCGTGCTCGCTCCGGCCGTGCTCTGCGCGCTGCTCGCTGCGACCACCGTGCTCGCTGCACCCGTGCCGGTGCCCGTGCAGGTCACGGCCGACGGGTGGATCTCGGGCCAGACGCCCGGTCTCGCGAACCCGTGGAGCCGCTTTGAGCGTGTCGTCTCGTTTGGCGAC
>GG745330.1:39109-122839 GCA_000151295.1 Allomyces macrogynus ATCC 38327
GGTGCTCTCGGCCGTGGCCTCGTCGGACACGCGCGGCGCCGAGTGGGAGACGACCGACCCGTCCATATCGCCGCTCGACCACCACCAGATTGACGAGATGATGCGGCAACGCGTCGCGCGCCAGGACCCGTCGGCGCCCGTGCCGGGGTCGCGCCGGTCGGCGGCGACGTCGGGCAACGCGCAGGCGAATTCGGGCGCGCCCGCGGGGCACGGGCCGCGGTCGGCCAAGGAACACCATCCGCACAAGCACCGCGGCTGATCCATGAAAAAGGAGAAGTGCGCGTTCGTGGCGGCGCGTACAGCGAACACGGCGTGCGCGTTGTGGCCGCACTGGGCCGAATTCGCCAAGCGGCGCGCGCGTTTTTATCGTCATGAGGAATTTCGAGGTCGGTTTTGTTTTTGGTCTTTTTGCCTGTTTTCGAGCCATTCACCCACACATTTCGTCCACCATCCAGCGTCCACCATCCTTGACCATCAACCCATCCATTCACCTCTCCACTTCGCGACCCTGGCCGCGACCCTTTCTCTTGAGCGTCTGCTCTGCCGCGTATTGATGCGTTATTTTTGTCTTCTTTGCGATCCGATTTTGGGCCGCGTATTCAACCAATCCCTCTCCACCCAAATTCTTCGACATTCACGACCATTTGTGGGCCCGATTGAGATAAGCGAGCTGTGACCCACGGCGGCGCTGGTCATTTCAATAAAATACCAAGAGACGAGCAAGTGGATCAAAACAAGGTGGTTTGCATTGCCATTGAAAACGAATCGAAATCCAGTCGTTCCCATCTGATTAGTCGTCCCGATCCTCCTCACCCACGCAGCGAGTACGATGGCCCTTGCGGCGTCAAGCACCACGGGCACTGCTTCTCCTGCACGACAAACCGGTTCCAGTCGTCCTTGTTGGCGGCCATATTGCACCCGCCGCACCGCGTCGCGTTCTTGAGCACCGGGAACCCTACGGCAGATGAGTGTCAGTGTTCTGCTCCCCATTCAACACCGAAATGTCAATCCCCAGGTACCTGTCACAATACACGGCTCGCACGTCGCGCGGCACGCGCCGCACACCAGCGCCGACGCGGCCACTTTGGTCCCACATGCCTCGCACGCGCGCCGGTCCGGTTCCGCCGCGTTCGTCCGGCGCTGCACCGACCACGCCAGCACCCAATCCCGCGCGCGCTCGCGGTCCTCATCATTTACCGCCGGCGCGGGCGGGAGCGCGTACACGGGCGCAATCTCGGCTCCCGGCGTCCCCGGCGCATTCAATTGCGCGATCCATTCGGCCGCGGGCACGCTCGCATCCGCCGCCGCGTCCTCGATCGCCTCAGCCACGTCGAGGAACCGGTTGAGCAGGGCAAACGCGAGCCGCGCCATGGGCGATGGCGGGTCCGTGGAACTGGCGGACGTCCCCGCAGCCGCCTGGCACGCCATCCCCGCCTGGAACAGTGCGCGGTCGATCGGGATCGGCAATTCGCGGTACCGCAGGAGCGAGACGGCGTGCATCGCACGGTACTGCGCGAGCGGTGCGCCACCACTGGCCGCGACGCCGGACGTGAGTTTTCTGCTCGCAGTACTTGCGCATGAACAAATAGGTGTGCGACGACCAGGTACGCCGTAAACTCGGGCGGGAACGACGCGCCTCCCTGCACCGCAACGAGTTTCTTGAGCAGGTCGCGCACGGTCTGGACCATGGCGATCGACCCGTCGTCGGCAAGGACTTTCGCGCACAGCGCCGCGTACATGTCAACAAACGCAGGTGTCGTAGGGGCGCCGTACTGCGCGAGCACCTTTAGCAGGGCCTCCGGGTTGGGCTGTGCGCCCATGAGCATCTGGTTGGCAAAGAGCATCAGGTACCGCTGAAGGAGCGCGCCGCGGTCGGCACTCGCGTTTTGCGCGGCCGCGGCAAGACACGCGTCCCAGTCGCCCTTTTGCGCGTGCACCTGGCATGCGGCATCAACGTCGATCGCAGCAAGCGCATCGGCTGCGCCCTGCCGCTTGAGGTGCGCGACATACAGCGCGTCAATGTGTGACTGCAAAGCTGGCTGGATGCGGCCGAGCTGTTTGCACTTGTCCCACAGCGCCGCACGGGCGTACATGTCGGCCGCGTCCTTGTACTGCTCGGCGAGAACCAAGACGTCGCCCGCCGCATCGGTTCGCCCGACGCCGGCGGGCGGGGCGTCGGCGAGCTTGGCCGCAGCCTGCCGGGCAATCTGAACTGCCGTCGCCCGTGACGGCGCAAACTTGTGTGCGAGTTCGGCAGCGCGCGTCCAGTGCGCGACCAAGAACGCGGCCTCTTCGGGAATCAAGTCCTTCGTGCCCGGTGCGGCCACCGCGGGCGAGAGCCGCAGGTACGTCTCGGCGGCGCGCACGGCATCCCCTTGCTGCTCGAGCAACCGCGCCGCCGAAAGAAGTTCGTCGCGCGACGCATCGGCCTTGTCGCGCAGGTACCCATCGTGTTCAGCCGCGAGCGCAGCCACTTTCGCGGGCACGTACTCGCGCGCGAACCGCATCGCCTCGGCCCACTGTCCCGCGGCCTTGTACGCGTTGAGCGCGGCCTCGGGCCGCTGCGCGCGCAGCCACAGTGACTCGGCCGCCGCGTACTCGCCGCGCGTGAACAGCATCTTGGCACGACCGCACTGCACGTCGACAACCGCCGACGGGTCGTGCTGCTCGGCCACACGCTGCGCCGCGTCCCAGTCCTCATTGTGAATATGCATGAGAATCGCTTCCTTGGGTTTTTGCGCGGCAACGAATGCGGCCTCGGCGTCGGCAAACTTGCCCTCGTCCTCGTAGAACATGGCCTGCTTGAGGTAGACGTCGGATTCCTTGGGGTGAAGCGCGTTCTGCTGCACGCCGGGCGTCGAGGCATTGAGCCACTTGCAGAGCTCAAATGCGAAGTCGAAGGCCGCGTTCTCGGCCGCAAAATCGATCGCGTACTCGAGCAAGCCGTGCTTGATGAGCAGTTTGGCGCCGGCCTCGCCGCCGAGAGACCGCGCCCACAGGTACGCGACCTGTTTGGCGGCAAACGCGCCGCCGTGAAGCTTGGCCACCTACATGCCGTGCATGCGCGCAAACGTCAGTGATCCCGCATCGCATCCCACCGACCGTGAATTGCCAACGCACCCGATGCGCGTCCTCGTAGACATTGTTCGAGCAATACATGTTGACGGAGCTCTTCCAATCGCCCGCCTGCACGTAATGGTGCTCGGCCTGCTTGAAACTCTGCGCGGCCTCCGAGTGTCTTGCCGAGGAACACGTGCGTTCTCATTCAGCAAGTCCTTGTGGTAGACCGCGACCAGCTCAATCATCTTGTCGTAGTTCTTGGCGTTCTTGTACATGTTGATGGCCAAGTCGGGCTCGCCAATTAGCAAATACAGCTTCTCGGCCTCGTGGTGCTTGCCCTGCGCCTCCCGGTCCTGCGCGTGCTGCGTGTAGAGATGGTAGACATCCTCGGCGGGCAAGACCGTGGCCGCCAGCCGGTGCGCCTTGTCCCATTGCGCCTGCGCATTGTACATGTCGACAGCGTCGAGCGCGCGGCCGGCCTTGATAAAGTACTTTTCGGCCTTGGCCCAGTCCTGCGTCGCGAGAAAGTGCTGCGCGAGGTCGGTGCACAGCTTTTTGACGGTCGTGTCGGACGCGTCGAGCGAGTCGGCAATCGACGTGGCTTTGGTCCACTGGAAACGAGAGAACAAACGTGAGGGGTCGGAGATTTGGTGGGAACGAGAGCGCGTTGTTCCGCGGTGCGAGAGAAACGCACCGACTTGGCGGCAATCGCCGTTTCGAGCGCCTTGAGGTTCTGGTTGCCCTCAATGTAGTGGTGGATCGCGGCCTCGACTTGACGCGTGCTGACGAGGTAGTCGCCCCATTTCTACAACGCACAAATCCAGCAGTACCGAAACGATGAGAATTACGACGACCAAGCGGACACGACGAGGCAAAGCGAGCCGGCGTACCTCCTCGAGCTGCACGACGCGTGCCGGGTCGTACGTGCGGCACAAGTCGATCGCGGCCTTGAAACAATTACCGCGTTCATACGCGGCCAGGGCCTTTTCCTGCTGCCCAAGCACGCCATAAAAATCGCCGGCCTTTTCCCACAAATTGGCCTGCGCGAGCGCGTGCGCCGTGCGTTCCACGAGCTCCAAGTTGCCAAGCAATCGGTGCTGCTTGAGCAGGACGGCCGCGCGCGACGGCATACTGGCCTGCAAGAACAACTGAATCGCAGCGACATAGTCGCCACTCGCCTCGCGAAACTCGGCGGCGCCCTCCTCCTGGCCCGACTCGACGAGCCACGTGAAGTAATTGCGGCGCAGCGTATCGACTTCCGGATGGTGTGCGAGCTCGGCGACCTTGATCGACGCGTCCCACTTGTGCAGTTCCTGGTACATGTCCATGGCCGCCTGCACCTGGCCCTGCTCGAGGTAGATGCGCTCGGCCAACTTGAATTCCTTGTCCATGACCGCGAGCTTGGCGCGGACCTGGAAGTGCATCGTCGGGTCGGTGAGTGTCGGGTCCATGCGCTGCAGTTGCTCGGCGAGGTCGGTCACTTGGCGCAGATACTGCGCCTTGGCCATGTCGCCGAGCGCCGCGAAACATCTGGAGAGAGATACAGGGTTGAGGAGATCAGTTTCAGGACCGATTCGCCCAGCCGATGAATAAGGACCGATGACGGACCGCTCGGCCAGCGCCAGTTTTCGGTGCTGTACGGCGACCGAACTCAACGTCGTCCACATGGCCTCAGTCTCGGGCGGGATGTCGAGCGCCTCGAGCAGCGTGAGCGCGCGCAACCAATCGAGGTCGTCCATGGCCGTCCCAAACTCGATCAATCCCTCGTCCAGCGTGTAGGTCGCCGTCGTCAATCCCTCGTCGACAACGACATTCGTCACGCCGCCCTCGCGCACGATATCGAGCACATCACCCTTGATCGGGTGCATCGTGACGCGGTCGGGCGAGTTGATCCCGTACCAGACGCACAAGTTGGTGCGGCTCTGCGCGACGACCACGTCCGAGTTGGGCACCCACTGCACGTACGTGCAATAGGCGAGCAGCGTGACTGACTGCTGCGTGGCCACGTCAAACAAGTGCAGCTGCTTCTTCTTGTCGCGGAAGAGCAGCTTATTGGCCTTGCCGGAGAGCTCGAGCCAATCGACCTTGGCATCGTGGTGCACGACGACCACATTCGCGGGCCGTGCGAGGTCCATGATGTGCACCGTGTGCGAGTCGATCAGGTACGCGAGCGTCCTGGACCCGGAATTGCGCTCATTGAGCCGCACGCTCAACAAATGCGGGCTCATAAACTCGGTGCGGCACGAGGCAATGATATCATTGAGCCCGTACTCGACGAGCAGCAGTTCGCCTGCATTGAAGACCATGCACACGCCCGGATACGCGAAATGGAACCGCTCGTTCCCGCCGGACTGCCACTGGATTTCCGAGAGCCGGCAAGCGCCGAGATCGCCGAGACAGAGCGTGTGTTCCGTGTGCGCGACGAGAAACTGGTCCTGGAAAATGTTGATTTTCGTGAACGCCGACCCGTACGCCGACTTGAGCAGGATGCGCGCGCCCGTGGCCAGCCGCTTGACGAGGACTTGCGACGGCGAGACGTAGGTGAACTCGAACGTGCCCTTGTACCGCGTCTTCTTGAGGCAGCAGTCGAACATGTCGACGGAGCCGGTCAGTGACCCAAGAACGACTTTCGACCCATCGGGTTTCCACGCCATGGCCGTGACCGAATGGTAGGACGGGAGCGGGAAGGGTGACGCCTCGAGCCATTGTTGTCGTGCGGCCTGGAAGTTAAAAATGTGGACCTTGTCAAGCGACCCAAGTAGCAGCGACTGGCCGGTGGGGCCGACAACGGCCGCGGTCAGGTCGCCCTGGGTTGGGTCGCGGCCATAGTCGAATTGCTGCTGAACTTTGCCTACATTTTGGCACGATCAGTCGGGCTGAAAGGCGGTGGAGAGCCGTGAACTTTGCATGAAGAACGTACCGTCGACGCCGTAAAACGTCACGACCTTGTCGAGGTCCACGACGACAATCGACGATAGCGTCCATGCGAGGGCAACGGGAACGCTCGCGTGCGTGACGACAATGGCCTGCGACGAGCTACCCTGGCCGTCGTCAAATAGAAACTTGGTGACAGAGCCATTCGCATGGCTCGAAACAATGGCGTTGCCGTCAAGCGACGACGCGATACTCGTGACGTAACCCTCGCCCTGGTAGAGCGTTGCCGCCTTGTTGGTTTTGAGGTTGCCGAGCTTGACCTACAATCGCAGATTCGTGGGCGTCAGGTGGGGAAGGCCAAGGAGGTGACGTTATCGACAATGAGCGAGACGTACTTTCCCGTCGGCCATGCCAAACACAACGAGCCCGTGTTGATCCCTGGGCCATGCGAGCGCTGTCACGTCGGTCGACTGGATAAACTTGTTGCAAATCGACTTTTTCTCGCCCCACTCGAGTCCGAGTCGGTAGACGAAAACGGCGCCGTCGGATTGCGCGACAGCGAGTTTGGTCGAGTCTGGGGAAAAGGCGAGCGCGACGATAATGTATCCTTTCGGATTCTAGTTTGCGGGACGATGTGTTGGTCGGTCCATAGGACAGTCCTCGCAGCAACAACCGCGGCACACATACTTGTGGGTCGGCGGCCTTGGTCGAAAACTTGTCCTTGCGTTCGCCATTCTCGTCAAAGACCTGAATGATACGGTCGGCATTGGCCACGGCCAGTTTCTGGTTGTTGGGCGACCAGGCCGCGGCCGAGATTTTGGCGATGCCGTCGGCAGGAGCCACGATCGCCTTGAGATGCTTGATCTGCATGAGGTCGCAGCAATCTCGTCGGTGATGGCGCCGGTGGTCGATATGGGCAGGAGAGTTGGACGGGCTAATTGGATGTCAACTCGAGAATCGTAGAGCAGTAACCAGGTCGATCAGCGGACGGGCCGGTCCAAAGCGGCCTCCTTTTTGCCGCGATCGTGTTGCAGCAAGTGACGGCGCGTTGCTGCGGACGCTCTGGAGGGTCCTTTGCCACTCCGATATAGGCCGAAGGAACGTGGACCGGCTGCGAGACGTGCAGCCCGACATTTGGTTTATCACGTGCATGATCAGCGAACGGCCACCGCACACAAGTCGCGAAGCTGATCTGCTCTGTCTCGCTGTTGTCCGGTATTAACTTCAACCTTGATTTTCACCAATCGCACTCGAAGGTGCTGCTCAAGACTTGCTGCAATCTACTCCGCCCCGCTCATGGATCCCTCCACGCCGTCCGCGACCGCAATCCACCCGCAATTCGCCCTGCAACCAATCGACCACCAGCGCCTGACCGAGATGTCTCCACTTTCCACCAACCTGCAGACCACCATGTCATCCGCCGCCACGACCGCCACCGCCGCCGTGGCCAAGGGCGCCAAGCCCTTTTTCCGCGTGACGCTCGTCCGGTCGACGATCGGTCTCCCCGCCAAGACGCGGCAGTACGCCAAATCGCTGCACTTGACCAAGCTGCACCGGCCGGTTTTGATGCCAGCGACGGCCTCGTCGGCGGGCAACCTGCTCAAGCTCAAGGAGCTAATCAAGGTCGAGAACGTGGCGCTGCCGCGTGGCATCTCCCCGCAGCGCGCGCTCTACAACGAAAAGCAGGCGCGCAAGCCGTTTGATGGGTTCCGTGTCATCGGAAACGCAGTTCCCAAGACGTGGTGAGTTTGGATTGGTGTGTTGGGTCGTATTGTTGATTTTCTATGAGGTAGAATTCGTTTTCCTGTTTTGTTTGGCGACTCGAATGGTACGGACACACAACCATGGTTATGTATTCAATCCTGTCGGGCGGGTTTATTTACAAGCAATTTTCGCCCCGACCGATGTCACCGAAAGTGGAACAGCAGCGCACGGACGATGGTTGAACTCCCTCACGTCAGAGCGATAATCAGAGCGAGGACCGCGGCAATCGCAACGAGCACGAGCAGGATGCGGCACTTAACCTCGCGCCACCACCGGCCGCGCTTGTTGGCCGTGTTGAGCTGCACGGCCGCGTTCTCAACGTGCACGTCGGCTGTTTGCAGGTTGGCTTCGATGTTATCTGGCGGAGAGCCGCATCGTGTGTGAGCAAAAGCCATGCGAGCTCAAGTGATGCGAACAAGCGAGAGCGTACCAAACAGCTGCCCTTGGTCCTTGACCATGGTCCCGATTTTCCGGAATATGTCGTTGACCATATGCACGCCGTCCTCGATATCGCGAATTTCGGCCTCGCGCTCGGCAATCAGCGTCTCATTGTAGGCAACATCGAGATCGTGTACGAGCACGTGCTGCTGCGCGTCGCTGCTTGACGCGCCGCCCGTTGACAGCAGCGGCGCGTCCTCGCGGTCCATTCTATATCACACTACGCGTGAGCCAAACAGGATCCATTGCCAGCGGCGGCGACACCGAAACCAGCGTGCGTACCGCTCCTCCTCGTGCGCGAGCGCCATCTTGGCGCGCGCAATGTCGGCCTTGGACTTTTCGGTAAACTCGGCCTGGAAATCGCGGAACCGCGCCGTCAAGGTCTGGAAGTCGGTCGTGATGCGTTGGGTTGCGAGCTTGTTCTACACGCCGCCGAACAAATCACCAGAATGAGCTTCTGTCCGCATCAACGTTGCGGCGGCCCGGCAATGCATGCCAAGCATGGAGTGCGGACGAACCTGCGGCACGCCCGACTGGTTGGCGAGCGCCGCCAACCTGGCAAGATCGTTGGCGGTCGTCAGGAGCAGCTGCTTGGTCTCATCCTGGAGCCGGTGGCTATGTCGCGCGTCCACGCCCGGAACGGTCAGCGTGGGGTGTCGGGAGATGGGATCCAACGCGGTTTCGGGTGCGCATTACATCTTATCGCGCAGCGGTGCCGTGTCGCGCGGCGTGCCGAGCAGGCGCAGGCGCGAGTGAAGCGTGTCGATGTGCCGCTGCAGCGTGTTGAGCGCCTGCGAGACGTGCGCGAGTGTCGTGTCGTAAGATGCGGGTGGTGGCAAGGACATGGTGGTGAACGGGATGGGGAGGTCGAGGTCGTCCGCCGGGGTGATGGAAGGAAGCTGCTCTGCTGACGCGCGCGGACGCTGCCGCCAGGTGTTTCGCTCCCCTTGTCAGCGAGAGGCAACGAGCGTGCGGTGTGCGAGGGCAGATCCCTCACGTGCAGTCACGACCCGCCCCTCACCGCACGGCCAGGTGGGCGGGCGCAGCTGCCCGGCGTTGGCAGGGCGTGACCGAGCCTGGTTGGGCAGGGGCTGGGCTCCAACATGCTCCCGAACTGGCAATCTGGCCAAGTCCCGTGGAGTGCCAGGCTTCCGAACCAGCAAGAAAATACATAATCCCGTACCAACAATGAACACTGCCAGGCCAACCGCGAGCCAGAGATATAAACCGCGATGGGCTGGCGATGCTGGCCGGTTGCAAGGAGGTCGCTTGGGCCAGCGCAGGGCCGGGCTCCGGCACGCGATGGATGCTCAATCGACGACTACAAGCCAAACAGATCAACAGGGGCCCCGGGCGGCACAAGCACGTCCTTCTTGCGCCCCGAGAACGGTGTCGATGAGAGCGCCGGCGGTTCACCAGCGGCAGCGTGCCGTGGCATTTTTGGCGAGTCGAGTCCGGTGAAGACGCGGTGGTAGTTGTGTTTCTGGAGCGGTGTTGATCAGGGCTTGAGCTGGCAAGGTGGTGTTGCATAGCCGGGGCGGCGCGCCGCTCTGCTTCTATCGCTGCACCCAAAACCAGAGCCCAAAGCTTTCCCTCTCCCCACCAAAAACCCACCCACCCGCTGCCAGGCCTCGTCGCGCCAGCCCCACTTATTTATTCGGTTCCAGCTCGCCCGCACGCGCGCGCGGCGTCAACGTCAACCCGTTCCTTGCCGCTCGCCCGTCTGCTCGTCCACCCGCCGTGCCGCGCCCGCCGAGAGCCGCGAAACCGCCACCACCATGATTGCCAGCAATAGCCCGTACGGCGGGTCCGGGTCGCCGCACGCGTCGGCGCACGCGTCGCCCGCATCGACGCCGCAAGCCGCGCCCGCGGGCATGATGATGACCGCGTCCGACTTTGAGGCGACCCTGTCGTTGTATCGGTCGAAGGCCAAGAAGTCGAACGACCCGGAGCTGCTGCTTGAGTTTGCGCGGTTTTTGATGCAGGTGGCCGTTGCGCAGGACGCCGACAAGGCGCAGGCTTACCGGCGCGAGGCCTACAAGATGTGCAAGAAGGCGGCGTCGACGGGCCACGACGAGGCCCAGTTCTTGCTCGCCGAGTGCTATGAGACGGGTGCCTACTCGGACAAGAACAAGCCCGATTACGGCAAGGCTTTTTCGCTCTACTCGATTGCCGCCAAGCACTCGCACCCAGAGGCGGCTTACCGCGCCGCCGTCTACTACGAGAATGGACGCGGCACGTCAAAGTCGCCGCCGCGCGCATTGCAGTTTTACCAAAAGGCCGCGGCGCTGGGGCATCCGGGCGCCATGTATCGTATCGGCATGGCCGAACTGCACGGCGAGCTCGGCATGGTCGTGAACCCGCGCAACGGGACCAAGTGGCTGAAAATGGCGGCCGCGGCCGCAACGCCCGAGCACCCGGAAGCGCTCTACGAGCTGGCGCTGTTGCACGAGACGGGGATTGACCACGTCGTATTTGTCGACTACGAGTACTCAGTCAAGCTGTTGCGGGAGGCCGCGCAGCTCGGGCACGTCATGTCCATGTACCGGCTCGGGTCCTACTACGAGCACGGCAACCATGTCGCCAAGTCGCCACAGACCAGTTTCTCTTACTTCAAGGCCGCGGCGGAACGCGGGCACCCAGACTCGATGTTTGGCGTCGCCTCGTGGTACTTGACGGGGTACAGCGAGGCCGGCGTCCCACAGTCGGACGACCAGGCGTTTGAGTGGATGAAACGCGCCGCCGAGTCGGGGCTTGTCAAGGCCTTGTACGTTTGGTCTCACCTTGAGTCTTGCGTGCGCATTCTGACCCGACTGACACCTCGACGCGTCTTCTTCTCTCTGCTCCAGCTTTGCCCTCGGGTACTTTTACGAAGAGGGCATTGGCACGCCCGGCGACCCGAAACTCGCCCTCGAGTGGTACCAGCGCGCGCTCGCCAAGGGCGACAAGCGCGCGGGCCCCAAAATCTCGGCGCTCAAGCAAGTCGTGGCGGGCAGTGCGACCATGGCGACGCTCGGCCGGCGCCGCGCGCAGCCGGCACCGCCAGAGACGGAGAACGAGCGCGAGCGTATTCGCAAGGCACGTACGGGCGAGGACGCGTGTGTCATCATGTAGATTTTTTTCGCGTTGTTTCGCGTGCTGTTAGCATTGGCATCGAGTCTTTTCGCTGTCATTTTCGTTTTCTTGCCCTAGCGACGTTGGTCTCTGTTCGTGCTTGGTTTCCCTCGTTTTTGTGTGGACACATGGCGATCATTTAGTGTGCTGCCGCCACTTTGGTCATGTTCCGCTCTTTTTTTCCCTGCGCTGGAGTGGGGATATCCGGGAAAAAATGTCTATTCGATTGCACCAACCACGCGGGCGGGATCAGTTGCGAACGGGTCAGGCGCGGGTCTGCGAGGCCCGACCCTGCACAACCATGAGCAGCGACGCAGAGACACGGTCGTGGCAGCTCGACAACGAGCAAGAGTGAGTGTGGACAAGCAAGGTTCAAAAAAATCGTCGACCGGGTATGGGCACAAAATGGGGCAACTCGAACCAAACACACAAAACATGGCTGCCAGCGCCATCGCGATCACGCCTGGTCCTCGTCCTCGTCCTCGTCCTCCTCGTCCTCAACAATCTCAATCGCCTCGAGCGCCGCCCGCTCGGCCTCCCCCACGACCTCCCCTACCCCGACCCTCCTCAGCACGCGCTCCATGGCCTCGACCGCATCCAACACCGCGGCCGCCTCGTCCACCTCGACCTCGGCCCCCTCGAGCACCTGCTGTTCAGCCACGACCCGATGCAACTCGCGCTCCCAGACCAGCTTCCACGCGGGCGTGACCGCATCCACGCGCGCGGCGACTTCCGCCAACATGCCCGTCACATTTGCCGCCTCAGTCTGGACATAGTCGAGCGTCGTTCGCGCTGGGATCGCCGCGCGTTGCACCATATCCAGCCGCACTTGCTCGACCGTTTCCCACAGATCCGTCGCTTGCTCGGCGACATGCTGTGCGCGGTCGCGCAAATCGGCTTTGGTCGCAACCAATAAACCACGTGGGATCGGCGCGTCGGCCGCGGGCGCCACGTCCGTCAGTGCCGCGGATACTTGGTCAATCCAGTAGCCGACGGCCGTCGTCGCGGCCGACACTTGGTCCCGCGCGGCGGCCACGTCGGCGCGCAACGCGTGCACCGCAGCAAGGCCAACGGCTGGGTCGAGGACCGCGGACAAGCTGCGCTGCGAGGCCGACGACGGCGGGGCGGGTGACGCGCGTGCGGCGGGCGACGGCAGGACCAAGGGCGAGACGGGCGCCGAGTTGGACATTGGTTGCAGCTTGAGCAAGCTACCGTCGACCACGTCGTGCATGTCCTCGAGTTCGTAGAACAATGCGCCGTCGGCGTCCTTGATGTAGATTTTCGGGAAGTCGGCCGAGACGGGCAGGTTGAACCGGTGCGTGAAGAGCGCTTGCAATGCCGCGAGCGAGATGGGTGGGGTCGCGCGCACGTTGACGCGCTTCACGTCGGCGTCGAGTTGAAGGAAGAGTTTTTCAATGAGCGCGGGCGGAGCAGGATCAACGTCGTCGGTCGGCTCTTCGGCAATGGGCGTGTTTCGGAGCGGCGAGCCCTGGTTTGGTGCGGCGGCGGCTGGTGCAGGCAAAACAGTTGCAGTGGTAGTGGTGGTGGAGGAGCGCCAGGGGAGCCAGTGAGGGTTGAGCCAGCTGGATCGCCACGGCGAGCGGGCAGCGTGGTGGTGGGAGGGAGTCGTACTCTCGTTGGATTCGGCGAGCGGCGGGAGCGTCGAGGCCATGGCCAGCATCGAGTGGCGCACGGGTTTCGAGGACGACGTGGGGTACCCGCTGATACGGCGGTTGGCCTTGGTTGCCGCGGTCGCAGCTCCTTGGTCGGGCATGTCCTCGAGCTTGACGAGCGCCTCGTCGCGCTTGGTCTGCAAGTGCACGAGCAAGTGCTGCAACAATGCATCGACGCGGTCGGCACACGCGTCGGTCTCGAGACTTTCGAGCGCCGACGTCCGCCGCGCATTGGGTCCGGCCTGGTTGCGTGCGGCAGTCACGGCAAAGACGTGTTCGAGCGCGGCGCGGAAATCGTCGGGGAAATGGGCAATGTCGGTGGTGCTGATGGCGAGCCGGTCGAGCACGTCGATCGAGGCAAAGTACTCCTTGACGATCGCCGTATACAACGCCGACAAGTGCTCGTCGGACACGTCGGCCACGTCGAGGATGGCCAAGACCAGTTGCCGCGCGGCCGACGAGATGCGCTTGATGCTCGTGGCGAGAATGTCGGCCGGGGTCGTGGGCGCGCGGAGTGTTGCGATGCTGGCCACGCTCGACCGACGACGGACGATGGAGGTGCGCGGTCCTGGCGGGGGCAGGGCCTTTTTCGGTGGGGCCGTGGTGGGCATAGGCGCGGCAGCGGCTGACGGGGCGGCGACCGAGACGGGCAGCATGGATCCGACGAGTGCGCGAGGAATCTGGACGTAGGGCAGCCATGACGACGAGGTTTTGGTGGTGGCCGGCGCGGGATGGGCGACGGTGGCCGCGTCGGCGCGCTTGCTCGACCACATGGCGGCGGCGGCGGTGGCAGCGGATCGGGGCTCGATGCAGCAGCAGGGCAGTGCGGCAGGTTGCGCGGCAGTTGGAGCGCGCGAGAGTGGTGATCGTCGTGGTAGAAGTTGGTGGTGGACGCGTGTGCCGGCTTGTTCGCCGAGTTGGCGGCGGTTGGCGACTGGCGGTGGACGGTGGGGTGGCGGTGTGGCGCAGCGGCACCGGCACGTGCCTGGCTGGTGCGCGACTTCGCGTTACGTAAGGTGCCTAGTTACTTGCCCCGCCTATGTGTATTAGTGCACAAGATATTGACTCGTGCAAGCCTCTCCCGCGCCGCGTCGCGCTCTCCTCACGCATTTACAAGTTTAACGCGGCCGCCACCACCACCACCGCCGCCAACGTCGTCAACGGCAACCACCTCGACGTCCGACCAGCAGCGCAGCCAACCACCCGCGCCAGACGGGCTCCACTTGCTGCATTCCGCGAGCACCACGACGCGACCGCTGCACGCCATTCAGTCCGTACTCTTCACGCACGCGCTCGAAATGGCCTTGGCACCCCTCCGCCGCCATGATCGCGGCCCGTGGCGCCGCCTCCCAAAGCATATCGCTCTCTTCCATGGCGCGCGCGTACCCGCTTGAGCTGCGCACAATGGGCGCTCCTCTTAACGCGAAGCCCGAGGGCGTTGCCACGCAGCCGTGAGGGCACAACACGACCATGGGGGCGCCGTGAGCATCGTCAAGTTCCTCCACAGCTTACCGACCACCAACGCTCCCTCTTCGCGCTCCGCTGGTCGAACCCCGTGTAGCCCTGACCCGATCGCCTGCTCGTTCGTGACCCGCTCTGGCCATGCCACCTGCTGCAACCGCAACGCGCGCCTCGTCCGACGCCGACGCGCCCGCACCGCCCGCGATCGCCACGCAAGCGGCGCTGACCGTCGATACGGACGACGACGACGCGCCCGCCGACGACGTCGACGATACCGACGACACGGACGGGGAGCACGACGAGGCCAACGACGCCGACAACGATAATGACGACGAGGACGACGACGAGGAAGACGAGGGAGACGGGTCGCCCACGGCGGCTGACGCGTTGCCCGCTGTCCCGACCGTCACAGAAACCGACGCGCAGTGGCAGCTGGAGCTCGAGCGCGAGCGGCTCGTGCGATCCGGGTGGCTCGAAAAGCGCGGCGAGCGACGCAAGACGTGGAAGCGCCGGTGGTTTGTTTTGCGCGCCACGCGCCTCGCCTACTACAAGGACGAGTCGGTGCGTACAGCCGGTTCATTTCATGAGATCCGCGCGCGCTGGAATCGCTTTTGACCCGCGATCGATCGCCAACTGTGCAGGAGTACTCGCCGCTCGGCTTGCTCTCGCTCAACGACATTCACTCGGTCACGGCCACGCGGTTCAAGTCGCGTCCGCTCGTGCTCGCCATTGTCACGCGCGCGCGCACCTACTACCTCGAAGCGCCTGTCGCGTCGGAACTCGAAGGGTGGCTCGCTGCGTTTGACGAAGTCTTGCGGTCGCGCCCACCGTCGGCCCCGTCCGTCGGGTCCCTGACCGACAATGACGACCATGCCGCCGCAGCGCACGACGCGCCCGCCGCACCAGCTTCCACTGCCACGTCTCCGACCGCTGTTGCCGCCAACTTACCCGACGAAGTGTCGCGGCAAATCGCACACCGATCCGGGTGGCTGTGGCGGCACGAGCGCCGTGGTGCGAGCTCGGCGGCGAATTCCGGGACCGCCGCGCTGATTATGGGTGTTGGTGGACTGCTCCTCGGTGCGGGCACACGCCACTGGCGTCGCCGGTGGTGTGTCGTGCGCGACGACCGGCTGGTCGTCTACAAGGACCAACGCGAGTACGCGCCGCTGCGCATTGTGACCCTCGCTGCCGCGCTCGACGTGCTCACGGTTCCGACGCCGAGGTCGCTCGCCAAGCACTTGCCGCCACTGCCTACTGCGGCCGCGACTCCGGAAAGTGGAGGAGACGAGGACGGCGCACGTGCCCGATGACGATACATCCTCGTCGTCGTCGTCGTCGTCGAGCGACGAGCACCACCACCGGTCCGGGAAACACCATGACCCGCGCGAGGCGCTCGACCAGACCGTCTGTTTCCAGATTGTGTGTTCGGGAAAGAGTTACCAGTTTGGCGCCGAGACGCGCGAGGAAATGGTCGTGTGGGTCAGGGACTGGCGGTCGTTCCTGTACATTTCGCCGGCCGCGGCACCATCGACGTGATCGTGTTGGAGGGCGGAGGGAGGGGAGGAGAGGCCGGTGGCACGGCCTTTGATTGCGCAAGGGGGTTCTTTTTGCGCGAGTTTGTCCTTTTTGTTGGACCGTTTGCATGCGGGAAATCCAACCCGCCATGATGCCCTTTGTAAAAAACGGCCAGTTTTGTGACCACAGACCACTTCAAAATCATTCAATTCTAATTTGAGATTATGCAGGATTCAAAAATCAACGTCGCCGAGCAGTCATCAGCTGCTGCTCCGCGCCTTGACGGCCTCGTGCACGGCCTTGATCTTGTCAGAGTACCCGACTTGGCTCGGCTCGAGAATCGGATGGGCTATCGACAGGAAAACAAAGCGTCAGTTCTCTCCAACCCAAATCTCTGTGTACACACAGCCGAAGACGCCGCCGTACTTCGCAGTGGCAACACTAGCCCCGCCTGGTCATTCACGACGACCTGCCGGAACTTGCCGCGGAAACTGTATGTGACGAGCAACTGCTTGTCCTCCCACGGACACGGGTCATAGAACCCAAGCAATTCGGAGAACCGCGTGCCCGCATCCACGCGCAGCGTCGACCGGTCCACCAAGAACATGACCGGCACTGTCACATCAATCACACATATGTCGTCGCTCGGCGCCAGCGGAATGCCCGCTCCAACACGCGCCTGCAAGTCCTTGACTTTGCCGTACAGCGCCTGCACGACCGTCAGCCCGGCACCCTCCGGCTTGCGCGACTCGTCGGCCCACTTCTTTTTTCGAAACGAACTTGCAAAGCCCAAGCAATTTGAAAGTCATCGTGAACTTGATCCACGGTCAAGAAAGTGGTAAGCGATACAGAGGTTTGTTGCATCCATCAAAAGCGTTGACCATCGCACGCATCAAGAACCATGCACAAACCGCCACGTACGCGGCACCCGCGACCGCGAGCGGGATCACCGAGGCGGCAATGGCCATGACAGCGTTCGGCGCCGGGAAGACGGTCACGGGCACGTTCAGCTTTTGGCCCAGGTGGTCGCCGGCAAGGTTTAGGACGGTTCCGCCAGACGAGACGGCAACGCCCACCCCGAGTTTCGTGTGGTCAGCGACACGGTGCATGACTTTCCACGACGCCGTGAACGACCCCTGCCGCGCGTCCAGCGCACCGACCAGTTCGACGGTCGTCAATTTTCCGACCTTGTGCTGGTGGAAGACCGTCACGGCCTGCTCGAACATGGACGTGGCGAGTGCCAGGTACGACAGCGACTGCGCCGTCGACCACTGCAGACCCGTCGTGAACGAGGTCGCGGAACTCTTGTCGATCACCGGGCGCCGGTTCGTCTGCACCATTTCCGAGATTTGTGTTGCGAGATCGCCCGTGCCCCAGCTGCCGAGACGGTAGTGGCCCGAGTAGAGCCGCGCAAAGCCGAGGACCGGACGATTCTTGAGGAGGCGCCGCTGAATGCCGACGGTGATGGTGGGAGGCATGGCGAGCGGCCGCGTGGATTGCAGTTCCAGCGAGACGGACGTGTCGGTCGCGTCGTCGAGCACGTGGTCCACCTTGACGGAGCTCGTGTGTGGCGAGAGGAGGTGGATGCTGGCCTATGGCGGGAGATCAGCGTCAGTGGCCGTTTGGATTGCGCGTGGCAAGGAAAAACAGCAAGGAAAAACAGAAAGCAAGCAAGCGCACCTCGCCTTTGGTCGCGCGCGAAAACGTTTTGCGAACGACGGCACGAAGGTTACCCGAGCCAAACTTGCCGCGAGTGAGCATCTTGCCGGACAGACCGACCACGAGCGTCTCGTCGATGGGCATCTGTTGGACCAGTCAGTAAATGTGAGCAAGCTGCCCGCGCTGGAATGCCAACACCGAAAAACGCACATCGGTCGCATAGCGTAGGTTGAACGATTGCACCTCCATTTCGCGCGGCTCGTCGTCGACCTGGAACAGCAGCTTCGACGCGTCCAGCGACACGGTCGCTTCGCCCTACGTGCGGAACGGTCGTCAGAACACAACGCTCCGGGTCGCGAACCCACACCAACCCAAGCGCAACGTACCCGCTGCTTGATCAAACTCTCCAATCGCGCCAAATTCTCGCGGCGGATGCGGTTCTCATAGTCAGCGCGAATCTCGTCGGGCGTCTTGAGCACCGGTCCAACGGCAAGGCCCTTGAGCTCGGGACAGTCGGGGCCGTACAGGTCGAGGTAGGTGCGCTTGCGCGGGTCACTCAAGACTATTTCGAGAGCCGTAATTGCGTCAGATATCATGACATTCGCCCAGTCCAGGAGCACCGCGACGCGACTTGCCCCACCTTCAAACGCGCGACTGATTTTCTGAAACTGCTTCTCAGCCGCCTCCTTGGCGTCCGGGTCCGGGTTCTTGTCCGGGTGGAAGACCATGCATAGTTTCTTGTAGCTGTCCTTGATTTGCTCGGGCGTCGCCTGTCCGAGAAAATGTGAACGGCATCAGGCAACGACATTTTGCTGTTCGAGGGCACAACTTGGCACTTACATCGCGCGGCACGTTCAGGATAGCGTAAAAATCGTCTTGCGGCAATTGCAAAATCTGCTGCACTTGCTCGCTCTCGGCCTCGTCGTCGAAGAGCAGGTCGCGCGCCACGTTGGGGAAATTGTTGGGGTCCATGGTTGACGGGATCCCGCTGGCGCTGTTGGTTGTGGTCGAGTGGATTGCAGCGACTTGTGGTGCCTTGGTCCAAATCGGTGCTGGGAAAGAAATTGTTGTTGGACAAGGAGAGCAATCCGCGAACGGGCCAAGAAATGTGTTGATCACGAACGACCGAGAGTTGGGTCGTGTCGGGTCGAGTCGCTTAACCCACGCTCACCTGATCGTGAAGGACGTGGACGATCAGGGTTTCTTCAGGTTTTGCTACGGGAGGCTGTTGGACATTTGCCCATTTTGCTCAACGTGCTGGCATCTCCACCATCATCATCCAACACTTATCAGCCAACGTACCAGTCGCTGCACATCAATGTTCCCAAAATTCAGCTTCCAAGCAGCGCCAAGGCCACCGCCGTCAAGCGTGCCGGCCGGCGCCAGGCGCGCCCTGCCTGCTGCGCCATCGTCCTCGCTTGATCTCGCGTCGTTTCTCTCAAGTCCGTCGTCAGCAAGCGACTCAGAACCGGAACGAGAAGACAAGAAACGCTCGAAACGACGGAAACGATCGCGGTCACGGGATCGCAAGGAGCGACGCGACAAGGACAAGGGGCAGGACGATGACCGCAAGTCGAGCCGCAGGAGGAGAAGCAGGCGAGACGACGATGCGGAATCGGGTGGAGAGAGTGGAGACAAGGACCGCAAGAAGCGCCGCAAGAAGAAACGGCACGAGTCGGACAAGGAAGAGCGGCGGGAGTGGCGCCGGGAGCGTGATCGGGAGCGTGAGCGTGAAAAGGAGGAGGTTCGTTTCTATCTTTGTGGTCAATTCCGGTCATTCTACTCGTGACTAACAGCTTTTTGTGTGATCGTGCTGTAGGAGAGGAGGTTCGGGCGTTTCGACATTTTTGTTCCTTGTACTTGATTGGAATGTTCACGGCTGACCCTGCAACGTTCGTGATCATAGGCGCGAGGAGATCGAGGAAATGCGCGAGTCGGCAAAGTACTTCACGTTCGACCACGCCGGCGACCTGTCGCAGCTGCGCGCTATGTGCATGAACGTCTACCAGGTCCCGCGATACCGCCGGCTGACACGTACGCATTGGCTCACCTCGTTTGCGCCATGTGTATCGGATCCTGAAACTGACGCATTTTTTGCATCTCTAGGTCGCGTCTTGGGTCTGCCGTCGAATTTCGTCATCGAGGACCGCACGGGTCGCCACGAAATGGGCATCCATTTGACCGTGCGCGGTGCGGGCACTGGGCCCGTGACACGGTTCTACCACCCCAAGGCCATTCCACCGACTCCCGCACCTCTGGTCCCTGGAGCACGCGCGCGGGCCACGGGGGGCCCATCAACACTGACGCGTGACTTCATCGCGTTCCCGGCCTCGGACGACGATGAGCCAAATCCCGATGCTCTCTACGTGATTGACAAGCTCGGCACCAACGACCCAGACGTCTCGTCCCGCATCTCGATTGACCTCGATCCGCACCTCGAAAAAGTCAAGGTGTTCAACGCGCATCTTGGCGCGCACCAGGACGACATTGACCAGTGGCTCGCGTTTGTCGCGTTCCAGGCCGATAATCCGGCCGTTCCGGCACTCGAACTCGCCGAGCGGCAATTGGCCATTCTTGACCGCGCGCTCGCCGAAAATGCCAACCATCCACGGCTGCTGCGCACCTATCTCCGCATCGGCGCCGAATCGGGCACTTGGACCAAGGACGACGTGGCCGCGCGGTACTGCGCCGCCGTGCGCGCTCATCCGACGAACCGCGCACTGGGGCTCGACTACCTCGCTGTTCGGCAGGCGCAGAATGGCGTTGATGCGGGTCTTGCTGCGGCCGCGCAGTGGATCTCAACCGTGCACGACCAGCTGCGGCAAGATAAGGACGCCCGGTTCCTGCTCGTGCACGTGTTTGCGCGCACAGTGCGGCTCCTACACGAGGCCGGGTTTACGGAACGTGCACGCGCGCTGGTCCAGGCGCAGCTCGAGATTACGCTCGCGCACCCGTACGGTGATAACGATGCGCCGGCGCCGACGCGGTGGGACTGCGTGCTCGACGACATGTGCGCGTTTTGGGACTCGGAAGTAGCGCGATTCGGGGATCCGGGCGCCAAAGGGTGGAGGGTGTGGACCAAGTCTGTGGACGCGGCATCGCGCCGGTATGGCCGCACCAGCTCCCAGGCGCTTGACGATCTTGTCGTGACCCGAGTGCCAACTCTTGTCGAGATTCAAGAGCAGGCGGCCGGGGCTGCGGCCGATTCGAATGGCGATGCGTTTGCGCACTGGTTCCACGCGGAGCAATTTAGCGCAAAGGCCGCCAAGAACGTGGTGCTGCGGTGCACGGACCCAGTCCTCGACCCCTTCGGCGTCGTCTTGTTTGACGATATTGCGCCGTACCTGGTCCGCGTCATGGCGCCGCCGTCCAACGGCACGAGGAACAACGGGCTGTTCTGCGACCAAGGCACGGTCGAGCTGCTGGTCATGATGTGTCTGCATTTGCTCGGAGCGCGGCTCGGCGGTATGCCGTTTTCTGACGGCGACACGGTGCTGCTTGAAGCCGCACTTCTTGACGAGCCCGACGCGGTCGACGCGTTTATTGGCGACGGTGTCCCAGTCCAGTCTGGCGTTCCGCTTGACCCAACGTTCCTCGTTGAACTCGAGCCTGCTGTTGCTCTCTCCTCGCTGGACTTGTGTTCCGACACGGCCGCTGACTCGACCTCAGAGACTGGCTTGATCCCCACGGGCGCTGGCGAATGGCTCATGTTCGCTCCCGTCTACCCCAACCACCTTCTTGCACCCGGCGTAGACGCAGCAGCTGTCGCTCACTTTGTCGAGCCGCTGGATCAGCTCATGCCCGGCCCAACGGGTCTTGTCCTGCGCGCGGCGCTTTCCACGTCTGGTTCGACGCGCAGTGATGATCCCGATAGCAGGTGGGCAACGGCGCTGCTCGCTGATGACTTTGCCGTGCTGCAGCCGGACATCGAGACGTGGCTCGAGCTTCCCGTCGACGACGCGCAGCGGCACCAACGACTCTTGCCACTCTTGTACGTCTCCGCGGAGCGCGCGTGGGTCGCTGGCAATGTCGATGCGTGCATAAGTTTGATTGCCAAGGCTGTGAGCACGGGCGCTGATTGTACCGGTTCGTATTGTTCGCTGGCATCGTCTCTTTCCTCAAAACCCTCAACTCACTTGTCGTCTGTAGACTTGAGCCGACCACCACCCGTCAAGATCCTTCAGGCGCGCTCGTGGCTCACCCGGCAACTGCCCACCATGTCGGGCGCCTTGACGTCGTCGGGGCCGTCCTGGATGGACCAGACCCTCGCCGTGACCCCGGCGCTCCTGATCGCGCTGCTCGACCTCGCGCAGCTCCCGACCGGCCGATCCACGGCCTCGTTCCTGAACCGATTCCCGGGCCTTGCCGCAAACCTCGCACCCGACACTCCCGCCCCCATCCTGACCGTGCAGCACGCGCTCCTCCATCACCGTGTGCGACTTCTTATGCTCCTCGCAAGCCGCGACCGCGTCCACGAACCGGCCACCGCGTACGCGGCCGCGACAGCAGTGCTCGAATTCGCCACGACGCACGCGCCGCGTCTACCCGCCGGGCACCACGACCGATCCGTGGCTCTGGACGACGGCTGCGCGCGCATCGCTTGCTGCCGGCACGTCGCGCGCGTTCCAGTCCTTTCTCACTCGTCTCGCGACAACGCACGGTACCGAGCACCCGGGAATTGCGGCGCGCGCGCACCTGACGGCCGCGTGGCTCGCCCTGCACCGGCGCAACGGCACGTACTCGGCCGACGCCGTGCGGAACGCGCTGGCCCGCGCGACCGCGGCCGCGCCGAGTAGTCCCACAGCGTGGACGCTCGCGGTGCGTGCGGAACACCGCGCCCTGGTACATGTGCTCGCGCAAGCCAAGCGCGACGACGTGCGGGTGCGCGCGGCGGATCGGTGGCGGCAAATGGCGCTGCGTGCGGTCCAGGCGACGCCGTGGGTCAAGGCGCATTATATGCATGTCGTGGAGGTGGCGACGGGCGCGCGGCCGGCGGGTGCGGCACGGGTCACGCTGCAGGAGCAGTGGACGGTTGTGGCGAGTATGACGGAGCGTGGGTTGCGTGTGAGGCATGCAGTGGTGTTTGGCGGGGAGGAGCGCGGGTTGGGATCCGAGCTTGCTCGCGCGCCGCCCCGCGATCATGGTGCGGAGGAGGAAGAGGGCGATGACCTCGACCGCGAGGTGGATGAGATTGTTGCGGCTTTGTTGGAGTGAACAGGTTGGCTTTCAAGTCGCGTGCAATAGAAGAAAAAAAATGGATTGATTGATTCGGTTCAGTCTTGATACACGGCCTTGACACAAAAGCACTCTTCGCTGTTCCCTTCCGGATCGTTGATAAAAATGAGCACGTCCACGCGAGTCGCCAAGTCCAGAGCCGCAAACGCGAGGTGCAGGTAAATCGCTGCACCCGGCGCCAACTCAAACACGTCCTCGCGCACCGACACCAGCGCGTGGTGGCTGCACGACACTTCGAAAACTTTGGTGGTTCCGTACGGGTTGGTAAACGAAATGCGCTATGCAAGAACGATGGTGAGTCTGGACCGCGCGATGAAATTGAGCCGAGAACAAACGATACCTTTGACGCTGGTTTGCCCAGTGGCAGCGTGAGCTGGAACGTCTTGGTGACGACGGGCGGGAGCGCACGACACTGCACGATCCAACCCCACAGGAGTTTTCGAGTCGCTGGGTCTGCGGATCGGGGTGATAAAGTTGTTAGCTTCAGCACATGGTGAGCATCCCGAAACGTAACGCTCACGCACCAACCAAGTGCACGACGACGCGCTGATCACCCACGTCCATCGGTCGGTACCGCACGGCGACTTCGGAGCACCCGCCCGCGGGCAGCGCCAAAATCCCGTCGGGCACAGTAAATTCATGTGAGCTCGAAAAGCACCGGACGTTGGCCACCGGGTCATTGCCACGGGCAATCAGGGCTGCGCGTGTCACTTGCCCGACATGGCCCGACAAGTCGATGCGCTGGTACCCGTGCAGCGACACCCGACAGACGTGACGCAGCTCGAGGCCATACGGGTCGGCAAATGCAAACAGGCACACGTCGCGCACGCCGACTTCACGCGCCGCGCGCACCTTGACGTGAATGTCGGACCCCTCCATGGAACAGTAGACGTCGTTGTCGAAGCACCGGATCGCCTTGACTTCGGGCGGGTGCAAGGCTAAACGGCAGAGCACAGAGGTGGAGCGTGAGTGAAGAAGCGGCAGAACAACCGCTATAGATGAGAAAAGCGCCGTACCAAAATGCTCCAAAGGAATACGATGTCGAAAGTACTCATTACCGGGCACAAAAAACGTGAGCGTCGAGTG
Source organism: Allomyces macrogynus ATCC 38327 (assembly GCA_000151295.1). Classification (NCBI taxonomy): domain Eukaryota; kingdom Fungi; phylum Blastocladiomycota; class Blastocladiomycetes; order Blastocladiales; family Blastocladiaceae; genus Allomyces; species Allomyces macrogynus. The sequence goes on from GG745330.1 coordinate 62,989, forward strand.
GACTGGGGGCGGGTGGACCTGGAATGACGCCTCAAGCCGCGCAATGGCCTTACCCGAATGGACGTCGTGGACGCCAATCGAGGTGGTGATTTCGGTCCCGCGGTTGACGGCCGTGAAGAGCATCGGGATCACCTTGGACTCGAGCGGGGCCAGGAGCAGCTCGCACTGGTTTCCCTGGCGGTGCACGACGGCGCTCTCGTCGTTGTAACCAAACACGCGCAGCTCGTCTTGCTCGGAGAGGATCCTGTCAGTGGTCAAAACTGGCTGGTCAGCATTCGTTTTCACGCATACACTGAGCAGATGGATCGAGAGATGCGCACCTAATGTTCGAGTCGCCCAGCACAATCTTGTAAAGCGCCTGGGCATTGCGCGGGTTTGAGACGTGGAACTCGAAGAAATGGCTGCACCCAAACATGACGTGACCGCGGTAGTGGGTCGTCATGACGTGGTGGAGCACTTTAGCAATCTCCGAGTGCTTTTTCCTGGACAGCAGCGCACGTCAGGGTTAGTTTGCTACTACGAACTACTTGCCAGATTGAGTCAGAACGTACTGGTCACGAGCGGCCCGCACCTCACCCAACAGCGTCGCGTACTGCACGCGCTTCTCAGCGAGCGAGAGCTGCTGCGGGACCGACAATGGCTGGTGCCGCGCCGCATGCAGTGCCACCCTTTTCCGGCCCTTGAGCACCTCGCGAAAATCGCCGACGCGATGCGTCGCATACCGCGCGCTGTAAATGTCGGCCCACGATGTCCACGATGGCTCGTCAGGCGCATAGCCTTGGTTGGTCAGCGTCACGAACAAGTGCCCGAGATGCGCAGCCTGCTCGGTCGGCGCAAAGATCGGTGCCGGAACCAATCCACCGGCCCGCGACCGTCCTTGTCGCAATAGCCCGACGAGCGGGACCTTGGCAATACCGAGCAGCATGAGCGAGCGTGCGCACCAGACTTCCACCTCGAGTTGTTCCTGCGCGAGGTACTGCACAAACACGGGCGGCGCTGGCGTGCGGCTCGACATGCGATACCGCGCGACCGAGAGAAACGGCACGTCACTTTCGAGCGGCACGTCAAACTTTTCGAGATACCCGTCGTTGGCGGTCGGGCTGTTTGCCGCGTACAAGACGGCAGGCCACGGGTTGGTGTCGCCGTCGCGCGAGCGCATGTGCAGCGTGGGCGACTGCCGCTTGTCAAAGTTGAAGAACGAGAGCGCAACCTGCACTTCGGTGGGTGGTGGATCGGCCTTGGAGATCCACGAGAGCGCCATGATCAAGATCGACACGCGGTTGACGACGAGCGGGTCGGCGACTTCCTTGTCCATGATCGGGTCGGCGGCCAACAGAATTTCGTGCATGACATGGTCGGGCGGGTACCGCGCAATCAGCAGACGGGCCATTTGCTGCCGCGTCAACCCCTCGACGCGCGGGCCCTCTTCCTGCGGGACGAGCGACACGCTCGAGTCGACGCGGTCGAGGGCAAATTCGGACGCGGATGCGGCGGCTGGTTTTGCCGGCTGGTCCGGCATCTCCTGTTCCACGGGCTCGCCTGGTGGTTCTTCTTCGCCAGCGAGCGGTTGATCCGGCTGCTGTTCTACGGGTTCGGGCAGCTGGCCGGTTCTGGAAAAGTGTCCGCTTCTCGAGGCAGACGCAGCAAGATCGGGCTCGGAATTGGGCGCAGAATCAAGGGCCATGCGCTGGACGACGGGAGCGGCTTTTGCCTTGACGGGACTCGGTGGAACTGAAAGGCGTGCATGTCAGAATCGTCTTGAAACCGACTAAAATGACGAAAGGCAATGGATACGGACAGTCGGACACGTCAATCGTCAGGTGCAGCGGCAGTCGTAGCGCCGGGTCGCTGTAAAACTTCTTGCCGGGCAAAAACGGTCGTGCGCGCAGTGCGAGCTCAAAGTGGTCCGAGTACTTTGGAAAACGCCGTGCCGCGACCGCGTCCCACGCGGCCGTGATCCAGTTTCCGTCAATCAAGTACTCGAGCCAGAGCACCAGGTGCGTGTCGTCGTTGATGGACACCTCGAGAAACTCGAGGTCATCATACTGGAGCCAATGCGCGCCCTCCTGCTGCGGGTACCCGCGCACAACCTTGGACACGAACATGAACGTGTTGTGGAATGCGGCGCTCAGCCGCCGCTCCTCGATCGATGCCGACTCGGGTCCCGGCACGCCAAGCCGCGCGAGGACCGCCGCGTCGAGCTTTTGCAGGCCAGTTGTCGAATTGATACGGATCGCGCCGAGAACAACGTGCTCGAGCCGATCGAGCGAGTGGGTCCAGGTCGGGGTGAACACATTGACAGGAAGCGAGCGCGAGTAGGGCGGGTTGGCATCCAGATCGCTCAGCACGCGCAGCGACAGGGCCGAGCCGGTCACGTAGTTGAGCGAGGCAGTTGAGAAATCAATGGGCGTCTTGAGCAAGAACGCGCTGCGGAGCGAGCCGCGAATCAGCGGCAGGTTGTGGTCTTCGGGCACATGGAAGACGGGGATTGGGCACCAGGCGAGCGAGATGCTTTGGCCGCTACCTGTGGACGCGATGCCTTATTATGAGCACTAGGAGGTTCAAGGGAACCCATGGGGTTGTCGCGCACCTTGTAAGAAAAACTCGGCCAAGATGGCGACGTGCTTGATGTACGGCGAGACAAGACTGAAGATTGGCTACAACGTCACCGACCACACAATTCGAGCCGTCAGCTACGAATTCTCTGCCATAATCGAGATGACTTGGTGTCGTAGCGCGAACCTTTTCGTACAGCTCAAGCGAGACCAGCGGCGCACTTCGCTGAACCAGCGGCACGTCGCGCGAGATCAACTAGGCCCGGCAATAATTCGCATCAGTGGAGAACGCTCAGACAGAGTAAAGGGCCCTGAAAATCACAATTTCACCTGCTGGATGACGCCCGGGTTGTCGTGCTGACTCTCATCGTAGACAATGGCCAGCATGTCCGAGTAGGACGCGCCAAATGGGCGGGCAGCAACCCCGTCGAACCAAGACAACGTAACGCCGACTGCAGCAACGCCGTGAAGACTTGGAATACCGGGCAAAGGCACGACCGACTCGTTTGGCCCACCACGACGACGGCGACCACCCGCGTTCTCGCCCCTTGCTCCTTGGCGCCTCGGGTCGGCCTCGTCGTCGGCCCACCCCTCGTCAGCCGTGTCAGACTCGGTCTCGGTGACGGTTTCGGCGCCGTTGGCATACTCGGTAACGGATTGCCAGACGGCGTCGGAGATGGGCAGCGCGCGAACAGATGTAAGCGTGAGCTGAATCGATGCATTGGGGGCGCCGGCGGCCGCCTCTTCGCTCACAAATGGAAGTGGGCTGTTTGCGAGCACTTGGTCAATGAAGTCGGCCATCGTGCAGTTACGATTAGGGGGTGTACGTTGACGACTAAGTCGTTTCATGGCGCTTGGAGTCGCAAAGATGGGACGATGTTGTGCTGATCGCGTGCGGTGGACGCGGTGGAGATGCACATGCGGTTGAGGGGATTGGCAGTCCTCCGAGTCATTGTCGGAGCGCGCTTGCTTGATCAGGCCCACATGTCTGTGCAAGCTGTACAAGCACCGTGCACCAAACACTGGTTGCGGCACTCACAAAACACGGTCGACGTTTCCAGCGGCCAAGACCCGTCGTCACCCACAACTCTTCTCTTCAATCAAACCCGTTGCTGCTGTTTAAATGACGCTTTCTCGGCCCGCCACGATGCCTCGTCAGGCCCAAGATACTGACACCGACTGCTCTCATCTGAGCTGCACCAATGCGGGTGCTCATCAATGTGGCGCTGCTGCTGCCGCTGCCACGGATCCCGATGTTCAGGCCGCTGAAGATTAAAGATTTGGACGAGCTTGTCTCTGGTGTTACCGCTTCTACAACGCTCGCTCAAGTGATGTTACGATCAGCAGCTTGCACTTTGAGTTGCTACCAATGGTTGTGAAGACACGCATTGCAGAGCGCTCATTTGATGCCATCAAGCCTTGTGGTTCTGAGGACCTGGTTTCGCTCGTGTACACGTCACTGTCATGGTTCACTCCTGCTCTCGAAGCTGCTTTGTGCCCCATGCTGAACCCTACATTGCCTCTGAGCTGCTGGTGGTCAAGGATGTGCACCTGTATCGTGACAGCCATGCCTGTTCCGTACAAGGCGTTGCACAGCACCATCCATGTGCTGTGGCACGAAGTGAGAGGGCTTCTCACGTTTTTGGCCATGGCCCTGCCTCCATTTCTCACTTCCCTCCACCTGTACCCGGGCCACAAGGATATTAGTGGTGAGTGGGCTGACTTGGTTGCCAAAAGCCCCTGTCTCTGCAAGATCTCCACGTGTACATTCTGGCTGTTGTGCCAAACTTCCACCAGGAAGTGCTCTTTCCTGTGCTGAACCGACTTTTGCATCTCACGACGCTTCATGTCAAAGCGCATGGGATCACTGATCCTGTGTGCTGCAAGAGCCAGTGACTGGTGCCCTTTATTATTAGCAGCCTTGGCGCTGTGCATCCATCCCTGCTTGCTGGTGGTGAAAATGGAGCCTCGCCCAACTGTGCCACTCCAAAAGCTGTGTTCTAGCACTCATCATGCTTTCATGGAATATCGCGCCCATCATCATTGTGTCACTCCTCAATTTGCTGGATGCGCCTCGGCTGGCTGTCTGGTCCTAACCATGTTTCAAACGGACATTTTCGGGATGGAAAAAACCGAGTGGGGCTACATGGAGGTGATTATGCTCATGCGGCAGGCCCTGCCCAAATTCCAGTGTCTTCACTCTTTGGAGCTTCATGCTGCAGACTATGTTATTTGCCGCCGCCGTTGAGCTTGGACATAGTGCATGTTTGCTCCACGACCATGATTGCAGGAATCACGTCAATTGTGCCGCAACTCTCCACCCTGATACTCGACTTGCTGGTGAGCCTGTTCTGTTGGCTGGGGATTGCCATCACATTGGACCTTCCCATTCCCCCCACTCTTGATGTCGTTTCCGTCCGAAAACGACGCCCTCTCTCTGTTATTGACAGCGGCATCCTACTGTCCATTCGCAAGTTGTGGCTCGCTGGTCATCTGACATGCAGTGCTGGATCGGCTTGCCTCAATGCAGCTCCTGTGGCTCAAGTCTCTCCACCTAGCTGATATTGATACATCAGACCCGCTGGTGATACTTGGCGCTCTTCATCGTCTGATTCATTCCGGTGTCACAGAGCTCTCCCTGAGGCATGTAAACTTGGCCGACCCATTCAGCATGTCCCAAATGCTGCAAGTTGGCCATGTGGGGCCTGACTTCTTCCACACCGTGATTTGGGACGGTGCCGCGCTCGCTGAAGTCTTGCGTCACGTGCCGCATCCACGCATCTTAGAACTGTCGCCTTTCCGCACGACCAACGCGGCGGCGGCAGACTTGATTGGCGTGTTGCCAACAGCGACGCTCACGGCGCTCGATTGGTCTAATCCATGCGACAATTTGGACTTGGTCGCACGGAGCATGCTTTTGCGCGACTGGCCCGTGCTCAAAGACGTTCAGATTGGTGGGTCCCACAACTTTCCGTCAATGGAGTTGCGGCAGGCCATGAACGCGCGCGGATGGCGCGATTATTGCCCCATGCATTTCGAGAGATGATTTCGGGCGTGGCTGCGTGTGGGTTGGTGCACCGCGACCTCATTCGAGTCGCGGTGGAGAAGGAAGCGAACGCGAGGGAGAATCATATGTTGGTTGGAATCAATTGGTGATTGTGGAGGCAGTCAGTCGTCAATCGCTGCGAATGGGTTGAGAACAAATGCATGGAACCTGTAAACGTCGTTGGCTCATGGCTCAAGATAAAAGCATGAACTTGGAAACATCAGTATGCCTTGGAGCTGACCAAACTTTGTATTTACCGCTTAAGAAGGAGCCCGTTTATAACAAATCAGCCCGGAGACAAAAACCATTGATTTGTTTATTGTCAGCCATGGACAGGCAGAAGCAAGGCACGTGCCTCGAACTTGGCGATGCGCCCGTGCTCCAAGAGCTGCTGCCGAATCAGCGCGATCCGCTCGCGGTCCAGGTAAATGAACCGGCCTAGTTGAGTGCGGTGATGCTACTTGAGACGACGCGGCAACCGAAACGACGACAAGACAGGCAAAATGGCCCATACCTTGGTCGTCAAACTGGCCGATCCACTTCTCTTCCTCGAGATTGTCCTCGACAAACACCTGCAGCTCGTCGAGCCGCACGTCGAGCTCCTTGGCGGCCACTTCGAGATCAACAACGCACCGGTCCTGTTAACCAGACACATCAGTCAACTACGGTTGTCGTCACAAACAGGTGCGAGAACGCGTCGTCAGATGAGCGCACTTTGAAGTACTGCTCGGCCACATCCTCAATGTCGTAGACGCTCTGCTTCTGAGCCTCTTCGAGCTCCTTCCAGGCAAGCTCGCGCTCGCGCCGCTTTTGCTCGGCCAACAGCTCCTTGGCTCGGCGTGCCTCCTGTGAATGCAGCAAAGGTGAAGTAAGTCGCGCGAACTCGGACTCAAGGCAGTGAGCTAACAAATCAAACCGTACCTCTTCCTGTTGCAGCTCTTCTTGCTCGGCCGCGCGGCGCGCGCGGTCCTCGGCCTGCGCAACACGACGCTTCTCGCGCTCCTCGAAGTACGCGACCTCCCACTACACGCGCAAGCCATATGAGTAACTTCGTGCGATTGACAAAAGCTGGAACAAAAGTCAGACGTACCTCGCGGTGTCGCCGCATATTTTCACGCATCTCGTTACTGCGCGCCTTCTTCTTGCCCAGACGCCGAGGTTGGTGGAGCACACCGTTGCCTAGCCGCGAAGTACATGTGAGCTCCGAGTTGGATGCAGCAGTGCATGCCACGACAATAGCAACTGACTTGCTTCCTGCGCCTCGAGTCGCGCGAGTTGTTCAGCACGCGCCGCCTCCAATCGCGCCTGCGCGCTCGACCCAGCAACGGGAGGGGGTTCAGGAGGGTTTTCCGGAGCGTGTTCGGGTTCGCCGGGATGCGCCATTACGGGCGCGACCGGCTCCGGCTCTAATATGGTCGCTTCGGGAACACGGTCGAGATGATGGCGCGCAGAAACAGCAGCAGGTTCGGCGTTCGCCTGCGGGGAAGGCTCAGCAGCGGAACTCTCAACATTCTCCACCGGTTCTTGTTCAATCTGCGGTGCAGTTGCGGCCGTGAGAAGCGAGTTGGCAGGTTGAGGGGCAGCGGGTTGTGGGTTGGCGGGCTGTGCGAACGCGAGCAGCGCGTCGGCGAGTGGCGGAACGACAGTGCGCGGAGAAATCTTCTGCAAGTCTTCAGATTGCGGGGCGATTCGCTGAGGAACAGCGGGTCCGTCGGCTAGGGGGACGTCGAGCGGCTGGACCGACGTTGATTCCGAGTGGATCTCGCGCTGAACCAAGATAGGGGCCGAATCCACCGGGTCACGGTGCAGAGTCTCCGGCGCTGTCGACACGGGAACGGCAGGTAAAGGAATGGTCGTGGTCGGTTTGGGGGTTGCGAGCGAGTAAACGAGCCAAGTCGCCAGGCCCACAAACGGCGTGAACAGAATGGCCCAATCGATCCATTCCAGGTCGTCAAAGTCGAAATCGAAATCCATGGTCGACAGATTGCAGGGGCTCGTGGGGTCGGTCGTTGGCGAGAGATGGAATAGTCTGGCAGTGCAGCTCAATCTTACATCGGAGACCAAGACCAGAAAGGACAGGCCATCGTCGGGGTCACGCTCCAGTGACTTGGAAAATGACCAGGATGCATTTGAGTGCAAAGTGTTGGTGCTCTGAAAGTCGTTTATTACATTTCATTTCAGTCCTAGTCCTGGCACACTGAGCTGCTCCGCATCTTGGCCACAGATAATTCGAGACATTCTGCAGCCGCAACACGACGATCAAGAAGGCAATTGACGACCACGGCCGCTCCGCGTTATCGATCAAGTGCAGCCGAGACCGTGCCAACCAAAAAACTTATCGAGCTTGCCGTGCCGTGCAGGCCAGCACGGATCATTGCGGCCGCTGATACTCGCGACCGTGCGAAGACTTGCGAGCACCGATCTTGCCGAATTTATTTATGACGATACTGGCGACTTCATCAGATGTTGCCAGCTCCAGCCGCCGTTTCTCCACAAGTCATGTCCGACTTTCGAGCGCGGTACTTGTCGCGTCGGCGAGGTGCAAACAAATTGCTGCACGATGCTGACGGCAATGTCATGTCGTCGACAGGGTCGCGCTCTTCGAGCACCTCCTCGACCCAAAATCGCACTCCGTGCTCGACTTTGAGCGCATCCGACGACTATGCTACCACGGCATTCCTGAATCGGGCAATATCCGGCAACTATCATGGAAGGTTCGTATCTCTGTCGTCTTTCGCCAGGCCAGAATGATAGACGGCTGTTGCAGTCGTGGTCGCTCATCGTTTGACGCCAGGACCAAGCTGCTGCTCAATTTCATTCCTAGCGACACGTCCTCGTGGAAATCTATTGTCGCGACCAAGCGCTCCATTTACCACGGCTTTGTGCGCGACTTCTGCGACGTCCGGCCGACCGTCGAATACGATACCGCGTCCGCCGAGGACCCACTCGCCAACAGTGTGTGTACGCGCTCAATTTGTGCCGTGAATTGCCGTGAAAATGATGTGCATTGACGAATTTGGCACTGTCCACCCTGAAATGTAGGACCCGCTATCGTCACCGTCGAGCAGCGATTCCATGTCGCCGGGTGCGCGCGTGACGGACTTTGACCCGGCGCTCCTCGACGCAATTGACAAGGACGTGCGACGCACGCTGCCTTCGCTGTGCGTGGGCCGCTCGTAGCGCCGACCTTGATGTCTCCACGAACTGACCATGCTTCTCCACCTCCCCGCCAGGTCCTTTTTTCATAGCCAAGTCTTGGAGGCGCCCAATACCGGGCTGCCGCCACGACGGCTATTCTTGCGGTGCACTAGCTCCTATGATCAAAACTTCCACGCCGTCGAACGACTGCTCTACATTTTCGCCAAGCTCAACCCGGGCATCCAGTACGTGCAGGGCATGTCGTTTGTCGTCTTCCCCGTTTTTTACCTTCTCGCCAACGACAACGACCTCGACGGGAAGCGTACGTCGCTCGTTCGCCATCTGTGCAAGAACCCAACGGTGCTCAACTGATCCAAGTGCATGACCAACCTAGTCAACGCCGAGGCCGACGCCTTTTTCCTCTTCCACGAAATCCTATCGGAGTACCGTGACCTCTTCATCGAGTCCATGGACACTGACGCGACCGGAATCAACTCGGCGCTCGCCTCGTTGCGCGACCGCGTCACGCACCTCGACCCGGACCTTGCGCACGACATGGAAAGCAAGGGCATCACCCCGGCCTTTTTCGCGTTCCGGTGGCTCACGTGCCTGTGCGCGCAGGAATTCGACCTCCCCGACCTCCTCCGTTTATGGGACTCGGTCTTTGCCGACCGGCAGGCCGCACGCAACCGCGGCGCCAACGAAGCCGAAACCGCGTGCCCGGACCCGGTCGCTGACGCACTTGTCGCGGCCACGTCCGGAAATCTCGCGCGGGACTTGAACGAGGATATCGTGCACGTTGACCGCCGCGGTTTGTTCGTTACAGACTTTCTCGCGGGACTCTTGACGGCGCGCCGCGTCGCGCTGCTGGCAATGCCGTTTGACGAGGCGTTGCAGCTCCTGCAGCGGCGGCACTCGGACGTGTTTGATGCGGCATTGCGCGCGGCGTACCGGTTCGCCGCGGTCGGGGACAACGTGCCTGTATCACCGCCACCACATCACGCGCACGGGGTCGTGGCCGCGTACTCTGGCGCGGCGATCGAGGCCGCGGTTGCCGGGTGGACGGCCGTCTGGAAACGGGTCGGGAGTGTGGCGACGAGCGCGGCCGGGTCCGAAGTTGACGGCGACGAGCACGGCGGCGAAAACGACCACGTGCGCGACTCGACGATGCGCGCGCCGCCGCCGTTGCGCGGGCACACGCGATCGCAAAGCGAGTCGCCGCCCGTTGCCACCGTGCCGCCAACACCGACGACGACGGCGCGTGGGCATGGACGGCACTCGAGTCTTGGATCGATGAGCGGGATGATGTGGAACCGGCTCAAGAACGTGCGGTCGTCGATCACGACGATTCCGGCGTCGCCGACGCTCGATGCGGTCGCGGGGCCTGCCGGTGCGGGTGGGGGCGTGTCGTTGCCAGCGCCTGAGGTGTAGGAGGAAGATGGATGGAGAGCGCGTGGTGGGGAGAGCGCTGAGGATATAATTCGAAATAGGCAATTGACAATATCATGCTGGTTGTTTCACTCGGTTCGCCTGCGCTTGCGATCGCGCAGGTCGGCAAAGAACGAATCAATGTCGTCTTTGGTCACGACGCGGCCCTGCTCGGCAAACGTGCGCAGGTAGTCTTTGAGGTTGGAACTGAGCGACGAGGGATAAGGGGTGTTAGTGGATGGTTTCGGCCGAGGAGCAGGTGAGCGCGAGCATCTCGTACCTCAACGTGGCCATGGCGAGCACGCCCTCGTTGGCCTTGACGCGGTCCACCGACGCGAGCATCTCCATGCCCGACTCGTAGAGCGGCTTGGCCGCGTCCTCGTCCTCCTCTGGCCGGTGCACCTCCTCCTCGGCGAGGAGGTACGGCATTTTCTTGCTCTTCGCAAACTCGGTGCACTGTACGCATGCGAATGGTCAGCCATCCATTCACGGAGCACGAAGCTTACGCAAAGACGCACCTCGGTGCACTGGCACATGTGCTTCCTCCACTCGTCGGGCAAGTAGAGCGGCTGCGGCAGATCACCCGTCGACCTTTCGGCTGGATTGCCGTGACCGCTCAAGCAAACCAGAGCCGTTGCGGTTCCTGCAGTTGTCGCAGCAACCGCAGTCGTATCGGCGGCCGCGGAGCTGGCTGGCGTCGTGTCTGTGGTCACGACGTCGATGGCAGCGTTGCGCACCTCGTCGAGCGGTTCGAGCCGCGCAAGGAACGCGTGGTCGCGCACGCATCCTTGGCAAATCAAGTCAGAAAAGGCGTCGGCATCGGGCATCTGGAGAGACGGAGGTTAACAGTGCTCGAGAACACTCACAGGGGCCGGAGCGCCCAGAACATACGTTGGACAGGCAATGATCGTGGAACCTACGCACGACCACCAGCATATTCGCATTCAGTTCACGCCACACTACAAGAACCTTCTCCACCCAAAGCAAACATACCAATCCTGGCACACCAAACACTGATACATGACCCCTTGCTCCTGGTCCGGGTCGTACTCGGTATCGCACGAGCAGTACCGCCGCTCGAAGTTGTGGTTGTAGCGGTTCTCTTCATTGGCGTGCCCAATCTGCTTGGGCTGCAACGTGCACTTGCGCGGCAACCGCGCCGTCCCGCAATCGCAGCGAAAATCGCGCTTGACAAAGAGCTCGGCAATCTCGTGGCTCCCGTGGCACTGCAAACCATTGACTGCCGTCAGTATCGACGGCGTCCCTACGCGTTTACGGCCTCGTCGCCTCGTAAAACACACCATAATATGGCACGAATAGCACATCCCAGCCGGTTCGGTGCCGGGCGGCGTGCACGTCAGGCACGCGTAGACTTGCTGGCTGATGTAGCCCTTGTCAAACCAGCAGCAGTCGGTCTTTCCCGAAAACACCTTGGCCGCCTCGCGTTCTTGTTCGAGCTCGCGCTCAAGCACGTCGACAGCCGTGACCGTGTCGTCGTTGGTGGTCGTGGGATCCATAATCTCTCGAATTGCTGGTCGGATTGGGCGCGGCGAGTTGAATGCGGCAAGTCGCTTGCGCTTGGAGACTTGAATCTGTCGTGAAGCCCGAAATGATCGCAGATCACCAGCCGACTCCGCGCGTGTTCTTTGCGGTTGACGAGAATCGAGAGCTGCTGCTGTGACTCGACAGTGTCCAGTTCGCTGGTCCTCATCACTCCAGCACCCTCCAGCACCGGGAACCAAAATGATTGCAAGGGATTGCGAGTCGCCATCCAGGCACGTTAGAGCATGATGGCCGTCTGGCGAAAAATCAGTCTCCGCGGCCCCGCGGTTGTCCACCAGTTTACATCGACGAAAGCGTGCGCTGCTGGGTTCAAAAAGAGATCATACAGAAGGTATATTTTGCAGTTTGAAACGGTGCACCGAAAAGGCAGAATCTCTACGCAATGGCCGGCAAGCACGACGGCAACGGGTGGTAGCGGCGGTGGACAAGGATGGTTTCTTCGAGGCCGAAATAGAGCGAGAGCCCACCAAACAGATGCCATCTATGATGCAAGCGCGTCAGTCTCTGCCAGTTTCTCTCCCAGAACAAAGCTCACAGGCGTACAGTGGGTGCAACGGAGCAACCTTCTTCCGGTCGAGCAAAAAGCACGCAATCCCGGCCAACCCAAACGCGAGGGCCAGGTACTCGTCGAGGTCGAGGCTTGCCGCAAAATTGAGCGGGAACACGGTTCCCATGAGCAGCAGCGCTGGCTTGGCCGTGGCCTCCCACGTCCACAGAAACGCACCGGCCGTCGCTGCCGTGACCACACCTGCGGCCCACACTGGATCAATGTGCGGGACGTGGTGGTGCAGTGCAGCGAGCCATCGTCCAGCAGTCGCGACGGTGGACGGCAAGGAAGACGCGGTTCGTGAAGGCGCCGCGGCAAGCAGGGTCGTGGATCCAGCCGACGCGTGGACAGACACGGGCGTCGCAGCTGGAATTGGGGCCAGCCATGTCGTGACGGGCCCGAGCACGACGCGTTCGATCCATTGCTGCACGGATTCGACGACTTCGGTGCCAGTTGTTGGTGGCGGGGCGAGAGCTGCGGACCCGTGCGCGTGCTTGGCGCCAGCCCACACGAGCGCCATCGTGTGCACGTAGAATGCTGTCACGGCAACGCAGGCGTCGCACGTCGAGAGCACGCGCACGAGCGTGGCGTGGTAGAGGGTCGAGGCAATCGCGGCGAGTACCGACAGGGCAATCGCGAGTTCGGTCATGACCGGAAACCGCGCCCAATGCGGTGCGACCGCATGGTCGGCCGGCGGATGCGTGCTTGCGGTCGCGGGCCACTCGCACTCGACGGGATCGTAGCGGTGCGTGTAATAGAGAAGCAGAGGCAGTGCAAAGAAGAGCGACGTGATCGTGCAGTAGAATTCGGCGACGAGCGGGTGCGTCGCGTACTTGACCTCGAGCGTCGTAACGGTTGCCGGCGCGAGCAGGCGCTCACGGAGCGACTTGGGCGTAGCGTTGGGCGTCGCGGTTGTCCTTGCTTTCGCAACGTCCGGATCTTTACATGTTGGACTGGATGTGGACGAAGCCGAGCTGCCAGGCGGGCAGGGACACGCTGACAGCTTGGGCATGTTGAACGGCGCGGTGAGCAATCTTGGCACTGTGCTTGCTTGGGTGGACTGCGCTGGTTACGGGCTGCCGTGGTCGGCGATAAAGACTTGGACAGTTGAGACGACGGGATTTCCCAGACGGCAAGGTCCCAGGGACGGGAGAGTGTGGGTGGAGGGCGAGAAAGCAGGGCATTGGGGGGTTGATGGTCGCCGTGGCGCGAGATGAGAATGGCGACGATCGAAAGTGGGCGGAAATGCTCGAATGGGGGCGAAAGGGAGCGAAAGCGGACCGTAAAGACTGCGAACCGAACCACTTCCACCACGCGGCACGCCTGCGCCAAACTTGATAGATGATCCTCTCCTGATCCCCGGCCGCACCTCACAAGTTCGGAAATTCGACCACCGACATGGCCGCGCCGTACTCGCTCCACGTCGGAGCGCACTCGCTGCAAATTGCTGAGCTCACCGACACTCACCACCACGGCACCACCGTCTGGCCCGCGGGTGAAACACTCTGCTTCTACTTTCGCGACCTTGCCGCCAAATCCATCAATGGCCTCGCCGGCAAGCGTGTCCTCGAGCTCGGATCGGGCACCGGCATCCTCGCAATCTACTTGGCGCTCCTCGGCGCCGCCGTGGTCGCCACCGACCAGGACGTGCCGGTCATTCTCGACAATTTGCGCGCCAATGTCGATCGCAACCGCCCAAGTGCTCTGACGGGCACAGGAGCAACAAGTTACGATATTATCATTGCTGCGCACAACTGGGGAACGACACCGGGCCCGGCCCTCGACCGGCTCGCACGCTTACCGGCCTCGTCGTGGGCATCTGGCATCGACAACGATTTGTCGACGGCAGGCTTGCAGTCGATGCCGTGGGACTATATCATTGCCGCCGACTGTATTTATACCCTGGAACCGCTACCGCTCCTGCTGCAGAGCATCGACTGCCTGGTCGGATCGGGACCCTCCAAGACGGTCGTCCTGGTGGCCATGGAGCGCCGCGACCCGCTCGTGTCGGACCAGTTTGTGGGGCAGAGTAAAGCGCTTGATTTTGTCGTGGCCAAGGTGCCGCGGTCCAAGCTCAACAAGGATGTAGCGCACGAGTCGATGGAGGTGTACAAACTGACTCGTCGCGCTGGCAAGCGTGCCACCGCGACAATCTGAATCTCTGATGCTCGCAAAATATACATTGGCCGGGCGTGAAGAAGACAGTTGGGTTGGCAAGAGACGATTTCTATGTACAATCAGAGGGAATCCAGCACGCCCACAAGCGACTCTTGCTCATTCGAAATCCGGGTCGTCGGCCGGGTTGTGAGCCACGACAAACTTGCCCTTGCGCTTGCCCATCCACGTCTCATGGACAATGCGCTTTGTCCTGTTCTTCAAGTAGATTGGCGTCGGGTTGTGCTGCTCGGCCAGAGCAGCCAGCACCTTGGCGCGTGCTTCTTGCTCCTTGGCCTTGTAGGCGTGCATCTTGGATTTCTTGGTCAACCTGCGCGACTCGAGCAGCGACTGCATGCGGTAGTAGGCCAGGTTCTTGTCAGCGCGCGCCTCGGCGTCGCGTTGTGCGTCCTCGTCAAACGTTTCTAGGTGGAGAGATGCAGCGCATTAGCATCGGTGCATCGTGCGCCGTGATTGCTGGCCATTAAGCCGAATGGACTTACCCAAAACGCCCTCCTCGGACACGGGCAGCACGGCGCCCGACCGCGAAACGAGCGGCACCAACTTGGCGCCGCCCGTGAGCCCTTGGTCGGCGCGGTCCTTGCGGTGGTTTTTCTTGATGCGGTCCTTGACCTTGCCAATGCCCTTTTTCGCGACGGGGATCTTGAACGAGGGCGCAGCAATGGATGCTGTAGCGGCCGACCCGTTCGCTTTGGCGGGCTTGAGCTGCGCAGCGAGTTGCTGCTTGAGGAGTTTTTCGGACATGACTGGTGTCGCGCGCTCGGGGTGGATGCAGTGCAGGTGGTGGCTGCCTTGGTTGGTGCTGATGCTGTTCTTGAGCTTGTCGCTGCTGTGCGTCTCGTGCTCGCGCGCAACGACGACAGCCGCGCGATTGCATGGTGGCACGGCGCGGTCAGTGCGCGAAGGTCATGCCGACGCACGTGGGGTGTTGCTGGGAGCGTCGCCGCCCAAGTCACCGTGATGTCAAGCGTTCCACCGCGGCGAAAGCGATCAACTTCCGTTTCACATGGCCCGGTTTCGCCCCCAGTCCGTCTGGCCGGCACGACACACGCCCGCGACGCGTTTGCAAATTTTTTCACCACCTCGTGGTCGTCGCTGCCGGGGTCGCCGCTCAACGCCGACGCGCCGGCTTCCCGCTAACGACCCCCGCAATCCAGCACAGCAGCAGCCGACTTCTCCACCACCAGCGCTGCAGCGACCGGCAACGACGCTCCGACGACCCGCCAGCAGCTGCACGCCGACGCGCCCGTGGATCACGCGCGCCCGACCATCCCTGCCGCCATGCCCGGCCGTCCGCACCAGGGCGCTGCCCTGCAGTCGGTGCTCATGGCTGCGTCGCGGTTCCCCGTCAAGCGCACTATTGCCGTCGCCGTCCTGCTCGCCGTGTTCGCACAGGCGCGCCGTATTCTCGCGGCACGGCACGCTGCCAAGGCAAATCCGGCCGCTGCTGCTGCGTCGACCGCTGCTGCTGCTCCGACAGCGCGCGCGGGTAAGCGCAAGCAAGACGTACGAAAAAAAATCCAGAGCTCTGATCACGTTCCGTGACGGTGGAGACTGATCGCCTGGCGTGCGGCTGTCTAGGTCGATGCCGTGTTCTTGCGTCGGCTGCGCCGGCTGCTCAAGATTTGCATTCCGTCGCTGCACTGCAAGGAGGCCGTGCTCGTCGTGCTCCACTCGACGTTCCTCGTGTTGCGCACGATCCTGTCGGTCTATGTCGCGGCGCTCGACGGCCACATTGTCTCTGCGCTCGTGCAGGGCAAGGCCAAGGCGTTCCTCAAGGGCCTGCTCATGTGGATGGCCGTGGCCGTGCCCGCGACCTACACCAATTCGATGGTACGCTTGTCTCGTTCTTGGCGTGGTGGACCACGCGTTGTGCGTCGTGTTCTTGCGACTGACCAAGCACCCGCAATGCCACCAGCTCGCCTTCCTGCAATCCAAGATGGCGCTGGCCTTCCGCACGCGGCTCACCGACTACGTGACGGAAAAGTACCTGTCGAGCGCGACTTTCTACCGGCTGACCAACCTCGATGACCGCATCGCGAGCCCGGCGCAACTCATCACCGTCGACATCCCCAAATTCTGCACGTCCTTGACGGAACTCTACTCGAACCTGGCCAAACCGATCCTCGACGTTGTGCTCTACAACATCCAGCTCGCACAATCGGTTGGCGGCAACGTGCTACTCGCTGGCAGTTTTGTCATCCACGTCTCGGCGCAACTCTTGCGACTCGTGACCCCCGCATTCGGGAAAATGGTTGCCGAGGAGGGGCGGCTCGAGGGCGACTTGCGGTTCCGACACTCGCGGCTGCTCGAAAACGCCGAGGAAATCGCGTTTTACGGCGGCGAGGACCGCGAGCGGCACATTCTCGAGTCGTCCTACCTGGCCTTGATTCGCCACGTCAACTCGATTTTCCGGACCCGCGTCTGGTTCAATATGGTTGAGGACTGGGTCATCAAGTACTTTTGGGGCGCGACGGGGCTCATTATCTGCTCGGGCCCCGTGTTCTTGCCGCGCACGCAGCCGCCCAAGCGCCGCCTGTCGGACCGGATCGCGGGCGAGACTCTGGCGACGACCGGATCGGATAACGCGCTCGGGTCGCGCACGCAGGACTTTGTCACGAACCGCCGGCTGCTTTTGTCGTCGAGCGACGCGTTTGGCCGGTTGATGTACTCGTACAAGGAACTGTCGGAACTGTCGGGCCATGTCGCGCGCGTGAGTGAGTTGCTCGACACGCTCGACGATGTCATGGCGGGGACGTACCGCAAGCAACTCGTGGGGTCGACCAAGGCGCAGGTCGCCAAGCGCGGGCTCGGCGCGTCGACTGGCGCGAGCAGTGATGCGCCGGCGATGGACAAGGCGACACTGCTCGCGTCGCGCGGGCAGGTGATTGAGGCCGGGCACATCGCGTTCGACAGGGTCCCGATCGTCTCGCCGAATGGCGACGTGCTCGTCGCCGAGCTCACGTTCCACGTGCACCCGGGCATGCACTTGCTGATTGTTGGCCCAAACGGGTGCGGCAAGGTGCGTGTCTGTCGCCCTCGATCCTCACTGCCGAGTGCCGTTCCTGACCGATTCTCCCTCAATGTAGAGCTCCATGTTCCGCATTCTCGGCGGTCTCTGGCCCGTCTACGGTGGCACCGTGCACAAGCCGCCGTCGTCCGAGATCTTCTACATCCCGCAGCGGCCGTACCTGTGCGCCGGCACGCTGCGCGACCAGGTGATTTACCCACACACGATCGCCGACATGCACGCGCGTGGGGTCACGGACGCCGACTTGGCCGCGATTCTCGACGTGTTGCAGATTGGCCACTTGGTGGGCAGAGAGGGCGGGTGGGATGCCGAAAAGGAGTGGTCTACGGCGCTGGCAGGAGGCGACAAGCAGCGGGTACGTGGTTTTGGCGAGTGACGTGCCTCGAGAAGAGCGGTTGCTGACCGGTTTGCTTTCGGTATGTGCGTAGATTGCGGCGGCGCGACTGTTCTACCACAAGCCAAAGTATGTTGTGTTTGCTCGCTTTATCCTCTCCACCATCGGATCCTTCACTCACGCGTTTGTTCACCGTTGTCCAGGTTCGCGATCATGGACGAGGTTCGATTTCCTGCTCTCTCTTGCGTTCACAACCTCTCGCGTGCGAATCGCTCACATTCTGCCCCTTACAGTGCACGTCGTCAGTGTCCATGGACATTGAACGCATTATGGTCCGTCCTCCCCTCCTCTACCGCTTCGTACCGCTTCCGAAACTCACCGTCCCCACGCGCACCCCCGCTAGTACACGCACGCGACGCAGCTCGGCATCAGCATGCTGACGGTCAGCCACCGCGCGTCGCTGTGGGTCTACCATTCGCACATCTTGCAGTACGACGGCATGGGCGGGTATGTGTTTGGCCCGCTCAATGCCGAGGAGCGGCTGGCGTTGCAAGAGGAGAAGCAGCGGCTCGAAATCTTGCTGCAAGACGAGGCCAAGATCAAGGACCGGCTCCAGGAACTGCGCAGCGTGCGCGATGAGCGGCGCGCGTCGCTCGCGTCGTTGTCGGCACCGTGATGCGATGAATGGGGAAGGGATGAAAGAAACCCGCGGCGGGTTTGTGTTTGGGGATTCCGCGGAAGTTTTGGGTGGAATGATTCATTGGCATTGTTTGTGGGCGGTTGGAGGAGAGACCGGATGGGTGGATGTCAACATGGTCTCGGATTGTCTTTTCTTTTCCGGTTGACTGGGAATGGGGGTGTGGCAAGGCAAGTGCGGGCAACCAGGAAAAATCCTCTGTGTCTAGAATGTAATCCGACCGACCGAGCGTTCCAGGTGCTAAACGAAAGCAAATTCGCGCAACGTGAGTGAACCGTTCAACGGTTTGGCAATCGGAAAAAAGCGCCAACGGACCGGCGCACCATCCATGAACGCGAGCCAGTCGCTCTCGGTCGTCGGGAGCAGACCCATCTGCTGGCACTTGTAGAGCGCGAGGAGCACGTTGGCGAGCTGCAGGCCGACAAATGCAAGCTTGGGCAGCGTCAAGTCGACGTCGCCCGACCGCTCGAGCGGCAGGAATACTATGGAGGAGTTCCGGTCCGTCACGTCCGTTTGGCACCGCGCGCGCGCAAAGTGACTCGGCGGTCGAGCGTACCCTTGTTGACGCCCATGAGCGACTTGATCGGGTTCCAGAACATCATGACCGTGAAGAAAATGGAAAAGATTTGCAGCGAGTTGCCCGTCATGTACATCATGATCAGGTTCATCGGAATCGACTTGGCGCCCGAGTAGGCGAGGTCCCACGCTTTCTGTATTGGGTGGAGGGAGAGAATGCGCGTCAGTGGTCGTGCTTGGCGGTGGGACGGTGGGAAGTACACAGAGACCTTGGTGCGCAGCTCGCGTTTCTTTTCCTCGTCCTTGGCGGCCTTGGCGGCGGATTTCTGGGTGATCACAGCATGTGAGCTTCACAAATAATGATCATCGTGTCGAACGAGAAGGGAGCGCACCTGGACGCCCGTCGACCGCGGTCCGGTCCACGTCAAGGTGCCAAGCGCGAACCCGGGTGGGGGCGCAATGGATTTACCCATGGAACTAGCGGGAGGGAGTAAATGGGAACAGGGTGAGTAAACTAATCGTGGATCGCGGTGTGTGATCTCTCCACCCGTCTTGCGGCAACGTACTCGGAGAGGTCAGGAATGGAGAGCCGCATCGTGTAGAGTGAGCGTGTCAAGGTCGCGGCCCTACATCATCGCCGTAAATTGGTGCGTGAAGGGCTCATTCAAATGCAGGTCACTTGTGAAATTGTTCTTGACGACAGGTTGGAGCGTCTGGCAGTGATCGCTTCGCGACAAGGCTTCCGAAGTTGGGACTGGTCGCGCCGGCAACAATCACGCTCGTCAATGACATACTGGTTCCAGGGCGTGAATTGGCTGGTAAGATTCCAATGCGGGCAGTGCCGGCGCTGAACGGTCGCGGCGTCGTGGTGGTCGCTGGTGGCCGGCGCGGGTCGTTGCCGGCTTGACAGCTGTCACGCGGCAAGGAACGCCCACGCGCGAGACGCGCGTGTTCGTTGATCTCGGAGCCGCTGTTGCTCGCGCGTCGGCCGCGAGCGGGTTGATGCGCCGCTTTCGCAGCCTGCAATGACCAACGCGGTTCACAGCATCCAGAGCGCACGCTGGTCACGATAAGCGCCTTGTTTCGCGCCTGTTGGTCGGCCACGACAGCGTGAACCGCGCGGGCGCACCATAGCGCTTCCTCCCGCTGCAATCGGTTCCTCCAACCATCCATCAGCCCAAGCATCACGCTTCAACCTTAGCCCGTCGACTTCCCCTCCCGCTCCACCACCGCGTTCTCCACCTCGTCCGCCATGATGGCCTCGACCGACCGCGGCCGCGACCTTACCGAGGCGCACCTTGCGCACGACGATTCCACGCTCATCTCGATTCCTGTCGGCAACGGCACCACCACGGTTCGCGCGTACCTGCACGCGCCGCGTACCGCGCTCGCCGGTGCGCTGCTCGTCTCAGGCGTCGGCGGCGGCGTCTCGGGCCCAACGGGCATGTACGTGTCGCTCGCGACACGGCTCGCGCGCGAGGGTGTCGCCACGCTCCGACTCGACTACCGCGTTCCGGGTCGCACGCCGGAGTGCGTCGCCGACATGGCCGCAGCGATTCAGCTCCTGCAGGACCGGTATGCGGTCGACAAGATTGCGACGGTCGGCTGGTCGTTTGGTTCCGCGCCCGTGTTCACGCTTGCCGACCGCATGCGCGATGTGCAGCTGATCAAGGCGATTGCTGTGGTCGCGCCGCAAATGGCCGATGCGATGGGCATTGACAACGTGCCGCCCGTGCCCGTGCTCTTTGTCCACGGCGAAGACGACCAATGCCTGCCACCCAGGTGCTCAAAGATGCTCAAGCGCTCCTACGACACGTCGCTCGCGTTCCAAGCGCACGGCGGCCGGTGCGACGTGGTCCTAATGCCAGACGACGACCATTGCCTGACGCACACGTTCCGCGCCGCCGAGACGCGCATTCTCGATTTCTTGCTCGACGCGCTCGTGCCGGCGCGCCACGCCAAACACGTGGTCGCGTCGCTCGTGCCATCGGACACGGTAGGGATCGACCTCATGCGCAAGGGGCACGACTTGGATACGGTGCCGGGCGGCAGCGAGCACGAGTCGATCAATGACCACACGCGTGCTGCGCGCGCTGATGGGTCGGTTTGACGGTCTACTCCGCGTGATCGCGGAGATGTGCCCGTTCGTGGCCAAGTGCAAACAAGATTGATATTTGATGATGCTTGGGTGGGCAAAGCGAGCCACGTCCACACCAAAAACGACAGAGGACACGAGAAGAGCATTCAAACCCCGCACGGCCGGTCGACCTCGAGCTGGAGCGCGCTGGCCTGAGCTGGCCTCCAACAGGCACGAACTTGTGCGTGGCTCACCGGTTGTCTCGCCTCGACTTCACGTGAATTCCACGGGTCAAGGCCGACCCTTCGAGACGTGAGTCGATCAGGAGGAGTCTGGTCCTGGTCGACTGGCCAGCTCCACATTGCTCTGCTCGCAACTGCTGTCGCATCAGCTCGGCCGCTGGCGCGACCTTGACCCCCTGCAGCTCTGGGCCTGCAAGACTTACGGCAATCCGTCCGAGCTCAGCAAAAGCACCTTATCGTCCTCTGCCATGTTCATCAAGCAGGTCAGGCGAAACTCGCCTCATATGGACCAACTTCCACGCTCGCAGACGTGCTGACGGCCTTGATGCGACCAGATCATTATTCAAGGCTTCAAGTCGTACAAGGACCAAACGGTCATTGAACCGTTCAGTTCTCGCCACAATGTCATCGGTTAGTTGGGCCCAAGTGACCCGTCGTCATTCAACCAATCGCGCTGTACTCATTTGTGACGCGCTGAAGCTTAGTGGGGCGAAATGGCTCAGGCAAGAGTAATTTCTTTTGGGGTATGGTCTTGACAAGCGTTCTTGTCCCCCGAATTTGGGGATCTGTCGTGCTCAACAATCATACCATTTTCTGTCCAGCCGTGCGATTTGTACTCAACGACGCGTACTCGGTCATGTCGCGCGAAGAGCGCCAGTCGCTGCTTCACGTATGTCCCTTTTTTGCCCTTCTCTCCGTCGGCAGACGAGATGCACAATTCTCACTTGCGCAACATGATTTGAATCGACAACAGGAGGGCTCCGGGCCCGCTGCCATGTCGGCGTTTGTTGAGGTAATTTTCGACAATGCCGACCACCGTTTTCCGGTATGCCTTTTTGACCGCTTCCCGTCAGCAGCAAGGCAGGTGCCTTTTTCGAGTCTGGGTCCCTGACGGGTTTGTTATTGATTGTCTAGACGGGCCGCGACGAGGTCGTCTTGCGGCGTACGATTGGCCTGAAAAAGGACGAGTTTGCGCTCGACAAGAAATCGGCGACCAAGACCGAGGTCATGAACTTTCTCGAGTCGGCGGGCTTTTCGGCCGCGAACCCGTACTACATTGTCCCGCAAGGCCGCATCACGGCGCTGTGCAACGCCAAGGACACGGACCGGCTGATGCTGCTCAAGGAAGTCGCGGGCACGGGCGTTTACGAGACACGGCGCACCGAGTCGCTGAAAATCATGGCCGACACGGACCTGAAGCGGCAAAAGATTGACGAGCTCATGCAGTTTATTGACGACCGGCTCGCGGAACTCGAAGAGGAAAAGGCCGAGCTGACCGAGTTTACGCGGCTCGACAAGGATCGTCGGTGCATCGAGCACGCCATTTACGACCGCGAGCTGCGGCAAGTCACGGGCGAGCTCGATGCACTCGAGGGCAGCCGCCAGGCGCAGGTGCACGAGAGCCATACGGCGAGTGAGGCCGCGCGCGCGACCGACGCCGACCTGGATGCGGCCGTGCGCCTGCTGCAGGATCTCGAGCGCCAACTCGACCTGTTGCGCATCGATCGCGATGCGCGCGACCTGGTTCACGCACAACGCGTGCAAAAAGTGACCGAGCTCGAACTGGCGTTGCGTGACGCCGAGCAAGGGCAGACCGCCGAGCGCGTCGCGACGCTCGAGGCTGAGCTTGTAACGACGCGCGCTGAGACCGACTCGACGCGCGCCGAGATCCATGCGTTAGAGCCGCATGTCCAGGACCTGACCTTGCAGGAGCGCACGTTGCAGCGCGACCACGAAGACAAGGAGTCGCGCCGTCGCGTCTTGCTCGGTAAGCAGGGCCGTGCCGGCCAGTTTGCGTCGGCACAAGACCGGCAGGCGTGGATGACGCATGAAATGGACCAGCTCGCACAGGTCTTGGCACGTGAGCGCCGTGAGGCCGCGGAGATGCAGCATGAGCTCGCCACGATCGATGCTCAAGTCGTCGAGGCCGAGCGCGACGCGGCGAAGCTGCAGGCGCAGTCCGAGGCCGCGCAGGCGTCGAGTAGACAGTTGCGCGAGGCGCTCATGAAGGCGAATGAGCGTCGCGACAAGCTTGCCGACGACCGCAAGGACCTCTGGCGCCAAGAGTCGCGCGCTGACAGCACACTCGAGAACATCAAGGACCAGCTGTCTGCGCTGGAACGCACGCTCTACTCGTCGGTCGACCGGAGCACGTCGAACGGCCTGCAGACGGTTCGCGACATTGTCGCGCGGCTGCAGCTCACGGGCTACCACGGCGCGCTCTACGAGCTCATGGACGTGCCCGAAGAGTACCGCACGGCGGTCGAGGTGATTGGTGGCACGTCGATTTTCCACGTGGTCGTCGAGGACGATGCGGTTGCATCGCGCATTCTTGACGAAATGAAACATGTGCGGTCGGCGGGCCGCGTCACGCTCATGCCGCTCAACCGGCTCCGCCCAAAAGACTCGGCCTACCCGGACTCGTCCAACGCCATTGCCATGCTCGACCAGATCCAGTTTGACCCGAAATTCCGGCCGGCGTTCCAGCAGGTCTACGGCAAGGCCATTATTTGCCCGGACCTGCCGACGGCCGCGCAGTTCTCCAAGGCCAGTTCGCTCGACGCCGTGACGATTGCCGGTGACCGCGTCGACCGCAAGGGCGCGCTCAGCGGTGGGTACCTGGACACGCGCAAGAGCCGGCTCGAAGCGGCGTTGCAGTACAAGGCCGTCAAGGCGCAGCTGCAGCAGGCCGAGCGCGACGCGCAAGCCATCAAGCAGAAGATTCGCGCGACCGACCAGCAAGTGACGCAGGCCGTGGCGCGCGTCCAGGAACTGCAGTTGCAGCAGCAGCATGCGCACGACGAGTCGGCCATGGCCGACTGGCAGGCCACCAAAAAGACGCAGGCAAGGCTCGCCACGACGCGCGCCGACTTGCAAGCGCAGCTGCACCGGCTCGAGCAGGATATTCACGACCACGACGCAAAGCTGGCTGGGTTGCGTGACGAAATGCAGGCCGCGTCGTCGGCGCTCTCGGACGAGGAGAGGCAGGAACTCGTGCATCTCGAGCGCGAGATTAGCGAGAACCGCCGCCAGTGGCAGCGAGTCTCGCAGGCGCTGAGCGAGCGGAAGCGGCAGCTCGAGTCATTGCAGGTCAAGCTCGACCATAACCTGATCTTGCGCGCGATTGGGCTCCAGCAGGACTTGGTCGCGGCGCAGGAGGCGGCGCTCGTGAACCAGGCGGACCAAGTACAGCGCGACCTCGCGCGCGCTCGTGAGCAAGTGGCTGCGGCGCACCGGGAGCTGCAGCAGGTCGGCCAGCAGATTGATGCTGCCACGACGCAAATCACCAAGGCGCAGCAGCGCATCGACGCGCTCAAGCAGGCGCTCGCGGAACGGCGCCGTACCATTGACGAGCAAGAGCTGGCGTTGTCCCGGTTGTTGCAGCAACGTCGCATGTTTCTCGAGCGGCGGGCCGAGGTGCAGCGTAATATTCGTGAACTCGGTGTCGTGCCGGAAGGTTTTCGCCGGTACGAGGACACGGATCTGGCGACGCTCGTGCGCACGCTCAAGCGCACCAACGACCAGCTCAAGCAGTTTGCGCATGTCAACAAGAAGGCGTTTGAGCAGTACACCAACTTTGCGACGCAAAAGGAGCAGCTCGAGGCGCGCAAAAGCGAGCTCGACGAGTCGGATCAGTCGATTCGCAACTTGATTGCCACGCTCGACCACCGCAAGGACGAGGCCATCCGGCGCACGTTCCAGCAGGTCGCTAAGAATTTCGAGCGCGTGTTTGAGGAGCTCGCACCGGCCGGTCGTGGGCGATTGATCATTGTGCGCGACAGCGCGCCAGCGGGTGCGGGCAACAGCGGTAATGGTGATGATGACGGTATGGACGTGGACGCGTCGGATCTCGACGAGGAGGACCAGGTCGCCACGTATCGCGGCATTTCGATTCAAGTGTCGTTCAACAGCAAGGTCGACGAAGGGCTCAAGATGCAGCAGCTGAGTGGCGGCCAAAAATCGCTGGTCGCGCTTGCGTTGATTTTCGCGATTCAGCAGTGCGACCCAGCGCCGTTTTACCTGTTTGATGAGATTGACGCCAACCTCGACGCGCAGTATCGCACGGCCGTGGCCAACCTGCTGCACCGGCTCAGCGACCACGCGCAGTTCATCACGACCACGTTCCGCCCAGAGCTGCTGGTCCACGCCGACAAGTTTTACGGCGTCACGTTCCACAACAAGGCGTCTAAGATTCAGGCGATTGCCAAGGAGGAGGCGGTCGGGTTTATCGAGTTGGGCGCACAGGAGACGGTGGTTGCGGCGGCCGCTGCTGCCCCACAGGAGGAGGTCGTTGAGCCAGCAGTCGAGGCGACGCTCGAGCCCGAAGTCGAGCTTATGGAGCGCTGATTGCGATTTGCTGTGATTCCGTGTACCGATTGTTTTGTCATCGAATGTGGTTTTTTTGGCCTGTCGATTTAACCTTGTCAGTGACCTCTTCTCCTGTGCTGCACATCTCGCGCCCAACAACTGCACTCCAAGGCTCACAATTGAATGAAGTTTAGGCAAAAGAAATCACTCGATCGTTTTCATCGGCACTTCGAAATCAAACGGCATGAGCGAGTCGCGTACCATGGCTCCTTGCCCACTGGGCGTGTATGCGCGGAAAATAGCCGAATCAAAGTGGCCGCTCAAACTGATCCAACCCAGCCCACCAAATACAATATCGTGCCATGCGCGCTGGATGCCGTGGCCTTGCAACTCCCATTCGCCCGCCACTAGCCAAGGAGGCAAAGACGCGCGCGAATCCGGGGATGGCGGGCTCAAAATGGCCGGCATTGCACGGGTACGAGGCGCTAGGGCTTGAGCATCGGACGGGTTACTGTCAGGCTCCTCGTCGCGGCACGGAACCGTGTTCGATCCACCGTGCTGATCCGCCCTGAAGTTGGTGCCACGCACCGTCGCGGTCTCCTCGGGCGCACACGACTCGAGATCGAGCTCTGGCGGCGACGGCAGCGGCGCCTTCGAAAAAATCGAGCCCGCAAAACATGTCGGCCTTGGCGATCGACGTGAAGTGGACGGGCAGCAAGGGGGAGACCCATACGGTGACGCCGACACGCGGGTCCGACGACTTGGCGACAAGGTCCAAGCGCGCGAGCCCGCTGAGGATAATGGATTTACCCGCTGGAATACAGTATGAGACGGGTTTGAGCCGCTTGATAATTTGCGGCGGCCGCAAGTCCACTGGATCAGTGAGCAAGTCGGTAAGACGCTGACTGGTCGACACGCCCGGCGTATCAATGATATGGCCCTTGAGTTCGTTGTTGTTGACGACGGGCACCGTGTTGGGCACTTTCAAGAGCCCACCGAACCGCGCCAGTGGGACGGGCAAGTGAGCGACAGTGGTCCCTGGCACGCGCGAGACGGTCACGTTCCCCGCGGATTTTGGGAAGCGCACGATATGGTGCAGGCAGTTGAGAAACTCGGACTTGCCGACGTTG
The DNA here is from genome assembly GCA_000151295.1 of Allomyces macrogynus ATCC 38327. Lineage (NCBI taxonomy): Eukaryota > Fungi > Blastocladiomycota > Blastocladiomycetes > Blastocladiales > Blastocladiaceae > Allomyces > Allomyces macrogynus. Next base: position 89,776 of record GG745330.1, read on the forward strand.
GTGTGCCCGAGGAAGTAGATATCGCGCAAATTGAACTTGAACCGCAGCAACTGCACGTCGTCAAACAAGTCGCGGATACCGAGACCTGACTGACTTGGGCCGAAATGATGTGAACGGCGGCGGGTCGCCAGGAAGGGTGCAGACGGTTCACGAAATGCGCGGTCCACTGCTGCGGGCGAGCGGGCGTGGCCGAGAGCGGGAGCAAGTCGGCCTTGTTGAAGACGAGCACGAATGGCGCTTGCCGAGGGACAACGCGCGCCAGGTCAAAGTGTGTGGCCGGGAAATCGAGCAGGTCGACAATTTGGACAAATAAGGCGCTTGGTCATATCGAGCTGATCCGGGGAAATGGAGGGCGGGCTAGGGACGGGGGGGAGGCATTGCTGACGGTGAGGTCGTGGCAGTGTTGGCATACGAGCTGGGCAACGACGGCCGTCTCGCGTTCGAGAGCCTTGGCGACTTGGGTCAGTTTGCGTTGCTCGGCGCGCGACTGCGGCTTGGGGAAGGCGGCGACGAGTGCAGCGCGTGTTCCTGCGCGTTGTGAAAGGCGAGCAGGTCAAGTTTGCGTTGGTGGTCGGCGGCACGGGGGTCGGTCAGGAACCCGGGCGCGCCGGCGTGGTCGAATTGGAAAAAGGCGCCGCAGCCCGAGCACCGCTCGCGCACGAGAGCATAACGCGAGATGCGCGGATTCGGTTGCTGGTCGGGCTCGGCGGGTGCAGCGGAAGCGTCTTGCGCGGCCGATGCGATTGATGCCGTTGGAGCATGTTGGGGAGTCGAGAGCAGGGGAGAGGCAAGCGCGGGCCGGCAGAGGACAGGCGCGGTGCGTGGTTTGGGTGCCAGTGCGAGTCGCCTGGGCAGCGAGGTCGTGCTGGCCAGGGGAAGCCGGGCTGTGCGGGGCCGCGCGAGTGCCGAGATCATGATGCGGCAAGTTGGTTGCCGTTGGTTGGCGCGCACGCGGCGCTGTCGGCTTGGAGAAGTTGGTCTGCGCGCGCCGTCCCCACAGTAATCCAGACGACCGCGGCCGTTGATACTTCAGTGATCGCTGGGTGCGGGTGGAGAAGACACGTGCACACTACTCCGCACAAGTCGAGTGCGCAGTGAGTCGCTGTCGCTCCCGGCTGATCGCGGTCGACACGCCCATTCACAGCCCGGCACCGGCAGCACCGGCACCTGCTGTACCGGCACCAGCGCGAGCACGAGCACGAGCAGGAGCACGAGCACGAGCAAGAGCAGCCTGCGCGGCCAGTCCTCCCGTTGCAGCAACGCAAGCCGGCAGTCTCGACGCGCTGCACACTTGCCAGCTGAGTTACCAGCAGTTCTCCGGTTCTCGATCGCATCCGACTAGCACGGGCCCGCTTCCAGCTTGCCACCATGGGCGTCAAGTCGCTGTGGAACATTGTCTCGCCCGCATCCAAGGCCGTGCGCCTCGACTCGCTCGACGGCCAAGTGCTCGCCATCGACGCGTCGATCTGGCTCTACCAGTTTGTCAAGGCCATGCGCGACGACGACGGCAACGCGCTCGACCACGCCCACCTGCTCGGCTTCTTCCGCCGCCTCTGCAAGCTGCTCTACTGGGGCGTGTGCCCCGTCTTTGTCTTTGACGGCGCCGCGCCCGACCTCAAGCGCGCGACCTTGGTACGCGCCGCACCCTCTTCTGCCCTCTTCTGCATTGTGCAATGAACACGCCGCTAACAGGCTGCCCTGATTCGCACACTTATCAAGGCCGAGCGCCGCCGCCGCGAAGGCGAAAGCGCCCACGACGTGACGCGCACTGCCCAGCAACTACTGGCCGCGCAGCTCCAGCTCGCGGCGCTCGACCACGCCACGGGACACCCGTCGGCCGGTATCCCCATTGTGCCCAAGGGCAAGGCCAAGCGGAAACGCACCGCCAAGGACCCGTTCGCCCTGCCCGAGTCGACCGACTGGGAGGCCGTCATCCGCGCCAATTTGGCCAAAGCTCGCACCACGCACGAGGATATTCGCATGCCGGCCCTGCCTGAGGAGCTGGCCGGCATTGCTCCTGCCTCCTCGTCCATCGACAACGCTGCGTCTGCTGCCACAACCTCTGCGACGCGCCACGTTGCGGCCGCTGCGTCGATCGCTGCCGCTCCCACCAAGGACGTAGCGACGTCCAGTCCCGATCCGGCCTGGATCGAGTACGGCCGGCGTCGGCGCCGACCGCGTGGCGGTGACCACGACGAGGCCGAGTTTATGCGATCCCTCAGGATTCTGCACGCTGCGACCGCAGGTACCATCTCTGACGCTGGCGGCACGCATCTCGACGAGGACGTGCAGCGTGCCGCGCACCACTTCAACTCGCTGCCCATCGAAGTGCAGCATGAAATTGTCACGCAGCTCAAGGACCGGTCGCGCCAGCCGTCGCACCGCCGTCTTGCCAAAATGATTCGCGATTCGCCGTCGGCGCTCGACTTTTCGATTCTCCAAGTCAAGAACCTCATGACGCGTAATTACCTGACGCAAAAACTGCACCAGGTGTCGGGATTCGGCGGCGCCACGAACGAGCCGACGCCCGAGGCCATGGCCGCCCAAGCGCGCCGCGTCGCGAGCGACCGGCACCGTCGTTACGTGTTTCTCAAGAACGAGGACGGCCGCGGCTGGCGGTTCGAGGCGCAGACCTCAGCCGACGATGGTTCCGCAACGGCCCCTACCGCCACTGGCCCCTCGAACCGCGCCCCGCTCTCTGTTCTTTCCGACAAGGCCAAGCCGGCGTTCCCGCTTGTTGGCGTCGAGCGCGCGTTTGGCACCGCCGAGTTACTTGCCATGGGGCTGCAGTCCGACTCGGACTCGGACGCTGACGACGAGTCGAGCAACGAATGGGACGAGAACGACGCTGTCTTTGAACCCGTGACAGCCGGGTCCTTCCCACCCGAGGTCCGGGACCTTCTTGCCATGGTTCCGCCGCAGTTTCACGAGACGTTTGCGCTTGGCACGGAGATGCTGCGCTCTGCTGTCGGCTGGACCGCTGAGGAGCTTCGGCGCGCGCTGTCCGACTGCACTCAGCGGCTCGAGCTCGCGCAGCATGACATGATGCACGACCCGGCGCAAATGACGCATTTTGAAAACCTCAACTTCTGGGAGGACTTTCTCGACAAGTTGCTCGTGCGCAGCGAGGTTATGACAGCTGATGAGCGTCGCGCTCGCTCGACGGCATCCTCGGCGCGACAAGACGATGCGATTGCTGCTATTCAAGCGCTCGACGCTGCTGTTGGGCCCGACGACGCCGACGAGGAACGAATGGTTGAGGATAGTGGCGCGGTTGAGTCTGCTCCTGCTCAACAATGGTCGGCCGCGGTTCCCTTGACTCAACCCATTGACGGCAACTCTGTCATGCACGACCAAAGCACTCGCTCGCCCAATTTCGGTCCTTTGCGCGCTCCTTCACGCTCGGCGGTTTCGGGCCCACTGGCCAAACGCCCTCGGCTCATGTTTTCTCGAGACTCGGATTCGGATTCGGATTCGGATTCGCAGCCGGACACGCACCTGCATTCGGACCAGCGCGACGAGCGCGGATTCATGTCGCGCGACTTGCCCGTGCCGCCTTTGATGCAGTGTGCGCCACTCGCTGCTCCTGGACGGAGTGTTGACGACCTCGCCCGAACTGACTCAGCTTTGACTGGTCCGGCGCTGGTCCATCACTCGACAGTGGCCATGCCAGCAACGAACGCGGTGCCTTTGTTTGATCCTGCAGCGTCATCGTCTGGGACGGAACCCCCCAGCACTGATCGACACGGCGGTTCGGCGCGTGCGCTCCCTCGCGGCGCAACTATCGGCTCCCAACCCGAAGTCACGACCGCGTCACCGGTCGACGGCATGGTGCTGGTTGATGCGCAAGAAGGCGGCGGCATGAGCAACGATGGCGAGGATGCTTCTTTTGAAGACGTCTCGTTGCCCGTTTTGGCGGCATCTCGCGCAGATCTTGGCCCTCCACCCGTCATTGACGCCGTGTCCGACCGAAACTCGGCGTGCGATTCCGATCAACCCGTCGACGACAAAATGGTGCTCGACGAGCAATGCTCGAACCATGGCGCTGGCTACGTTGTGGATGCCAGCGACGATGAAATGGCCGAGTTTGATACCGTCCTCGTTGCTAGCTCGACCCTCCCCGCGACGTTGACGGCGCCGCGAGCGAAGCCGCGCGTCGAAATGACCGCAGCTCGGCTGCCCGATTTGATCGCTCCTTCTGACGTGATCGCGGACCCGTCGCTGCCCGCACCGGACCAGGCACTGGACGCGCCATCCGCCGACGTTATCCACATATCTCAGCCCGATTCCCGCATTGCGCACGAGCGACCGGTCTTGACGACGGCCGAGGAAGAGGCACTTGACGCGATCACTAAGACGCACCGCGGCGAAGAAGAGCAATTCGCGCTCTTTTTGTCGGAATTGCAGCAAAAGGACCTGACCGCCGTTCAAGTCGACTTGGCCGAAAAGGAGCGGACCTTGACCGCGCGCATTCGGCAAGAAAAGCGCGACGCCGACACGGTCACGCCCGAGATGGTGGCCGAGACGCAGACGCTGCTGCAACTCTTTGGCGTGCCGTACGTCACGGCGCCGTTTGAGGCCGAGGCGCAGTGCGCGTGGCTGTCCAAGGAGGGCCTGGTCGACGGGGTCGTGACCGACGACTCGGACGTGTTCTTGTTTGGCGCCAAGGTCGTGTTCAAGAATATGTTCAATTCGGCCAAGTATGGTACGTCGGTCGTCTTAGCGTCGCAAGCCGCCTTCACGACCACTTTCGATGAGTTGATTCACCGTGTTGTTGATGATCCGGAACCATAGTCGAACGGTACACGGCATCCGATCTGGCCGAGGCGCTTCAGCTGGACCAGCGCGCCTTGATCCAGCTTGCGCACCTGCTCGGGTCCGACTACACGTCGGGCATCTCGGGGATCGGCGCCGTCGCCGCCATGGAAATCCTCGCCGAGTTTGCCGGCGACGCCGCCCATCCAGACGGCAGCACCGAGCTCACGCGGTTCGCCGAATGGGCGCGCGCGATCATCCAAGGCCAGGACCCAGACTCCGCGTCTGGCCGCCCCGTCTCTGACGTCCGCCAACGACTCCGCCGACTCGCGGCCAACGTGCCTGGCCGCAACTTTCCGGACCCGCGCGTGGACGCGGCCTACCTGCACCCGACGGTCGACGAGTCGCGCGAACCGTTCACGTGGGGAGAGCCGGACATTGACGGATTGCAGACATTGTTCTGGGACCGGGTCGGGTGGCCGCCTGCGCGCGTGCAGTCGACTGTCGGGCCGTTGATTGCGGCCATGAACCAGCGCCGACACCAGACACAGACGAAACTCACGTCGTTCTTGACGATTACCGACGCTCGCGCTCGGACCAAGCCGATTGCGTCGGCACGGATGCAGCGCGCGATTGCGACGAAGCGGGCGAGGACGACGGGTGATAAGGAGGAGGACGGGGAGGATGGATCGAGTTCCAGTGATGAGGAGTCGTCGGACGACGACTCGGTCGTTCCTCCCCGAAAGAAGAGTACCCGTGGTCGTGGCGGTGTTTGTGGTCGCGATCGTGGCCGCGGAGGTCGCGGCCGTGGCCGTGGGGGTCGCGGTCGCGGTCGTGGCAGCCAAAAATCCGTCTGTGCTGAAGGAACCGGCTCGCCGGCGAACTAGGGAGGGCGGCCGTATGGGTTGGACAGCGCATTTGGTTCCTTCTGAGAATTTATTGGACATGATTATGGCGTTGTTCCAGCTCATTGTTGTTTTGGCAAGAACCGGTTTCGTGTAGATGTCTATTTGGGACTCGCGTTATTGCGGCTGCATCGCCAGGCTTCTCCACCCAGGTGTCAGATTCCGCTGGAACTTGCTGTCCTTGACCTGATATCCACTTCCTCGGCGAATGCTTGGCCGGTATGTGCTGACCATCCGATCGTGTTGATAATGGAAGACACAGATGAGCATTGCATTTGGTACCGCTGGCCGAGGATATGCCAGGGCACGGTTTTGCCACAAATGGTTGCTTCACTCTTTCTGTCGCAACGGCTCTGGACACGTCAGCATCACAGCATTACATTAAAGCGGTTGCCTTGGAAATGCTATGCTTTTCACACATCAACCGATGCACATCTACTCAGCCAAATCGCCCAAGGCGACAGCGACGATAAAATTCAACTCTCTCTGATCTTTGCAAACAATTGTTGCGAGCAAGGCAGCAGCAACATGCATCAGCTGATTGGCCAGCTGATGCAGCACAAACCTCCACACTCATCAAAGAAGACACCTTTGATGCAAAGGAGGCCGCAGAGGCCGACGATGCTCGCGCCTTTCATCGACACATTATGACGATAGAAGAAGGAATGTGCTAAACAACGAGACATGGCTGGCGGGGCGAGACGTGCCAAGGCGGCCGAGCACGATCCCATCTCCTGCAAGTACCCGGGATTACTTGAATTACGAGCAAACGACGGGACCCAACACGACGCAGCGACCTCGACTCTTTCAAGCTATCATCGACTTCACCCTGTTGCAACGCACTGCTTTCGATTGCAATCAACCATGGCGGATTTGCTCAGCGAAGGTGGCGGGAGGATCGACCCATCTCCTTCAGACGGTGTGTGGGTGGCTTCGGGCAAGCTGAGCGGTCGCGATGCCCCAACGACGACGGCACCCGTGATTACTTCGCTCATGTTTATCGTGTCGATTTCGCTGCTGTTCTGCGCGCTCCCCGTCGCTTGGTGCCATTATACCAATTGCTGGCCGTGCAGAAGGCTTCGCCAACGTCGCAATCCCGATGTGGACGCGACGACCGAGATATCCCACCGACCCAACGCGCACCACGGATCCGCAGGCTCGCGCCGTCTCGTGTCCGGCTCGACTTCTGCAGCAACGATTGCGAAAACCGATTCGCTTGGCCTGTCGGCCGACACACGCGCTGCTCTCATTTTGGACTCTTGTGCGTTGCTGGTCGAGGAGGAGTTGTCAAGTAGCACCGCATCGGCTGTGGTCAAGAACACAAAGCGGAGCAGCGCTACTTCCACGACCGCCGCAGCCAGTTCCATGTCATCATCATCGCCTTCGTCCTCGCTCTCGTCGTCAAGCCGCAGTCCCGCTTCGATTACCATCAACGGCGCGCCCAAGGGGCCAGCTCGAAAGCCCACCGCTCCGACGCTCCGGACACGCATCGCATCGAGTCCCGCCGCTCCTTCATCCTTGCACTGGTCCTGGTCAAGCCGGTCGCACACCGAACTAGTCGACGGAAGTGAACTGGACGTGACGTTGCCGCAGTCGTTTGCTCGCCCGCGCGACGTGGTCACGCTGGCGCGGCAAAGCACGTTTGTGGAGTTGCAGCGTCTGCCCAACTCGTCGTTGACGCTGAGTCAAGTCTTGGCGGCGCAGTTGCTGGCTCGCGCCGCCAAACCAGTTGTCAAGACGAATGGCGGACCAGCATGGTGTGTTGGTCGCTCTGTTTTTATGACGCCACGCGTTCTGATTGTGTGAACTGACTCTCACGATCATGACCGTTTCTAGCAATACCACGCCAGTTGACGGTCAGTTCCTGACTGTCGACTTGCCCGTGGGTTTGGTCACGACCGCGACCCTGGCCCAGGATCCGTTGTGGGTCGGCTATTTGGATTTCCAGGTGCACTATTCGCAAACCATGGGCGAAGACGCCATTTCATCGGTTCATGGCGGCACGTTCCGCGCCCAAGCAGTTCAAGTACGGTGTTTCTGGCGTGGATTTTCGCGTGTCCCTTCTGGCAGCTCGACGGGCCAAGGCGCACTCTCGCTGTTCAATGTGGTCGCACGTCTTCGCCCGGACCCGGCCCAAGAGACGGCGCAGATGTGGTCCGACGAGGAAGTTGCTCGTTTGTGGCAGAATGAAGTTCAGATTATGCGGTTCGTAGTTCCAACGCAACGATGTTCTTCATTTCGACCCTTGTCTTTAATGCGCACGCACGCTCACTGCCTGGCGATTCATTGCGTGTCTAGTGAACTTCAGGGTCACGGTAAAATTCTGCGCCTCGTTGGGATTTCGCAAGTCGCGGCAACCCCCACGGACACCGTTTCCTACACGCTCTACGAATGCGCGAAACCGCTGATCGAGCTCGTGTTCAACTTGTCGATTGACTGGTTCGACGACGATTCGCTCGATATCGTGAGCGACGTCGCGTCGGCCCTGGCGTTTGCACAGTCGCGCGGGTACGATCACGGATCGCTGACGCTGCTCGATATTTGGACCGTTCCGACTTTGCAGCCTTTGGGTCGCCCGCGGGCGGTCGTGTCGGCACCGAGCAGCGGCGCAGCCATGTCGTCGACAGCGCCCAACGCGCACTTTGTGACGAAAGTGGCCGGGTTTGGGCTCCACCCGGAACAAGTCGCCAAGCGGATTGCGACGACGGTGGATACTATGCGCCAGCATGTATACGCGCGTTACGCCGACCCGGACCTGATCAAGACGGCGACCACGCTGGCCAATCAGGACGCGCAGGCAGCCGCCGGTCCCGACGGCGGATCCGATCTGTCTGTTCGAGCGACTCCGGCCTTGAGTCCCGCTGTCCCATCAGCCGAGACTGGGCCATCCACGGACGCCGTCGAGCGTCGATCCGAGCGACTTACAAAGGCGGCCCACGCCGCCGCCGTTTACGCGTTGGGCGTGCTGCTGTACGAGTGTGTGGAGCGGCGGCCTGTATTTGATCATATCGCCGCTGACAATGTGCAAGCCGCGCTGGGCCGCCCAATCCGGCCCATTGTTGACCTGCAGCGGTCGCTGGCCAACTCGGCGGTGCGGTCGGCCGATATTGGGCTCAAGCGCAAGCTCCGCGTCAAGTTGCTCGAGCTCATGTCGCGGTGCTGGTCGGCCGAGGTGACACGCCGGCCGAGCATCGACGGCGTGGTGGTGGAGTTGCAGGGGATGCAAGAGATGGTGAAGCAGACTGTGATGCGCGGATGACCGCTGTCGCGCGATGAGATGAGGGGTGGCGCATGTCGTTCATCGGTTGCTGGGAAGCTGGTAGGCCGAATCGTGTGAACTAAGCATGTGCGCGAAGACTTGGTTTAAGCTCGTTTGGGCCACAGTAGCAAATGCCAGAGTACCTTGGAGTTGTGAGGGGCACGGAGAAATAGACTACTTGATCATCGACCGGAAGTGAGTCGCATGTGTCGTAAGCGGCCAGCAGCTCAAGCATGATGTGATATCGCCCCATCTGATCGACCACCCCCGGCGTGAAGTGCTTAGTTGTTTGGCCCAGCAGCAGCAGCAGCAGCAGCAGCAGCAGCAGCAGCGTCTTGCACGAACCGAAGATGTGGACATATGAGATGGATGAACTGTTTTGTGCAACAACATGCTGCCAAAGTATCGTATGGTTCCTCCCAGTACGCCACAAGTCGCCTTGGAACGATTCCCAATCCGGAGCAAGCCGGAGACAAGCCGCTTTCTGGCTTGACCGGCGCCACACACGTGCAAATGCGATCAGCGTAGCTAAATGGGCCCACGCGGGCTGCTGCTGATCATTCATAAATCGCGACGCGCGCCGCTCTGATCACAATCCACCCCATCTTCGCCCATCCTCCACAACTGCAACCACCACTACTACGACCCACCGACGACCAGTCGTCAAGCACCAACCACCCGCGATCAACTTGTACCCCAGTCTCCCTGCACCGCGGCCCGCTTGATCACGTCGCCCCGTGCCGCTCGGCTGTCCCTGCCCCGGCGCTCTTCATGCAATCCAGCCCTGCTCTACCCGTCTCTTCGTCGTCTCGTGCCGTGCTGGTACACTTACCTGCTTGCCGGCCTGCCTGGTGCCGCTCGCCGGCCATGGAATCGTCTGTGGTCGCCGAATTTTGCCTGACATCCATGCGGCACGCGTGCTCAATCTAGGCCCCTGCTGCCCGTCTCGCCATGACCGCTTCCTCGGCCAAGTCCTCGTCCGCCAGCACCGGCAACATGCTTGTGCTGCGTAGCACCACCTCAGCCCTGTCCGACTTCCGTCGCTCGCGGCTCGTCGCGACCATTGGCGGTGACGACGTGATCGAGAACGTGCACGCGCACTGGCTCTACTTTGTCGCCGTCGTGCCCGGCAAGGCGCTGGCTGATGCCGACGTGAAGCTGCTCGAGGACCTGCTGCAGGCGCACCCGCTCGCGGCATCGTTTGCGCCGTCGGAACACGACTTGGTCGTTGTGCCGCGCCTCGGCACCATTTCGCCCTGGTCGACGAAGGCCACCGACATTGCGCGTCTGTCGGAGCTGCACGCCGTGGCCCGAATCGAGCGCGGCCTTCTCTACTCGTTTGCCGTACACGACCACGCGTCCGTCTCGCTTGCGACGGCCGCGGGCCCTCACATCCACGACCGCATGACGCAAGCGCTGCTGTCGGTACTCCCGACTTACCAGGACTTGTTTGCGCACGCCGACCCGCGCCCACTGGTTTCGGTCCCAATTTGCAAGGCCGACGACCCAAAGGCCGCGCTCAAGCGTGCCAACGTCGAAAAGGGTCTGGCGCTCGCAGACGACGAGGTCGACTACCTCGTGCAAATGTACGCGAGCAAAACGCTCGCCGAGTCGCTGCGCCGTGACCCGACGGACATTGAGTTGATGATGTTTGCACAAGTCAACTCGGAGCACTGTCGCCACAAGGTCTTCCGCGCGTCGTGGGATATTGATGGCAAGTCCATGCCCAATTCGCTCTTTGGCATGATCAAGAACACGTACGAGCAGCACCCACAGCACGTGCTCTCGGCCTACTCGGACAATGCCGCCGTGATCGAGGGTCCCTCGGTTCCGCGGTTCGCCTGCGGTGCTGACGGCGTCTACCGCGTCGCCGACGAAAAAGTGCACTTGGTCGCCAAGGTCGAGACGCACAACCACCCGACGGCCATCTCGCCGTTCCCGGGCGCCGCAACCGGCTCCGGTGGTGAGATTCGCGACGAAGGCAGTGTGGGCCAAGGGTCCAAGTCCAAGGCCGGTCTGACGGGCTTTGCCGTCTCGAACCTGCGCATTCCCGGCTACACGCACGACTGGGAGGTGGATGTGGGCAAGCCCGTGCATATCGCGTCACCGCTCGACATTATGATCGAGGCCCCGCTCGGGGGCGCGGCCTTCAACAACGAGTTTGGCCGCCCGGGTCTGACGGGCTACTTCCGCACGTTGTGCATGCCCGTCGACCTCGTCGATGCAAAGCAGAACGCCGCCGCCGCTCCCTCGACCGTCAAGTCGGAGGTGCGCGGGTTCCACAAGCCGATCATGCTTGCCGGTGGCATGGGCAGCATTCGCCCGATGCACGTGCACAAGCAGCCGATTCGTCCGGGCAACAAGTTGGTCGTTCTTGGTGGGCCCAGTATGCTGATTGGGTTGGGCGGTGGTGCCGCGTCGTCGGTGGCCTCGGGCGCCTCCTCGGCCGATCTCGACTTTGCTTCGGTGCAGCGCGAGAACCCGGAAATGCAGCGCCGCTGCCAGATGGTGCTGGACGCTTGCACGGCCCTGGGCGACAAGAACCCGATTGTCTCGGTCCATGATGTTGGTGCCGGCGGTCTCTCGAACGCGCTGCCCGAACTCGTGCACGACCATGGTCTCGGCGCGGTGATCCAGTTGCGATCAGTGCTTATTGACGACCCGAGCATGTCGCCCATGGAGATTTGGTGCAACGAGTCGCAGGAGCGGTACGTGCTGGCGCTCGACGAAAAGGATGTGGCCCGGTTCGAGGCCACGTGCAAGCGCGAGCGGTGCCCGTTTGCCGTTGTCGGTGTCGCGACCAAGGAAGAGCATTTGCTTGTGCAGGATTCGCTGCTCAAGAATAACCCGATCGACCTGCCGATGAGCATCCTGTTTGGCAAGCCGCCCAAGATGCACCGCGTGACGCAGACGCGCACGTTAATCCCCAAGGCCTTGGCCCTGCCCGCCTCGGCGACGCTTCTCGATGCCGCGGGTCGTGTCATGCAGCTGCCCTCGGTCGCGTCCAAGTCGTTCCTCATCACCATTGGCGATCGGTGCGTCGGTGGTCTGACGACGCGCGAGCAAATGGTGGGTCCGTGGCAAGTCCCCGTGGCCGATGTGGCCGTCACGTCGACGACGTTCAACACGTGGAACGGCGACGCCATGGCTATGGGCGAGCGGCCGTCGATTGCTCTTGTGGATCACGCTGCGAGTGCGCGCATGGCCGTCGGCGAGAGTCTTTTGAACTTGGCTGCCGCTGCTGTTCCGTCGCTGGGTCACGTTCGGTTGTCGGCCAACTGGATGAGCGCCGTCGACTCGGAGGGCGAGGGTGCCGGTATTTACGCTGCCGTCAAGGCGATTGGTCTCGACATGTGCCCGGCGCTCGGTATCACGATTCCGGTCGGCAAGGACTCGCTCAGTATGAAGTCGCAGTGGAAGGACGGCGCCGTGGTCTCGCCGCTCGCGCTCAACATTACGGCCTACTCGGTGGTCGAGGACACGCGGCTCACGCTGACCCCACAGCTGAAGCGTCATGCCGATTCGGTTCTGCTCCTGCTCGATCCAAGTGCCGGTCAAATGCGCCTCGGCGCCAGCGCGCTCGCGCAAGTCTACCGCCAGGTCGGCAACAGCGTGCCCAACGTGGACGACGTGGACCGTTTGCGCGCCGTGTGGAACACGATCCAAGCGGCTCGCCCGCACCTGCTCGCATACCACGACCGTTCCGACGGCGGTCTCTTCACGACCATGGCCGAAATGTGCTTTGCCGGCCACATGGGTGTGCGCATGTTTGTGCCCGCCAATGTCGACCCGATTGCGTTCCTTTTCAACGAGGAACTCGGCGCCGTGGTTCAAGTTGCCGCGAACAAGGTCGAGGACATCATGGCGATTGCCCAGGCGCAGGGTCTCCCGCGCGACTGCGTGCGCGCCGTCGCGCAGGTCACGCCCACGTCGCAGCAGATTGATATTTTCGAGCACGGGTCGGGCCAGCTCTTGCAGGCGTTCCACCGCGTGGAGCTGCAGCGCCTGTGGTCGCTGACCTCGTACCATATGGCGCGTCGTCGTGATAACCCGGCGTGCGCCGAGTCGGAGCTCGAGGCTCTGTTTGATGGCGCCGACCCGGGCATGTCGAGCCACCTCACGTTCAAGTACCCGCTCGAGGACTTGCCACTGTACAAGGTACCCGTCGACACGCGCCCCAAGGTGGCCATTATCCGCGAGCAGGGCGTCAACTCATTCATGGAGATGGCCTACTCGTTCCACGCGGCCGGGTTCGCGGCCGTGGATGTGCACATGTCGGACATTTTGTCGAGCGCCACGTCGCTTGCTGGGTTTGCCGGCCTTGCTGCGTGCGGCGGGTTCTCGTACGGCGACGTGCTGGGCGCCGGCCGCGGGTGGGCCAAGTCGATTCTGTGCAACCCGACGGCGCGCGCCGAGTTTGAGCGTTTCTTTGCCCGGCCCGACACGTTTGCGCTCGGCATTTGCAACGGGTGCCAAATGTTTTCGCACCTGCGCGAGCTGCTGCCGGCCGAGTCGGGCGCGCAGCACTGGCCCTACTTTGTGCGCAACGCCTCGGAGCAATTTGAAGGGCGCACGTGCCTGGTCCAAGTGCTCGACTCACCCTCCATTTTCCTCAAGGATATGGCGGGGACCAAGCTGCCGATCCCCGTGGCGCACGGCGAAGGGCGTACCGAGTACGTTGACCAAGAGGCCGACATTCCGTCGCTTGTGGCCAACCAGCAGGTCGCGGTGCGGTTTGTCGATAACTATGGCGCGCCGACCACGCGGTACCCATTCAACCCGAACGGCTCGACGCTCGGGATTACGGGGTTGACGACGCGCGACGGCCGCGTCACAATCATGATGCCGCACCCGGAGCGGGCGACGCGTTGGGTCGCCAACTCGTGGATCGACGACCAGTGGCGCCACGACGGCGTCGAGGGCCCGTGGCTCCAAATGTTCCAAAGTGCTCGCAAGTGGGTCGAGTCAAATAAAGTGATGACCAAGGCGTAATCGAGCCTCATCAATCTCGATTTATGTGTTCAAAAAGGAATGAAGCTGTTATCCCTCTCAAATGTTTTTGTTGCTCCAGATTTGCATGGCTGCGTGTGAGGAAAGTCACAAAAGCGAATGGGGATCATTGACTTCTCGAATATTTAGTGATGTATTGGCAATGGGAGTTGAGATAAACAGTACTTGACAACGATCGATGCCCAACACGATGGGTTGAAGCAGCGAAACAATGAGGGTGACAAACGGCGTGGACTTGGCGCGATCCTATCCACGGTTCTCGCCACTGTTCCGGAGCACAGAACGAACTGGTCGGGGGGAGGGGGAGGTGCCTTGCCAACGGGTGGAAAATGTGCAGCGTGGCGGGTGGCATGTCTGTGTATGAACGACAGGCGCCAATTCTGCTGGGGGCCACAGCGTGCAACGACATGTGCCAGTCTCGACATTGTCAGACATTATTGGAAGCCAACCTTCTTTCGGAGATTTGGCGAGTTGGATTTCAAAAAAGCTTTGCCATCATGAGTGTACTCGAGCAATGAGGGAAGCAACTGTTGTCTCTGTTCATGTAAGTTGCGCACGCGCCAATGTGGTATGGTTCAAATTGTATTAATGTCAACTATTATCAAACTATTGAATGGTTTTGCTGCGCGCCCGACAGCGCTAGATCACGACCTCAGTGCCTTGCAACAGCAATCGTCAGTCGGGGTCTGGGCAATCTGTCAATCCACTTGAGAAATGAAGTACCTTTCACGCGACAATCAACGTTACAAGTGCGCGCTCGCCTTGCGCGCGCGGTGCAACGTCGACTTCTTGGCACCGGTGGTCTTGGTCGACTTGGTCTTGCCGATCTTCTTGGGGTGGTACTGGAAGTTCGGGTACGCCTCATGGTGCCGCCTCTTCTCCTCCTCAAACTTGTCCTTGTAAAACTGCTTGACATCGTCCGACTCTTGGTGCCAAAGTGCGCCGAGCAGCCGGTTGAGCTCCTGCTTGCGCTTCGGCGGGTTGACGAGCTGCGCCGACTTCGCCTCCTTGTACAAGAAAAACTGGTTCTTGGGGCGCTTGGGGGGCGGAATCACCGGTTCCTCGAGGTCGTCGTCGAGAGCACTGGCATCGTCGCGGCCGTTGGCGGGAGCGTCGGGCACGGCCGCCGGGGTGGCTTGCTGGCCCCAAGTCGACCCGGGAATCGGAGCGGCGGCGGGGGTGGCAGTGATCGAGTCCCACGGGTGCGCAACTTGGTAATGGTACGGGATCGAGCTGTTGAGTGGCGCGCAGCCGGCCGGAGCTTGGTGCGGCATGTTGCCATTCTCGGAGACTGGCGACAATGGTGAAAGCGAGACGAGGTCTGGGTTGCCGACGAGGTCAAACCCGGGAACGTTCCTGGACAAAACCACTTCGTTAGTCGAGATCGGTGGAGGCGAAAAGAAATCTTCTCCACGCACAGGATCGGCAGCTGGCCCGGGCCGCCAGGAACAAAGTATGGGTATCGCGGTGCTGGAGGCGTCGCGAAGACGACATAGAATAATCCGGTGCCGGCCGGTGCAGATAGACCGGGCGGCGAAGGAAAACCGGCCGGCGTAGGAAAACCGGGCGGCGTAGGAAAACCGGGCGGCGCAGGATGAAACGCTCCGTCGCTTGGGTCCCGAGCGTCGTCGAATTGCGGCGACAGTTGGCGGCCGGGGTAGCACTCGAGCGGGTAACTCGCGGGCGGCGGCGTCGCGGGCGAGAAGCGACGGATCGCGTCTGGGGCAGGACACGGCATCGAACCGCTCAAGAGGCTGTTGTCCGTCTTCGAGGGACTCCATGGACCAGTCGCCATTGTTGCTGATCGTCGAAAGGGCGTGGTGTCGTCGTCGTGGGCGGACGGGGTCTTTGATGGAGAGAGAAGAGAGATGCGTCGGCTAGCCGCCGCTTTGATATAGGGCGGAGGATGAAGGAGCCTGGTCCTTTGCAGCAAGGCCGTCAAAAGGTATCATCGTGCGGGGTCCAACGGTGAGAAGCGACAGGTCGCGTCCGGGGCGGACACGGCAGCGAACCGCTCACGAGGCTTGCGCGTCTTCGAGGGACTCCATGGACCAGTCGCCATTGTCGCTGATCGTCGAAAGGGCGTGGTGTCGTCGTCGCGGGCGGTCGGGGTCTTTGATGGAGAGAGAAGTGAGTCCTGTTGGCTGGCCGCCGCTTTGATCGCCGCTTTGATGGGGTGGGGGAAGAAAGAGTCCGGCCGTCCGCAGCCCGCTTTGATCGCCGCTTTGATGGGGAGGAGGAGGAAAGAGCCCGGTCCTGTGCAACAAGTCCGCAGGTCCGTCAAAGGTATCATCGTGTGGGCCCAACCGTGGGAAGACGACCATGTATGCTACTTGTACAGGCTGCAGCTGAGGGTCGCGGTCACGTGCGCAACAAAGCATCGCCCTTTTCTGGTTCGATCGTTCAAAACTCCAGCTTGACAAATGCCATGTGCCCATACCAAGACAGGACTCACTTTCAAACTACAATGGTGCAAATCCGAGTCCGTGGTCAAACCCAAGGGATAGCAGCATGCGTCGATACGGCGCAAACGCGACCGCCGACACGCGGTTCTCCCGGTGCACGCCCTGTACCGTCTGCGTCAGGTGCACGAACCGGTCCATTTGCTGGTTCGCGGCGCGGTAGTGCGCGGCCATGTAGCGCAGGTCCCGCAAGTTGACGGCCGCGTGCTCGGCGCCCGCCGCAAAGTAGTGCGCGTCGTACGGGTCGTGCGCACTTGTGGTATACGTCGACAAGTTCTTGTCGGTGACAACGCCAAACGTGTCCGGCACGCACGACCGGATATCCGACCGGTCCACGAGCCGCTTGTCGCACACGGCAAACTGCGACTCTTGCTCGGCCAGCGCAATCACCAGCAGGTTTGCATCGACCGACGACTCGAGAATCTGCGTGATGCGCTGTGCGCGCAGCTGAAACGGCCACCGCAGCTGGTCCGCGTCCAGGTCGTACCAGTGCAGCCGCCCATTGGCGCCGCCCGTCCACAAATCAGCACCCGTCAGCGACTGCGCCTGAACGCACGCCGTGTGGTGCACCGGTACCTGGAACAGCTTGTAGTGCGTGCGAAACGCCAGCTCCGCCGGCAGGTCGTTGTCGCCGCTGCCGCCCACGTCGGCCGTGTCGAGTTGCCATAGGTAGGTTTTCTTGCCGCGAAGTCCGCTCGTGATGAACCGGAGGGCCTGGTTTCGGTCGGCAGCGACGGCTGAGACGTACGAGTCGTGCATGTCGTACGAGAAGGCGCGCGTCGTGGCGCGGAATGTGGGCCTGGCATGGTCGTGCGCGTGCACGAGTGTGAGTTTCTGCTTGCTGTCCTTTCCGTGTTGGCAATGATCAGGTGCGACGTGCCCAAGGCCCCCATCGACTCGACCATGGAGTGCCGCAATGCCGTGGCCGCAATGTTGGCAACGTGCTCTTTGGTCGATAGGTCAAAGAACCGGATACCGCGGTCCTGAAAATTGCACGAAATGATCGCATTTATGATCAGCTCCAACAATCGAATCGAGAAAGTCAGAGAACAACACGTACCTGATGAGCCGTGATCGCGCACTCAGGGGAACCGACCAGGTTCACGATCAGTGCACGGGGCACACGCGTCTCGATGCGCGAAATCAGTTCGGTGCTATTGATTTGCACTTTTTGCGGGCGTGCGAGCACAGCCGGATTGCAGCACCAGGGGCTGGAGCAGAAGAATGAGGAACCGCCGTTGGCGGTTCTGGCGAGGCTGTGACCACAGCAGCCGGTCGTGCGACCGGTGCTATCTTTGGCCGTGCCGCAACCGCGGCGATCGCGGGAGTGACGACGACGGTAGGTGGCGGAACGGGAGCCGGCGGCGGCGGTGCCGGAGCCGGTGTGATGACGGGAACGCGCACAGGTTTGATGGCGTGGTACTCGGCTAGTTATCGCTGCAGGTCGTCGTTGGCCTTTGTGCGCTCCTGCTCGAGCGCGACGCGTTCCGTTTCGAGCTGTTTCATCTGCTCCGTGAGCTGCCTGAGCCGCTCTGGAGCTGAATTGTTTGCATGATCCCTTCAATTCGCGTCCACATGGCCTTGGCGGCCGCGGCCGACTCCCCGGCGACATGCGACGCTGCGTGCGCAGCCGCTTGGGCTGCAGTTTGCCAGGCAGCAGCCGCGGCGGTGTTGACGGTCAGAACAGCAGGAACAAGACTTGGCGGAGTAAAGGCGGTCGCGACGTGGGGAGCACGCGGCGGCGTGATTTCGCACAGGCCAATCGTGAACGGCTCAGCCTTGGGGGCGGGAACTGCGGCTGGTGGGCTCGCGGTCGATGCCAAAGCGCTTTTCGGGTGCAGTTGCCGCTGCCGGTGGTGCTCTTGGTGCTGCTGCTGCCGCTTCTGGTGCGCATGAGCCTTGTCGTGCCGCTGGTGGTGATGCTGTTGTTGTTGCTGGTGCTGCTCATGCCGCCGCTGGTGCTGCTTTTGCTGCTGTTTCAGCAGCGGCTGCTGCTGCTGCCTTTGCACATGCGACCGTTTGGCCGTGGGCGCTTGCTAGTCGTAACCCTGTATGCTCCCCACGACACCGCTTCTCACTGTGGGATCCCACGACCGATGATGACAACGATCCTGGCGTGACCGCATTCAGGCCGTATAACGGCCATTGCGGAGGCGCGTGCGTAAACGGCGTGCCTGGCTACCCCATTCCCGCGCGTCCGCCCTGACTTGTTCTCCTCTTGCATGGCGGTTGTGGTGGTGGTGGCATGGGCGGCAATGAGTTTTCCGTGAACCGAATATTCTTGGCCAGAGTCGACGCTGATGCCGAGGAAGACGACGATGACAGTGGGCGTATAACCACAAGCGTTTGAGCAGGTGATGTAGTCCTTGCCAAAACACTCGACACATGCCTGCTGTGGTGCCAGTGTCCCATACTGGTCCTTGGCAGTGCGGCGCGCGTTTGCAGTGGCGTCAAGATGGGCTTGACATCGCATGCTTTGTTGTTGCTCAAGTCAATCATGAACAGTGTTGTAGTGCGTGAAGGTGGGCATGCTGCTGATGGCGGCAGTAGAGATGATGCAACATAATGGTCAGGCTGGTTTGAACTGGCCAGATGATAGGTTAGGTTTTAGGCTTGCTGGGAGTGGCCAGCCACTTGACTCTTCTTGCACACTGCACCCATCCACACACATTGTGCATGCGCACCTTGCGCATTGTGAAGAGCTCCGTGTACTGCATCTGTGCATACCATCTATCTTGTTTTCGTCGCGTGATTGTGTGTGAAAGAGGGCCTGTGGTGATTGCACCATGGTTGAACAAGGCAGGCCAGCTTGGTGTGTGACCAGACACCACCTGTGGCTGCCATGGGCGACCCACTGGACGGACTTGAATGAAACTACCAGCAGTCTGTAGGGTACATTGAGCTCTTAATTCCTCGATGGCAACCCTTGCGGCTGGGTCGATGGCCACTGTTGAGGGGCTCAGTCATGATTTTCAATGGCAGGGCCAAAAAACAAAATAACATGTGTTGTTGTTGTAAGCCAACCACCTCCACACTTGCACATCAAGCACTTCCAAATTTGAACAACCATATTGTCACATCACAACAACACTTGTTGGCAACCTGAACGAATTGAACAAAAGTCTCTCCCTGCAAACACAACATGGACACTGAATGACCCAACATCACCAACATTGCCCACATGGTGCAGCTCATGCAGTTCAGTTGCATCAGACGCAGTTGGTACAATTGTTTGGTTGGATGATCCAGGCCATTGAAGTGTACAAGGATGCTATGGAAGATGCTAACAAGATCAACCCAACATTCATGGAGTACCACTACCACAAGCACACCTGTTGCATGCAACCCTTCAACTTTGCCAAGTATACTGATGCGGACTCGATCTGTCATTTCCGCTTCCTGCTGCAGCATATCTGGCAGCTTGCCAACCTTCTCCTTCCCAGTGTGCCCATTGTTTGGGTGGATGATGTTGGCTTTGTTGACTGCATTGAAGCTTTGTGGAATGACCTCAAGCAACTTGCATTCCTAACACGCTTTTTCGATCTTGAGCTGTTCTTTTCTCACGACCAAACTGCGTTCAGTCACATCCTCAACTGAGAAATGGTTGTACAATGTGCTGGCCAAGTCAAAGGAAAAGAAGTGGGACCCACACCCCAACAACATGACCAACAACCAAACCATGATCACTGCATTTTCCCAACATCCTTTGACATTTCACCAAAAGAATTCAAAAATGAGAACACTTGGGTCAATCTGACACATGTCAACCACAAAAAACACAGTGCCTGCTAAGCACCACCCCAAACCAAATGCTCCTGCTGCCACAGCAGTCACCCACAATCTTTGCCATCATTCCCCACCCAGACCTCAACATGCGAGACGCCTCTGATGTTCAAAATGGCATGTGCAATGGCCACCTCTGGCACAACTGCTGCTTACAACCCACCAACCACTGAAACATTCAATCCTGGCCCACTGACACAGCCAGTGGCCGCTCCTGATGACCGCCATTCCTGCAAGACGTCACAATGGTCAAACTGACCAGCCATGTATGCCACCTGTCACATGATAGCTGCACTGTGCCACACCCCCATTCACTGCCTCAATTTCACTACCATTTTTGGGGGAGTTTGAAGGCCCCACATCATGGTTTGCTGTTTTTCTTTGTCATTCCAAAATGGTTGCCAGGCAATGGGGCAAGCATTGTGGAGGTTCAATAGCATGGCAGGCCCACCACAGTGTGCTCTTTGCCCCCTGCTTGCCTGCCAAGGAAACAAACTGCCCACTAACAACATCTTGTTGCGTCACTCAGAGCTGCTGCCATCAAGACAGTCCTAATCAACCCAGATTTTGAGGATGCAACATGTGCCACCCACCCTGGTTTCCATACACAAGAACAGACCACTAATCTGTGACAGGTACAAATCTTGGGCCCCATTTCTTCAGTTTGGCAAGCACATTTTATGACCGTTTTCTGTTCAAGTCTGTGCACAAGAATGTGCAAGATGATCTGTGCAGTGGCCTTCTTCAGAAGAGCTGTGCAGTTGGCATCTTTAGGCAGTGCACTGTCATTTGGCACATGTTCTAGTGATCTAGACTGCTCCCATTGGCTGCAGGCCATGGTGCAATTGTTGGCCTCCAGCAAATTGGGCGCCTGTGATAACCTGCTTCTCTTGCTGGGCTGCTTGCCTCTGCTATATTGTTCATTCTGCCTACATGGACTCCATTGCCATCCCCCACAGTGTGCCTGTCCATGAGCTCTCTCATCATCACCAAACTTTGAAGAATAACTTGGACTCCTCAAGTCTCAAAATGTCAATGGTTGTATGTAATACTAACCTCAAAATGAGACCTAAGGGGTCTGTTTGGGGTGGCAAATGGACTTGATTGCAAACAGGCCACTTGGGGGTTGACTTACTGCAGATGTATGTGACACATTTCCAAGAGTGACTCTTACAGAACTGTTCCTGACCTCCCTTGCCTCACAGGAGACACTCATGCTCACAGAAAGCACTCACAGATATCCACAGTAATCTGTCATCAGCCACTCAGCATCACCATCAGGGAGACACTTACAGGCAGCACTCATGGAGATGTACAGGAAGACACTAATGGTAAGCACATGACAGACCCATTGTTGACCTGTGCATTAGGTTATGAGTGTCACACCCACAGTGCTCCACCTGCCCCCCAAGTGACAGTCAGCAACTCCCCACTACTGTCGCCTGACACCCCACAAGTGTCACAAACCATTGGTATGTGACAGTCATGGAGGGCAGGCAGCTTGGGCAGCAGATGAGCAGCAGAGCAGTCATGAAGGAGATATACTTGGCAACACAGCACGTGGCCTGAACAACACCCCTCACCATGTGCATGCAAGACGCGCTTCCTCCACCAAGTCGAACGGACCAACCAATGCATTGGACCGACCAACACGCTTTGTCCACCAAGTCCACAGCTTTCACAATCAAGTTCTTGAGCATTAACAAACAACGAGCGAGCCAACTGAAAATGGGAAATTACAGCGCAAT
Organism: Allomyces macrogynus ATCC 38327; assembly: GCA_000151295.1. Classification (NCBI taxonomy): domain Eukaryota; kingdom Fungi; phylum Blastocladiomycota; class Blastocladiomycetes; order Blastocladiales; family Blastocladiaceae; genus Allomyces; species Allomyces macrogynus. The sequence goes on from GG745330.1 coordinate 111,698, forward strand.
CTTTCTCCAAATAAGCAAATCATGTACAATTGGGAGCGCCAAATTGAAGCAGCACGCCCGCACACCCACCCGCCCTCACCGCCTCCACGCAACGACCAGCACCAGCTGGCTCAGTTGTTGAACCAGTAGACGCCCTCCTGGTCGACGGGCTCGACAAACTTGCACGTCGTCCACGACTGCCAAATTGCCTTGGCAATCGGCGTCTTGTCCATCTTGTAGTAGGGCGTGCCCTTGAGCTTCTCGCGCAGAATCTCGGTCGCCTTGATCGCATTGTAGTGCGGCATCGTCGACCAAATGTGGTGCACCACGTGCGAGTCGGCAATGTTGTGGAAAAAGTAGTTGAGAATGCCATAATCGCGGTCGACGGTCGCAATCGCGCCGCGCAAAAACGTGAACGCGTCGGCCGAGTAGTGCGGCAAGTCCGGGTGCGTGTGCTGCAGGAACGTGATGATCACGAGCCACATGTTGACAAACAGGTACGGGATCAGGTAGAACTTGACGACGGCGGCGGCGCCAAAGACCGACCCGGCGTACCCGAGCAGACCGAGCATGCCAAAGACACCAATGTTCGACAGGATAATGTCGCCGTAGTTGCGCGGCTCAAAGAAGGGCGACGACGGGAAAAAGTGCGACGCCCACCCGTACTCGGGGTACTTCTGGCCCGACGTGTTGTTGATGATGTAGGCGGGCCACCCAAACGTAAGCATGAACACAATGCCGAGCAAGCTGAACAGCGGCGATTCCTGGAGAAGCGAGTCGTGGCCCGGGTCGTAGTCGGGTGACGCGTTGCGCTCGCGCAGCTTCGGGTCCGACGCGATCAGCTCGGCGCGCGTGTGCGGCACAAACACTTGGTCGTTGGTCAGGTGGTTGGTCGCCTTGTGGTGCTTGGAGTGCGTGATGCGCCACGCGTGGTAGGGCACCAGCAGCGCCGTGTGCAGAATGTAGCCGACCGTGTTGTTGAGCGTCTTGGACGACGAGAAGGACTGGTGACCGCACTCGTGCGCAATAACCTGCAAGCAAGAAGGGGGTTGCGTTAGCCAAATGCCCTTGGACCAGAAAAATCCTGCCCTGTCCGCAAGCTGGGGACGCACCCAGATGCCCGTGCACACAATGCCCTGCGCGACCCAGTACGCGGCCCACAGCATCCACCGCACCGCGGCGCGCGCCGTCATGTCGAGCGGCAGCGTCTCGGAGAACGAGTCAATGTGCATGGCACCGTAGGCGAGCGCCGCGGCGAGAATCAGGTCATGGAACGTCCACAGAAACGACTTGAACGCCGACCGCTCAAACAAGTGCGCCGGAATCGCATCGCGCAGTTCCTTGAGCGACATGTCGATCGGTTGGTACCCGACCTTGTCGGCATTGCGCGCGGGCGTCGCGTGCTTGGCCTTGCCGCCCTTGCCAGCGGTCGCCGGCGTGCCACCGCCGCCACGGCGCTGCGAGAGAGTGTAGTTGGCCACGTCGGAAATCGTCGCTGGTGGCGCCATGGCTGTCGTCGTCGTCGTTCTCGTCGTAGGTCGTCCTGCGTTCACTGGTGAGCTGACGGCGGGAATGTTGCAGTCGCGCGGCCGGGAGAACGACGTACAGGCTCGTCAAGTCGGCACCAAAACGTCCCCGCGGCAAAGTGAGCGAGAGGGGGAACCAGAACAGCGTCGTGGGCCGGCCAGCTTTATACACATTTGCGCCGTGCGGTCAAATGCGCGAGACGTCGGCGCAACCGGTTTTGGTTTTCAATCGGGCACGGCCGTGATGCCGGCGGCGGAGATGCGCCTGTCACGGTCACTGGTCCATGGCGCTGCAGCAAGTTCTCGTTTTGGGTCGAGCTGTTCTCGGCCAGGCGGGCATGATGGTGCGTGTTGTTATCGTTGGTTGTTGTTGTGATGCCCCACAGCCGGAACATAGCCCCAAACTCGACGCGGCTCGACGCCAGATCTTCGCCAGCGGTGCACTTTCGCCCCTTCAGCAAATTTGGCATCAACGGGGTTCGAACCGCGGGCCTCCGCCGAGGCTGGCATTCCGATCGGGCATCGCCCCATACCTGTCATTTCTATCATGTTCTCGAGACACTGTCTCCATGCCCAGAGTGACGTGGAGCACGAGCGGCTCTCAGGCCATCCGTGTGTCGCAACTGGCCATCCATGTGTCGCAACTTGCCGTTGATCCACAAATCATTCGACATTCGCCGGCTGCAACCCCGCGCGTACCAACCTCCAGTACCTTCGAAACGATAAAATGGCCAAGGGCGGCAATAAGGGCAAGGGCGGCAGCAAAGGTGGATCGAGCGGCGATGGTGCCGTATCTGCTTCAGCAATGGCCTGCCAAGCGCGATGCGCGCGAGAACAAGCACCCAAATAGCCAATTGATTCTGAAAGCATCAATAATTGACGGGATTCGGTGCACGAACGGACAGCTGGCTCGTCGAGCAAGAGCAGCGACCTGAAGGCTGCGTCGAGCATCCGCGTCCGTCACATTTTGTGCGAGAAGCACTCCAAGGTTGGCTTGTCCGTGGCCATGGTGATGACAACTACCGGACGCGTTCCTTACTCGGCGACGATGTGGCTGATAGATCATGGAGGCCCTGAACGCGTTGACCGTGGATAAGATGTCGTTTGACAAAGTGCGAACTGCTGTTGCCGTGCATGCCCGCGCGATGAGCGATGCTGAAATGCGCTTACTTTGCTGATCTAGGTCGCGGAAAGGTATTCCGAGGACAAGGCTCGGTCAGGTGCGTGGATGCTGGTGGTCGCGCGCTTTTTCCACGATCAGATCGCCGGACTGACCGCCCTCGAAATTTCTAGGTGGGAGCTTGGGCTGGATGACCCGCGGGAGCATGGTCGGCGAGTTCCAAGGTACAGGCCACTTGGTCCACGGATCGTGGATCTCGTTTTGCTGGACCGCTGATCTGACGCCAACGCACCACGCTTGAATAGATGCCGCGTTCAAGCTGACGCCGAGCACCGTTGGCAACCCCGTCTTCACAAACCCGCCCGTGAAAACCAAGTTTGGGTACCATATCATCAGTACGTTGCGCATCTTTGTTATTCTCCGCCCCCGGGTTGGGCTGAACCGCTGACCGTGATATTCACTCTCTAGTGGTCGAGGACCGGAAGTGATGGGTGGAGAATAAAGAAAAGGAATCATGTACTATTGACGAGCAAAATTGGATTGGGCAGCAATGTGGTGGGGTCGAGTACGCAAAGAACAGCATATCAATGGCGGTGGGCCTCGGTCAAGTCAATCTCGGCCAACTCGCCGAAAAACTCACGGAGCCGGCGCATCTGCATGCGCAGGTAGACGCCCATGACCGTGAGCGAGACGCGGACGTGCCCGTTGCTGCTCAAGATCGCCTCGTTCGCGACCTTGGTCAAAGTCGTGCGGCCAAACGCGTGGTTGACAATGAACAGCGACGGTTCCGCGGCCTCGCCTTCGTGCAGCTGCACGAGCCCCTTGACGCGGTAGACGGTGTCCTTGCTCAGCGTCCCGAGGAAAGACTCAAACGCCGCGACCGTCGGTGGTGCTTGAGCCTCGTCACTCGCGTTCTGCTTGACGAGAACCAAATCGACCTCGTTCTCCATGTGGTGCTTGTCGAGCCCCGCCGACACGTCCTCGAGACTCGTGCCGTGCGACGCGGAAAAGAGCTTGGTGTCGAGCCCGAACACCACGTCGAGACTGAGCCCGGGCGAGTACTTGACCTTGGGCGTGTCTTCGTTGAGCTCATCGATGCGGTCAATGACCAGGTCCACGTCGCGCTCGGTCGCGAGCTGCCACTTGTTCAGCAGGATCAAGTCCGTGTAGGCCGCCTGCATCTTGGCCGTGTACGACGTGTCTACAAGCGGCGGGCAGTCGAATGCGTCAGCGCATTTCGTCGGGTGGAGAACCGTCGGCGAGCTGTCGACGCGTCGAATCGGTTGGCACCTTCGTAGCCGCGGAAGTTGACGCAGTCAACGACCGTGATGATCGAGTCGAGGTGGAACTTGGGCTCCATTTGCCGGATCTGCCACGCAATCGGTGCCGGGAAGGCGCTCCCGCTCGACTCGATGATGATACGGTCCGGATTGTACTTCGCTATTACGAATTGCACAACTTGTCGTTAGATTTCTGCGCATGTGTTGACGGTCAACGATACGGCGCACCTTGCAGCTCCTCGAGTGCATTCTTCATTTGACCGACGAGCACGCAGCACAGGCACCCGTTGAGCATTTCCGTGACCTTGATCGACCCTTCTTGCGCGAGCAGCGAGTCGACCTCGACCGACCCAAACTCGTTTTTCAGCAGGCACACGTTGTAGCCCGCCGTCGACGCGTTGAGCCGATGGATCAGGTCCAGGATAATGGTCGTCTTGCCCGCGCCCAGGAACCCGGTCACGACCGTAACCTGCACAGGCGCGTCGGCTTGCTCCAAATCGGCCGACGACATCGTTGATTGCTGGGGCTTGCTGCGTTCTTGAGGGGCGCTGAAGCAGCGCAGAAATTGGCCTTGGAGCTCGAGCGTCGCACAACCGTGTCGAGAAGATGCAGTGGGTCTGGGTCTGAATCAAATCGAAAAGACTCGTCGCCGTTGGTTCGTGCTCGTCGCCGTTGGTTCGTGCTCGTCGCCGGATCGGGAGTTGCGACTTCGGCCACGGCGCGACTGGGCTTTTCATCCAGGAGGCGCCTGCAGAAGCGAGAGACGCCTGCAGTGACCTGGCCGCGAAGCGTCTGCTGCTTGGTCAAGACAACTCCTGCCACGCCTGTCTTTTGTTCAAACAGCTTGCAGCAAGCTGTCGCGGCGATCAAGTAGTTGGCCACCGCGACGGCAGCGCAAAACCAACCACGCGACACGACCGCGAGGACATAACTCCTCGCATTTTGATCTCGGCAAGCCAGCGACCCCCGACCGACCCGCCATGCCCGTCCCGTTCGAGGCTATTCTGCCGCTCGGCATCATTGCCACCATGTTCATGGTTGGGGGTGCCGGTGTGGGCGCGCTCCAGCGCATCAGCACGCAGGGCAAGGCACGCATCCATCCACGATTCGCTCGCTCGCGGTTGCCCGACAGTCCCATTCTCATTCGGAGGGAGCGGGGTCGCGCTCGTGTTCCGGCAAAATCGCACCGAATCCACTCCAGTTCCTGTTCTAATTGCGGCACCGATTCTGTTTTTCATCGTGTAGCCGCAGCGCCTCAACCTCGACGACTGGGACCGCGCGTTCATGGCGCGCAACGAGCGTCTGACGGGACACAAGTATGGCCAGTCGGTACGTGATGTCTTGGCAGCATTCTCAACCATTCACTTCGTCTCATTCCGAACGACCGCTTCCTTTTCCACCTCGCGTCTGCGTCTGTAGGAGAACCTCGTTGCACCGGACGAGTTTAATCGGTCAAACCCGATCCACGTCCGGAAGATGTCGCACGTCTTCTAGTTTCCCGATGCCCGTTGGCAACGCGCTTGTCCATTTCGTACCGAAAAGCATTTAGCTTGAAACGTGCTCGACCTCTGCTTGTTCTGCTCCGCGTGCGCGACCGTGAGCATCCCAATGCTGGGATCTTTTCCTATTGCCCGCCCAGACCGCCGCAACTTTTACCCGCTCGCAATAGCGAGCGTGTTTGGTGTTGAAGGGGCAATGATTGGCGACGACAAACCGACCATCTCCTCAATCGCTCTTGGCCACCTCTCTTTCACCAAACCCGCACGAAATCTTCGATGGCAGATATTTGCAAGTGCAAACTTACATGGGACTGTCGCGGCCGAGACCAGCTCAAGTTCACAGCTGAAATATCCAGGAAATCACAAACGTGACCGCGAAAGGGGAGACCAAACTGAGCGACTTCACGGCCGACAGAAACAATTCGCTACGATTGCCGCAGCCGCCAGTGCAAAATCATCGCCGCGCCCGTCAACGCCCGGCACTTGTTGCAAAACACTTTGGCGCTCCTCGATCTTGCTCGCCCAAGCAAGTGATTCGGCCAACAACCTATTCACGTCGTTACGATGGTGGGTGCCGGCCCGCTCCCTGCACCATTGAAAGCCCCGGAATCTTACGCGCGCGCGCGCTTCAACTTGAACCGTAGGCCGAAGCGGTCAAAGTCGTCGTGCGATGCCGGCCCTTTTCCGAAAAGGAGCGCGCGGCTGGGCACACGTGCATCGTCGACGTCGACGAGAGCCGCAACTGCGTGACAATCACGGCGCCCAAGTTGTCCGACGGCAGCGGCTCGAGCGACGGCGGCAAACCCACCACCGCGACCCCCGGCGCGAGCGCGGACCCGCCCAAGTCGTTCACGTTCGACTCGGTGTTTGACTCCAACTGCAAGCAGCTCGACGTCTACAACAAGACGGCACGGCCCATCGTCGAGTCGGTGCTGGAGGGTTACAATGGCACCATCTTTGCGTTTGGGCAAACGGGCACGGGCAAGACGTTTTCAATGGAGGGCATTCGCGACGTGCCGGAAATGCGCGGCATTATCCCCAACTCGTTTGTGCACATTTTCTCGCACATTGCCGCGGCACCCTCCGGCGCGAAGTTTCTCGTGCGCGCGAGCTACCTCGAAATCTACAACGAGGAAGTGCGCGACCTGCTCTCGAGCAACCCGTCCAAGCTCGACCTCAAGGAGCATCCGGACATGGGCGTCTATGTCAAGGACCTGTCGTCGTTTGTCGTCAAGGACGTCGACGAGATGGACAAGCTCATGAACCAGGGCAACAAGAACCGGTCGGTCGGGTTCACGGAAATGAACGCGCGGTCGTCGAGGTCGCACTCGATATTCACGATCACGATTGAAATGAGCGAGACGCGCGACGGCAAGGAGTGCATTCGTGCCGGTAAGTTGCATCTCGTCGACTTGGCCGGGTCGGAGAGGCAGAGCAAGACGGGCGCGACCGGCGACCGTCTCAAGGAAGCGACCAAAATCAACTTGAGTCTCAGCTGCCTCGGCAACGTGATCAAGGCCCTCGTCGACGGCAAGGCCTCGCATATCCCATATCGCGACTCGAAACTCACGCGGCTGCTCCAGGACTCGCTCGGTGGCAACGCCAAGACCATGATGATCGCGACCATGTCGCCCGCGTCCTACAATTACGAGGAGACGATCTCGACGCTGCGGTACGCGAGCCGCGCCAAGAACATTAAGAACAGGCCCAAGGTCAACGAGGACCCGAAAGACGCGATGCTGCGCATGTTCCAGGAGGAGATTGCCCGGCTCAAGGCGCAGCTCGAGACTGACGGCGTGGGCGGGGCCGACGAGGAGGACGACGAGGCTGATGCCGAGGTCGAGGGCGACGACGAGGCCGCAAAGGGGAGTGCAGCGGGCGGCTCGACCGACGCGGCGGGGACGGCACCTGCTGCGCTGACCACGGCGGCAGACGCCAACGTCGGTGCGTCGCTCAACGCGTCGGGCATGGAGCGGCGCAAAAAGTCCGGCTTGACCGACGAGGAAATGCGCGTCATGGAGGAGCACATCGAGCAGGAGAAGCGCGCAATTCTCGAGAGCAAAGACATGATCGAGTCGGAAAAGCTGACAATCCTCGCTGAGCTGAACCGACGGCAAGAGGAGATTGATCACGAACGGCGCGCGCGCGAGGAACTCGTCAACAAGCTCGAGCAAATGGAGAGCAAGCTGCTCGTCGGCGGCGTCAATATTCTCGACAAGGAGGTGCAGCAGCGCGAGGAGCTCGCGCGGCAAGCGGCCGAGCTCGAGGAACGCAAGCGGCAGCAGCTCTTGTTGCACCAACAGTTGCAGCAAGAAGAGGAGGCCGCGCTGCAAATGGAGGAAGAGTACAACTCGCTGCAGGACGAGGCCGCGGCCAAGACGCAAAAGATCAAGAAGCTGTGGACGATTCTCATGACGCACAAGGCCGAGCTCAAGGACCTGACCGAGGAGTACCAGCGCGAGCGCGAGGACTTGCTCGATACGATCCGCGACTTGTCGCGCGAGCTCAAGTGGAAGTTGAAACTCGTCGAGCGGCTCATCCCCAACGAGGAAATGTCGTGGATCGAGAGCCAGTGCACGTGGGACGAGGTCAACGAGCAGTGGCACGTCCGCTACGCGAGCCACGCCGGCAACAACATTCGCGGCTCGCAACACGGCGCTCATCGGCATTTCCACCATTTACCGCGAGCGCAGCATCTCGAAAGCGGAGGCAGTGGTGGTGGTAGCGGCGTCGGCGGCCTTGTGAGCTTGTCGCCCGCGCCGGGCATGGACGACATCAACTTTTGGGCGCCCGTCTACCCGACCGAAGCCATCTACCTGTCGTACGACGGCCAGGTGCGGCCAACGGGGAACGGGAGGGCAAGTGCATTGGGCCCGGCCGCCGCATCGATGCGTGGCAAGGTCAACTCGCCGAACGGTCACACGGCGCGGCCGCAGGCGGCACGAACCAAGAGCGGGGCGAGGTCTGCTGTTGTGGCCGCGTCGGCCAAGCTGAAAGTTGTGGAAGACGCTCCAACTGCTCGTGGACTGGTGACGAAGCCAAAACATTATGCATAGCTGAGGCTGGGTGAAGAGGGAAGACGCGACGATACAGACGATACAGATACATTCATGGTTTTGCTCGGTCCGCGCGGCATTGCGTTGCTCTGCAAGAAAGGCGGGCTGCACGAAAATGAAAACGGGTGGAACTGCTTTGGTCAAGTCCAAGTCTGACCATAACACACATGACCACGTCGCGAAGCATCAGACGGACACAAAGATAGTCCAGAGAAGCTCGATCGTTCGAGCCGCTCCTTGACCAACAATCGACCATACTCGCAAGTCTCGATCAGCACCAAAGATCATTCATGCTGCCGTAGCCGTGCGCGCAACGAGCTCCGTCCGAGCGCAAGTGACCAGGGCATCGACCTGCAAACCGCACGACGGGATTGAGCGGCTGTGAGCGCGGCTTACCGCTCGCGCACCGCTGCCAGCATGTCGTTCTTCAAGAGCATCTCGCCGAAAAAGAAACGCAGCTCGCTGTCCAAGTCCGATGGTAACATTTTTGGTCACTCGCCGACGAGCCCGACAAGTGGGGCCGCGGGAGGGGACCCGGGCAGCCCAGGCGGCTCTCGGGGCGTGCGCCTCGGCAGCTCTCCATTCGGTCCGGACGACGGTATTGGCGCTGTCTTGCTGGGATCGACGCTTGCGCTGGCCATGCCGGACGACCACGAGCTGGACGTGCAGTTTACCAGATTGATGGTCGGTCGCTCGTCTCTTGGCCTCGTTGCCCCGACGCGGACCATGAAAACTCACGCAACACCGATATTCTGTCGGGCGACAAGGCCAAGGCCATGAGCGCGCTCTCAAGGAGAAGAAGTGGCGCTTGATCACGCAGCACGCACAGCAAAGCGTGCGTTTTAAGGTGGAGCGTATTGTGCAAGAATACCGGCAACTCACCTGAAATCGTTATCATGAACAGTCGCGTGGCGTGGTCAAGAAGCACGTTCACAAGCTCGTCGCCGAGCTTCAGCAGTTTGCCAGCCAGCCAATCAGTGCCGAGACGGCCCAGTTTCTCAACATGCTCGAGGTGTCGGCTCGCACAGAGCCTGTGAGGTCCGTGTTCGACTCCATTTTCCGTCTCTGCTTTTCCGTTCGGCTTGATCCTGACCCGCTGCGCGTGGATTTCTAGCTGGGTCGTCGATTTCCTGAACCAGAACGGGCTCGAGTTCCTGTTCCGCGTACTCGACACGTTGGGTTCGCGGCCCTGGCTCGACCTGACACATTGCGCTGCGACACTGCACTCGTGCGCGCGGTGTCTCAAGGCCATCATCAACACGAGCAAGGGGCTCGACGCCGTCCTCGGGTTCCCAAACGGCATCCACTGGCTCATGGCGGCGTACCCGATGCTCAGCGTCGACGATCCGGCGGTCAAGAACGCGAAAAAGACCATTCTCTAAATTCTTGCCGTCATGTGCTTTATCTCGTCGGGGCTCGACCGCGTCTTGGAGAGCGCGACCAAGTACAAGGAGGCCAACCGCGAGCCGCACCGGTTTTGGGCGATTGTGAGAGACTTGGAGGCCGAAGACGACGAGTTCCAGGTTTGTGAGCGCAGCTGTCTCCGTTCTTTGGCATCCTGCTGTACACTCACTGGGTTTGAGGCACGCCCACTTAGCTCGTCGCCATAGAGTTTCATCAACGCGGCCGTAAACGCGTCGCCCGACCTCAACACGCGCCTCGCTCTGCGCTTCGATTTTCTCGATTTCGGGTTCCAAGCTGTACTGTCGCGGGTCAAGACGACCGGCAGTTCCGATGTGCAAAAGCAGGCCACCATCTTTCTCGACGAGGCCAAGGAAGACGCTTTGCCTGACATGGTCGATCCGACGGCGTGGACCATGCCGCGCATCGACGTGCTCTCGCTGCTTCCGGCCACGGCCGAGGACGACGAAGACATGGCGCGGTCGAAGCGCACCAAGGACCTGTTTGTTGCGCTTATTGCCAAGCTGCAGCTCCTACCCAAGGACGCGCAGCGGCGCGAGAGTTGCCTGGCGATCTTGAACCAGGTCATGAACCACATCCTGACGGGATTGAGCCCGGGTGCGCCGCCGCCGGTTCACGTCGAGGTCGCGAACATCATCGACAATACCGAGACGGACAAGCTGCAGCACGAGCTCGACGAGCGGCAACTGCAGGTCGAGAAGCTGGCGCTGCAGCTCAACGAAGCCAAGGTCGCACAGGACAAGCTCCACGCCGACGTGGTGCGGTTCACGGGCCAGTGCAAGGCCGAGTTGGACAAGTCGGTTGGGTTCGAGGCCAAGATCCAATCGCTGACCGATGAGCTTGCGCGCCGGCGAGCTGTCGTCGTGCCGAGTCCGAGCGCCGCTGTGTCACCATCGGTTTCGCCATCATCAATGTCGAGCGGCCCGCCGATCCCGCCGCCTCCGCCACCATTTTTCGGTGCGCATCCTCCTCCACCCCCCGCCGCCACTTGGCGCCATCCCGGCACCACCACCTCCCGGCGCGAGTCTTCCGTCGCCGCCACCGCCACCACCACCCGTCACGAGAGGCGGTGCTCCCCCCCCCTCACCCCTCCACCAAAACGTGATCTTTCAGGAGGGGCGGTGGGGGCTATCTCTGACGTCCCCCACGCACTCATATACCAATCATGGAAAGGTGGTGGCGCCAGCTCCAGTCGCATCTACCACCGGTCAGTGAGGGACAGGAACCCAATAACATCGCTCGCAGGCTCGCGCACTTACT